>OY748291.1:18718977-19071645 GCA_963556515.1 Nudaria mundana | reverse complement strand
GAAACTAGGAATACTGAATAAGGTAAACAGATTCTTTACACCGGACCAGACGTGTCTGCTGTACAAGAGGCAGATTAGACCCTGCGTCGAATACTGCTCTCAAATCTGGGACGGCTCCGCGAAAGTATCTGCTGGACGCTCTCGACGCTATGCAGCGACGGGCTATCCGTATTATAGATTGTCCGGAGGTAACGGGAAGCCTTGAGCCGCTAGCTCAGCGCCGAACAATAGCTTCCTTGGCCGCATTCTACCGTATTTACCACGGCGAGTGTTCTGAAGAGCTCTTCAATCTGATCCCCACCCTCTTCCTTCCGATCCCGAACAACGCGTGCCGGGCCAGAAATGCCCCCTCCCACACAGTGGATAGCATGTTCGCGAGAACCGAGCGTTTTAAACGTTTGTTTTTCTGCCGAACGATAGTGGCCTGGAACGCCCTGCCTGTGCACGTGTTTCCTCCCACATATAATCCTGGGTTCTTTAAGCGGAGCGTGAAGAGGCCACTCTCTATAGTATTGTGTGCTGTGAGAGTGGCCCACAATCGCTAGACGTCGTCACGACTTACCACCGGGCGGGCGGCGTCAATTTGGCGAACCAAATATAAAAAATAAAAATAAAAGAAAGATATTTAAATTTTATTAGCAGATACCTACCTATAGCACAGAATAGGGAATAGTACTTACATAACTATAGATTGAAATATGACAGTGATTAATGTTATAAAATAACACATGTATTGTAGCAGATACCTATTAGGGTAGGTAGGTACCTAGTAGGTACCTACCCTACTAAAGGGCAATATAATATTCATGTAAATAAATATGTTTAATCAAATGCAGTCTGCAGTTCAATTGTAACAATGTTTTCGAAATGTCTCGTGTCAGTATATATACCTGCCTACAATATAAGTTAATAATTTATTTAAAAAAAATATTGAAACTAATTTCATCTTTTTTTTAGAATTATTTTGTTTCTGACACTCTGTATAAAAGAAGATAATGCAGAAGAGAATTTCGTACGACCATTTCCCTGCGGTTTTCTATTTGGGGCGTCCACATCTGCATATCAAATAGAGGGAGCCTGGAATGAAGACGGTACTGAAAAATCTTCTATAATATAAAAAATGAATAGCTGAATGCGTTGCTAAGCGCAAATCTCGAGAGTAGCAGAACCGATGTCGCTAATTCTTTTTTTTGTTATGATCGTTACTATCAGAGAGAAAGTTCTTATGTAAAGAAAAAAAAGTTTAGCGGAAAATTAGAAAAATGTATGCGGTACGAAGTTCGCCGGGGACAGCTAGTATGAAATAAAATCCGTCAAAATATTTAACTACTTTTACTTCTGACTTACAGGTAAGGGTGAAAATATTTGGGACCGATTTACCCATAAATCGAGGCCTTGTATTGTTTATAACTGTTCAAATGGGGACATAGCTGATGATTCATATCATCAAATCAAAAGGGACGTTCAGATCATGAGAGTAATTAGGACTTGATTACTATAGATTCTCTATTTCTTGGGCTCGTATTTTACCAACAAGTTTCCCTGATTACCAGAATGAGCTTGGCATTCAGTATTATAACAGTTTAATAGACGAGATGTTGAAATATAACATACAACCCATGGTCACTTTGTACCACTTCGAGTTGCCTCAGAAACTACAGGATATGGGTGGATGGACAAACTCCCAGATTGTAGATTGGTTCGCAGACTATGCTCGAGTTGCTTTTACCCTGTTTGGTGACAGAGTGAAATATTGGATAACAGTAAATGAACCTCTTCAAATTTGCCTTTATGGCTACGGAATAGATTATATAGCTCCAGCATTAAATATCACCGGAATAGCTGAGTATCTATGTGGACATCATATTTTATTGGCTCATGCCAAAGCTTATCATATCTATGACCAAGAATTTAGGGAGCAGCAGGGTGGTTCTATATTTATTACAATAAGTGCCCGATTTATAACATCAGATACAGAAAATAACGCAGACGCAGCTCAAGATACTAACGAATTTGAGGTAGGTATATTACTTATTGAAGAAATATATTTCAAGTGTTAAGTAGTTGTAGCACAAAGACCTAAAATTCTATAAGCGATAGGTACTTATCCGTTCTCTTTTGACAACTATCGCATTCTTTATCACCGCTGGCAGAATTGCTATCACTAGTTTACTCCACAAGTTCAATAACGTGAAAAAAGGAGATAAGGCTCTAAAAATATGAATGATAAGTACCTCGATCTCATTGGATTAGGAATGACTTTACGGTCCACAAAAATTACACTAGTTTTTAAAAGCCGGCCATGTGCGTGTCAGGGCATGCGTAGAATAGAGTTCTGTAGTGGCTTATAATGACGTCAATAAATCCTGAACTAATAAATTAACTAAGCCGCAATAGTTTTCCTTCCAAGTTCATTACATGGACTACAATCATCAATATTTTCAAATTAATCGCGCCAGTCATATAGATTGCAGAGGGGGGAACGCCCGGTTTTAACAAAAAAAACTCTCTCGCAAACGGATACTTTAATCAATCAATCATTCCGAAACTAATCCGACTTCTCGCGACCATAGTGGATAGTTCCTCAACAGCTGGTAGGTAGACGGTGCTCTGGCGACACCGTAAGTCGCGATATTGATACAATAGTCGAAATATTACAGGTCTTGAGCTAGCGGTGTCTTGGTCAGTCGGTAGAATCTTCCTCCTGGAAAGTGAACAGTAGCTGGTCAAGTCCAGCCCAAAACTATAGTTATTGCTTATAAAAAAAAAATATTCAAGTGATTAGTTCATAGGAATTAATTTTCAGTGGGGTTGGTACATTCATCCAATATTTTCGAAAAATGGCGACTACCCAGCTGTTATGAAAAAGAGGATTGCGGCAAAAAGTAAAGAACAAGGGTTCCCTCGATCTAGATTACCAGAGTTTACTCTAGAGCAGATAAGACACTTAAAAGGATCATCAGACTATTTTGGATTAAATCATTATTCAACATGTATAGCGTACAGAAACGAGTCTATTATTGGCCATTTCGCTGTACCATCCTTCGGTGATGACTTGGGAACTATTAGTTATCAGCCCAGAGAATGGGAAAGTACAGCTTCACCGCATATGAAGGTGTGTAATTTTTATTCTTGGGATTGATTTTATGTGTATGAAACTGATTAAGTATTTATTAACCGAATATTATGTGTAACAGGTTGTGCCGTGGGGATTCTATAAAATTCTGACCAAACTAAGGGAAGAGTACAACAATCCTACAATATTCGTAACAGAAAATGGTTACGGGTCTTCTACAGGATTGGATGATGACCAACGCGTTTCATACCACAGAAAATATCTCAGTGCTATGCTGGACGCGATAGATGAAGGATCCAACGTAATAGCCTATACAGCCTGGAGCATGATGGACAACTTTGAATGGACATTTGGATACAGGTATGACGTATTATTAGTATATCCCAGTAAGTATAGTACGGATATACATAATTATAGACTAAAAATATTTACATTACAAAATATCGTTTAAAAAATCCTCCGCGTCATTACCCGGACCCCATGACCCCAGTGTCTCAACCCCAAACGGCTCAAATATGTAATCACCTGCTAGGTTAGCATATTTACGCCGTTTAAGGCCTTCAACCGATGCAGCAGCAGCGCCGGCACATCCGGATGTGCTTGGAAGGTGTGAAGGTGCTAAGGTGTCAACGCATGTAGCGTCCCACACCAAAGGCCTTCCCATCTTCCACGGTAGCAACGACATACCGTCCGGTCTCTTTCCATCGCTTCGTGCTAAACCATTTGGTTCACGTACGGCCGGAAGACCTGCGGTGGAAAGAGCCCTACGAATTATGTCGTTTAGAATAGTGTGCCGAGGTATACGACCTGCGCTTCTGCTACAAGACAGGCCATGGTGTCCCAGATTATCGACGGCTACTCCACAGGTGCAATGATGCGGGGATACACAAGGTGTACCCAGCCGAAGGCAAGTGGCAATGCGGAAGGTTGTGTCGTCCAACATTGTACCGATGTTGGGCGATGGGAGCGCCTGGATCCATAACCCTGCCTCCCATTCTCCAACAGCCAGTAGGCGTGCACGCTCTGAAATATTGACAGAAGTGTCAATTAGTGTATTAATTCTCAATTTACAGAGCGGTGAATCCCACAGTCGCTGTGAGCCTAGGCGTGGGGGCAGGTCAGTGTCGGGGCAAGACATCCTCCAAGCATGTATGGCATCGGTCTTGCATCGCACCTCGGAATCAATCAGTGTATTTGACAAAATTTTCCTGACTAATTCTTCGGTGCTATGGAGCGACGACAGAAATGCTGGCAGACTGACATCTGTGGCTCTACGAATACCTAGCCCGCCCAAGCGAACTGACGCTTGGACCCAGGCCCGGTCATTAATATTTACATTTAAAATTTTACACAGAATTTTGTATTAAGTTGTCTAGTCTGCCCAAAATTTCTACATTTTTCCAAAATTGTCCTGAACGGAGGGCATGTGTAAATTTGGGTACGAAAAGACAAAAACGAAGAATAGTGAAAGCTGAAAGAAAACTGATATTACAAGACTATCAATAACCTGATCAAAATTTTGAATTTTTTCCTCGATAAAAGTGGAAAAGCCTTCTTCTAAAATCGGGGACCCTAGGAGGCGTAAAGAAGTTTTGTGTTTGGCCCCAAACATAAAAGTTTTAAAACTTTTATGTTTGGGGCCAAACAGTTGAATTTGGAGATTGTTGTTAATTTATCTGTGTTTTCAGATATAAAAATCTCACATTTATTCGGGTTCAGTTCTAAGCCAATTGACTGAAACTCGTTCTTTATTAGGGCTAAATCTTGTAAAACTGTCTCTACTTTTCCCCCTAAAGTCCCGATTGGCTACCAAAAAGTCATGGTACACAAAAGGTATATTGAAATTGATAAATAGCTGATATCGATTCTGTAGTTCGCAGTCAGGCATAAGTAGTCTGATTTGAGATTCCGATTTACAACTATGTATAAATGTTAGCTCGTTATGTACTTAATATTGTAATTTCATACTATTAGAAAAAAGTGGCCGTGAGTTTTATTGCCAGGTTCTTTCTCTCAGGCTCTACCTATTGTTTTGCGAACCTGGCAGTAAATGTTAATTTAGAAGCAATTCAGACTTTAATTGTAACTTTTATAACTAACTTTCAAAAGTATTACTTTGTAACCCACTTGAATAAACATATTTTTCATTTTCAAAAAAAAAGTTCATTGTAAAGTTATGATTAAAATCCAATAATCGTGCATTAGCTATTGGTTCCATTACTGTCAATGATATTTCATTTATAGCGTACGATTTGGTTTATACGAAGTGGACTACGAAACCCCGGAGCGAACTCGCACTCCTCGAAAATCCGCCTTCGTGTATAAGGAGATCATTCGCTCAAGAGCTTTGGATATGAATTATGTGCCAGACTCTACCGGCTGAGTATTGATAGTGAACATTTAACTTGCACTCCTGCACCTATACTTGCAAGAACAACCTTATAAGCACAACCTTATAAGAACAGCCTTATGGGGTAGTATAGTAATGTAATGAATTAAATATAAACTGCTCAGAAGTTTTGTTTATAATACCTACCAATCTACTTTGATTTAAAAACAACATTAACTATATAAAAATAATTGAGTCCTAGAATCTTCTGATACTCTCGATATATATTATGATTATATGAATTTGGTTTCCGACATTCAATTACCGTTATCGTTACCATTATTACCGTTTCCGGGCACTTCGGATCCGGATTGACCTGATTACCGGACATGGTAACAGTGTTAAAATGTTTTTTTATCCGGTATTCATACATCACTACACATTATAAAACAAAAGTCCTCCGCAGCGTATTCTTTTTGGTCGAGATAAACTTAAAAACTGTACCGATATTCATGCTGCTTTGCTCATGCTGATATGCAAGGAGCGACCTTCTTGCCTCCTTGTCTGTCAAAGCTTTGTCCGTTGTACGGCAGGTGCATCACTTTTAGTAAAGTTAGCTTGGGAACTTATCTTTATGGTTAAATCTTGGTGAATCTGGGAACTCCTGTGCAACTTTATATTAACCTGTGTACATAATAATATCCACTTATTTGTTAGTTACTGTTCCCATTTGGGCAAAGCGATCAAATATCGTAATTATCGTGAGCTTTTATGATTGTTATCTATACGAGTACGTTGACATGTTTCATGAACAGATGGTGTATGCGATAACTCAACTTAATGGAACAGATATAACTTGTCTTTCCGATACTTTGTACTTATTTTAACCCGTTGTATATTACCTGCCTTATGAAGATGGTAGAGCCGACTCAAGTCCATCGACTTATTCAACCAATGATATCGCAGAAAAAATCGGTCACGTGACCGACTTTTTCTGCATTTTTGAAAGTTTCCGCAAAATCATTGGTTACCGACTGAAGTCGATGCTCGCTGTGCTGCCTGCTGGTTGTCGGTGGACGGCAACACCTCCATAGAATATTTGGCATGTAGTAGGAATGTTTTTGTTTACCTTTTTAAGGCAAGGCAAGGCAATGAAAACTAGCGGTATACTTAGTGAAGTGGTGTGAAGTTCACACAGGTTTAATGGGAATTACAATGGAAATAGAATATAAATGCGTGGTCTAAGTAAGTCCGTTAAGCGTACGAGTTACGACCTACGTGTGACTAGCCAGAGCTCCCTGTTTCGTTCACTAGGTCAAGTCACATATTTGAACAATCTGCACTTATTTTTTCTTCTTCTTGTGTGTCTTTTCACCTATGTTAAGAATTTGTATCACATAGGGCCGTATACACGGAATGCTTCTCGCAGTTATGATGGACTGTTGCCAGCTCCGACTGCATATTGAACTAAAAAAGACTCTTTTGGACATTCATACACGTAAACAGTTGCAATGGTTCCGATCGGTTGGCAACCCGGTGAAATTTCGACGGTATCAAGCAGTCGCCAGGCATGCACTGTCTGCTTGTTACTCTCACGCAGTTACCTCCTTCAAATATTGGATGAACCCACTATTTTGTTTCTACGGGCCGGCGTAGAAAGTCGACATCGTAGCAGTAGTCTTCGAAATCAATGTTACTGCTGAATTTAAAGAAAATGACATTGTGACTTCCAGCAGCTATTATTTGCAGGTTCAATCCGTTGATATACGTTCATAACGAGCAGGCCGTGTATCCGAGCCCTTAGAGATCTCATAGAACAAGTTCTGCTTACTTCGGGACTAGATAGTATTGTGAGTACAATATCCTAAAATAACTACAAACATATTAGATATAACATAAACTTTTTATATCTATAAGTATTTAATTGAAGAAAAGCTTTATAGTTTGCTCTGATATATAAAATTCGTTTTATTTCCAGTACAAGATTTTATGACATAGTGAAGATTGATGTCTAGACAATGTTGAGTAGGTACTGAGGAATTCGCCACATACTACTACTGTGAAAGTTTGTAAATATGTTTGTATGTTTGTTACTCAGTAACTTTTATTGCAAGTGCGATCTTTACCATGTGTTATTCTTTTATAGTCTCCGATATTAGCGCCATTTTCACGGATATACGTAGGTACAGTTTGCGTGGGATAAGCAGAGCTTTGCATTTGTGTGAGTGCAGTGTACGTGAACGTATATATGTGACCTCTTTTACACACACATGTGTTGCACACACAGCTACAAAAAGAGTTTTTACTCTACTTTTCGTGGACACTCACACAAATGCAAAGCTCCGCTTATCCCTCGCGAACTGTACTAGGAGACAGCGAGCTAGTCGTTAGTTATAAAAGCCTTATCTACCCTCCATCTGTCACACAAGAACGATAGTCACGTTTCTTATGCGGTTGAACACTACCACGGTTTTCATTCTCGATCATGATTGCGACACACAAGCTCATATTCAGTCTTCGCGGTTTTTACAGTTTGTTGCAGGTTTCGCCATTGTGCATACTCTGTCGTATACTCAATTAAACTTAATTTTCATTGAAATATGAAAAATATTTGATAAAAAAATATGGCTCATCCGGTTACCAGATGGGAAGGTCGATCTTCTACCGCTTCTAGGCCATAATAATGTTACATACGTGTCTCACGTTTGTAATTTAGTGCCTCGGAGAGCATGTTAAGCCGTGCGTCGGTCCCGGTTGTCATACAAATCCGGCAATCAAAAATCCAACCGGTAACTACAGAACTTCAATATCGCTCATAGGTTGTGGAGGTCAGATGGTTCGGAAAATGTCGAAGTTCAGCCGAATCTCAGTTAGACTGGAAAGCCGACCCCAACTGCGTTGGGAAAAGACTCGGTGGATGACTTTTATAATTTAGTGAATAGCAAAGGCAACGTATATAAACAGAGTAGTAGGCGAAAGGATCAATTTGGCGAAAAGCGTCAGTTCGTAAAACGACATACATACATAGCATCACGCCTTTTTCCCCGAAGGGCTAGGCAGAGGTGTGCAAACACATCCACATCTCGCCAGCTATGTTAGGTCCCATGTAATAGGGGGCGAGCCTATTGTCATTTACCGGGCACAAGTTCCAGACTCTGGGATAATTATCTGGGTAAAATTCTAAAGAGAATTATACATTATCCACCAGACCCGGGAATCGAACCCGAGACCTCGAGCGTGGCAGTCCGTACATAGTACCATTGTGCCACCGAGGTAGTCAAACAACGCAAAACGAGCTAGTTAGTATACGACTGCTACTCCAGCTAATGGAGTCACACATGAAATAGTGCAAAACATAAAATACTACCTGTGATCGTAAACATAGAAGAAACGGAAGGGTTATATTATGGTAACAGAAAACATAAGTCGGTACAATCGGTACATCGAATCAGATGCCAAATATTTTCGTTCGCATTACAACGAAAAGCATTAGTAAGCTCACCAAAGATATGTTTGATCGAAGAGTAAGCTACTTAGTCCGTTATATTTAAATGTTGATAGGTGAATTTTAGCTGGTAGGTATAATCCGTATTCTTTTGGTATTCAACAGCTAAGATTTCATGTCGATATAATTAAAAAATATAATTAATAGGCAAGAAATAGGTAAGTATTCCTATTTCTTGCCTATTAAGATTGTAATTGTAATTGCACATTGCTGGTATCACTTACTATTTGTAAGTGATATCTACCAGCAATGTGCAATTAAGAATACCTATCTCGAATAGCTACGTGGAGGTTCTATGATGGGGGAATAATCGTCTAGCGTTGGAATTCCTCGCCGTGTGGAATGCGACAATATCGAGCTCACCTGAGATCTAATGATCTCAGGTGAGTTCGATATTGTCGCAAAGAAAAAAAAAGTATTTCTAAAAGATCTTGGGCCACCATTAATATGTTGGCCCAAGATCTTTTAGAAATTTTTATTTAAAGAGCCTGAAAAAGGTTGCTGTGGTTTTGGACGGTATATTATTATGATAGGTTAGGATAATTATCATTACTGACGCGCGACAGAACCCGATTCCTGAAGATGGCCGGATGGCACCTGCCTTAGGGTTATCCTTCCCAGCAGGGCTAGCACAGCCAGAAATTGATTTCAGTCGATAACCAATGATATCGCTGAAAAATTTCAAAAAGTGTGATAATTGGGTCACGTTTCTGAAATTTTCTACGATATCATTGGTGGTATACGTCGATCGACTTTAGTCAACACTGCCATGCCCACAGGGCAGGTCGTAGGTACTCCCGGAGACGTGACTACGCGCAGGACGATGGACCTCCATGATCGGGGCCTGAGGACGACGGACTAGCAACCCACCGTCCTTACAGAAACAGGCACGAATGGCTGCGTGCTATGGGACTTCACCCCACGCCTTCACTCCCGGAGCAGGGTAAAACCCGACTACAACACAGCGGCCACACAGGTAGCTAAGGTCCACTGAGACCGGGTGCCACTGGATATTCTTTTATCGCTTACCAGAGCTGCTATGGCTATGAATTTACAAAAAGAAACTCGGGGAGTCCGGCAATGGACTTTCTGATCATTTTTCCTCTTATTCCTACCCCTAGGTTCTCTAGCAATAGCGATAAGTTCTTCTGAAATATTTACATAATTCTCCGGAGCGAATCCCAACAAAATTTTTAAAAAATAATAAAGTCCTGTTCTATATTTCACGAAGTAGGTATAGTATACCTATTGTAAGAGATAGGTACTCGTAAGATGGATATCTCACTGAGTGTAAATAAGGCTAATCGGACGGAAGTTTTCGTCGCGCGTCGAGGTGCTGCGCAAAATATAGGTCGATGAGGGGTGCAGCAGCCCTCTGTGTTTTATCAAGAGCGAATATAAAGTAACATAGTATATAGACTGATATCCAGGGTGTAACATTCAAATGGGTCAAGTCTGAAATTATAAGACACACAAAGATCTGTTCTAAGGAACCATTTCATCGATTTTAGAAAAAATTTAAACTGCGTTCACAGTTTTAAAATAAAACTTGTAGGTACTTAGCTCGGGAATCGAACCGGGACGTTTGAAAAAATACTTACAGTAAGTATTTCTATTTAGATATCGAATATGTAAGTCTTGAACAATTAAATGTTACCACGAAACATGATGTCTAAAATTAATAAAATACATTGTTTTCATATCTTTTAATTAATTTTTGTAGGTGTTCGTTGGTTTTTCACTGCATCCGATAATACTTCCTGTTAGATGTAAACAACGTTTCTGTTACCGTGATGAAGCTTCGGTTGTGGTTAGATAAAGTACCTGTCGTTTCCCCGCTACGAGAAACATAACGTTATTTTGTGGTATGTTGTTCGTAGACGCCTATATTCTGGAAAGCGTAGGTAATATATAACATTACACCCCCATATTTTGTCAGATAGTAGTTGAGTTGGTCTCATGCAGGCACTTAATAGTGGGTAAGCATGTTAGCGTTACCAGGCACTCAATAAAATATGTAACTGGTCTGTAATCCGAACTTTAGGACAACCTAACTTCCAGGACATAATTAGATACCTACTTATTTAAGTTTTGAGCCTTTTGGAAGCTTCATCAGGGTGCAGAAGCAGTACCTACGGCTTCTTGCAGCCAATACAGGTATACCGACTTTAAATGAGTGAAAAAGTGAAGTGAGAATTGAGTGAAAAAAAACGGTTTTATAAAATCTATCCAACTATATAAATAAAAATGAATTGCTTTTAGTTTGTATTCCTAAAACTTGGAAACGGCTGGACCGATTTGACTTATTTTGGTCTTTGAATAATATTGGTCTATAGAAGTTCCGGCGAACTTCGTACGGCCCTAAATTAACCTTTTAAAACGGAAGTTATAAAGGTTAATTTGAGGCCGTACGAAGTTCGCCGGGACAACTATTCCAATAAATAATTTTCATTTCACCATTGTTGGGGCAACTCCAACAAACTAAGAAAATAAAATCAAGTTGTCTCCACTTCCATTTCAAGGCGCAATCTCCGAATCAGAATGGAAGATTGCAATCCCGGTACCTACATATTACAGTCTCTTTGTACAAACGTCTGTATTTCCAAGGAAAGGTAATTGAAGCCATTAAGCCACTATGATTCTCAGAACCAGAAGGCTGGCTGGTAAGTATTGTCATTCAACGTAACAGCCAGTATTTTGGGAACTTTCACAGTCAGTTATGATGCTAGAGAAGGAAAATTCACTCGACACAAAAGCGCTATACCTACCAACCCGTCAAAGATACATGAGCACAGAGCACATATTATCTTTACACATCCGTCGTTTACAGTTCGTAGAGATACGCTCAGATTTCCCAAATCAATAGCAACTAGGTACACGAGGTAATACTAGATACACAAGGTCACACCGATACCGATCCCTTAAAACCTTTAAAAACCCTCGCTTCGTCTATAACAGACTTTAGTGTTGTTTTAACGACAGTCGAACCTTGAATACTGAGAAACTTTATTTGTTGTTTTCCATTATATTGGGTGGATTTGAATCACGTAAGCAATGAAAGTGATAGCGACTTGAAACTTAAGTAAAATATACTTATGTAGGCTATAATATATAATTTAATAACTAGCATACGCTGGCTTTGCCCACGTGCAAACTTTTCATTCCCAATTCAAAGTATTCGGAACTGTTTCTACGCGGTCCTCGAACAAGCCAGTAAATTAATTTTAATTTTATAATTCTTTACATAGTCTCTACCTAAGTACAGTTCGCGAGGGATAAGCGGAGCTTTGCATTTGTGTAAGTGACCAGGAAAAGTAGTGTAAAATCTCTGTTTGTAGTTTGTGTACAACACGTGTGTGTAAAAGAAGCCACAATACGTTTATGTACACTGCACTCACACAAATGCAAAGCTCCGCTTATCCCTCGCGAACTGTGTGCTTATCTACTATAAAATTGTTAACGAAATTTAAAATTATAACATCAATTAGGTCGGATCTCTAATTTAAAATTCTAATTTGTTGTGGCAAATGACAAACATAGATCAATAAAATAATTGATAAAACTGATTGTGCGATTTGGGCAGAGTTGGTAATACGCGACAGGAGTAGATTCTCTTTGATTTTTGGTTGAAACGTTGCTTGGTGGAATCGTTGTTGGACCGTTATGTTCACAGAACCAAAGCATCCGTAGTCAGGAGTGACTGTCTTTTCCACGAAGGGAGTTCCATTCCCAGTGATCAATCATCACCACACTGACGTCAAATACAATCACTTGTTGCTTACATAGTGGAGACTGGAGTTACGCTTGCCAGTACTTATTCTTAAAAAAAAGAAAAATAAAACGAGCAAAAGCTTTATTATAATAATTGAGATAGACTATATACCAATAAATCATGAATACTGCACACGTACAACTCACTCAAGTCTTATACTTCCTTATTTTTATTGACATGCTTTTTATATTAGGCGTCGCCTAATATTAGTGAGACGTGACCACATTTAGAAATGGTGATAAACCCTCTTAAAATTATTATGAGGATATTAATCGGTTGAATAAATTATAACTGGCATTTGATTACGACTCAAGCCTGAGGTACTAAGGGCTAATCCTTGAAATTGCTGGACCGATTTTAACGGAAGTTTCACTAGCTGATAGCTGAGGTTATAAGGAGTAATTTAGGCTTCTTTTTAACACGGGAATGTGCTACCGTGGGTATTGGGAACTTGAAAAATATTCCACGTGGGAAAAGCCTTGGGATACCTACTTTAAATTTGAATGTATCCCTATAATAGTCATCGGAATTACATAAGTTTTATTTGTTTAGTTCCAATGAAATATGAGAACCTACCGGCGTCCTACCTCCAGGCTACCAGTAAACGAGCCGACGCGGCAGCTGATAAGCGAGACCAAATTAAGGCAAGCAAAGATAGTAGTCTCGGCACACAATATGACTTCGTCGCATTTGGTGCCGAGACACTAGGTTCAGCTCTTCACGGAACTCAGCAAACGTCTGAGGGAGGAGACTGGTGATCCCCGCGCTGGCAGCTTTCTCGCGCAAAGACTCTCATTGGCAATCCAGCGCGGGAATGCTGCCTGTGTTATGGGCACACTGCTTAGAACTCTCTGTTTTACATTGTTTTAGGTTTTTAGTTTTAGTTTTACACAGTATACAGTTTGTAGTTTATATTTAAGCTTCTCGTAATTTTTTTTCTTTGTTTCTTATAAATATTCTGAAATAAAGTATTAAAAGAAAAGATAATAAAAACCTTGTGCTCGAGATCATAAGTTTGAATGTACTGTGTGTATAGTTTTCTCTTACCGAATTCTTACGGGAACATATACCGGAATTATGATTACAAGCTGATTGATTACATCATAAAAAGTGATCAATTCCACAATGTGTCTACGGCAATGCAATATATTATGAATTCTACTTAGGTACCTACTACATGAACATTTTCAAAATCGTTTATTGTAAATGGCAGAAATTGATGATAAAATGAATTTCTCGTGGGTCTACCTGTTCTATAAGTGACCAATATAAGTTGGCCTGTCCTTTCCTCACTATCCGGTTATTATATATTTTCAAGAAGGCAACCACACGGGCTTTCAGAGATCTTGTTTGATCACTCGTGTGGTTTTGTGGCATTTCCAATTTTTCTCGCCGGCCTAACGTTATCCCTAGTGCGTAGGTACACAGGTATCTTTATAGTTATTTGATTTTATACGTTACCTACTAGTATTGTCGAAGATTTTCTGATATTACCTGCCCAAGTGTCGTAAGTATTCTGGCTTTTATTTTTAGAGGAATTTGACTGTCGGGTCGCTATATGAAGGTGAAAACGACTGTGGATAATGTGAGTTCGAATGACAATTTATAATCCGGTACGTCCATTACTTACCTATTAAGATAGAAATTATAAATAAATCACAAAAACTGAATTGTCTTCGGCAGGATTCGAACGGGAATCTCTGACCACTGAGCTACGAATACGATGACCAATACAGACAACGTCCAATCTCTGTTTCATTATAACCTATAGGTGTCTTCCTAATAACTACCAACAGCATCTAGTAGGTATCATAAATCCTTAAAAATCCGCTAATTTATCCTTAGCCCTCTTCATACCGAACAAAGAGGTGAAAGCTCTTCAGCGTCCTGTTAATTCCTTAAAAACTCAAGTGGGTGCCACCATTGTTCGATAAGAACCCTGACTGAACAATGCCCAATCCAATATGTCAAGTCATGGGTTCGCAATACCTAGTTGAAGTTGAGACATAATATATCACACGCCTATATCACGGAAGGGCTGGCAGAGGTGCACACCTACACTGTGGCACGTAATAGGGGGCAAGCCTATTGCCGTTACCAGGGACTATAGAAAATTCATAACCACTCCGTTATTCAAACTAAAATTCCAACAGCCATAGCCAGGACAAATGTTACACACCATTAAATAGAATCTCTACAGTCCGAGCGAAGATGAGACAACCATAGACGTAGGTAATAAGAAAGATCTTTATTTATTTAGTCTATGGAGACAGCATCTTCTTCTATCTTCTATCTTGTATAATATAAAAATGAATCGCTGAATGTGTTGCTAAGCGCAAATCTCAAGAGCAGCTGAACCGATTTCGCTAATTCTTTTGTTGTGATCGTTACTATCAGGAGAAGGTTCTTATGGAGGAAAAAATAGGTTAGCGAAACATTAGAAAAATTTATGCGGTACGAAGTTCGCCGGGACACATAGTGATAAATAAATATAAACAATACCGATACCGTATTGTTAATATCGCCGGGCGTCACTGAGAATTCTTTCAGTGCTTACCGGAGGCGCTCGGTAATTAATGTAGGTTCGGTCGCGGATTTAAAAAAAAAGGTATTGTTAACATAGGTACTCACTTAATTGAATATTTTTGAAATGTTAGAGAATATTTTATTTGAAATGAAATGATTTATTTATTTTTATAGGTCACTAAATGGCTCTTACAAACGTCAGTAAGTACTTAAAATAAAAAATATCATTGCTTCTATATTTACATGTACTGCCAGATTCGCAAAGCAATAAGTAGAACCGATAAAAAGAACCTGGTGATAGCGTTCAATCAGCACGTAGAAAGCATGACTTCAGATCTGTGGTCCTCCTTTTTAAAAAAATTATTCGATCGCGTGAAAAAATGTTTAAAATGTAAAGGAGAGTATTTTGACAAGCAATAATCATAATATTTTGGTTTTAACATGTTGTTTTTTGACCTACGTATATACCACTTTCTCAGCCATCCAGCCGACCACGGCTCTTGTAACAGGGTAGAAACGTACATCTCAATAATCGCCTAAAAGCTGGCAATAAAACTCTCGGTACACTCGGTAAACACTTTAGTAGGTACACTAAAGATCCACCACAAGACTACCTCGGTGGCACAATGGTACTATGTACGGACTGCCACACTTGAGGTGTCGGGTTTGATTCCCGGGTCTGGTGGATAATGTATAATTCTCTTTAGAATTTTACCCAGATAATTATCCCAGAGTCTGGAACTTGTGCCCGGTAAATGGCAATAGGCTCGCCCCCTATTACATGGGACCTAACATAGCTGGCGAGATGTGGGTGTGTTTGCACACCTCTGCCTACCCCTTCGGGGAAAAAGGCGTGATGCTATGTTATGTTATGTTACTAAAGATCCAAATATTAAAGTAGATGAAAAATCCGATACAGGCTTTATATGTACATATAGTCGATTAGTAGCAGATCTTTTGCTTGACCTAGAGAAGGATAAAAATAAATCCCAGCCGCTGAAATATGCATAATGCAGTTACCTACCTATCTTACAACTTTAGAGCAGAAGTTGTAGTATACAAATATTGGTATTTGTAAATACACTCACATATATGACTGCATACAAACTTCGTACCTATTCTAAGTAAGATTGAATTGTTTTCGAATTGTAAGCTTTCGAAATCCAAGCCGTCCTCTATTGCATGCGATGCATAAAAAACGGATAAGAGTCGGACAAACATACAAAATTGTCAAAAACGACAATGAACTCAACCCCTATTGGGACTAACAAATGATCAATGAAATAAATGATCGTTGATAAGGTGTCTGTCTCACCCCTTTAGAGAGACAGACGTTACGTAGATAACTGTCTGTTGAATTAAAAAATTGTAAAGTCTTTATGGTTCAAGCATCTCGTAAAACGTGTACCATCTTAATGAACTTTGGTACGGATATATTATGACCCTGGCTAGATTATGGATTACTTTTTGTCTTCTGCATATTTTCCGGGGAGAATCGAGAACGAGAAAACAGTCCACATGTTTTGCGGTTAGTTTTTGAATATATTTGACGCGGTACGTAGCCACCTGGTCAGCGTACCGCTATAATTTTATAGGCGGTCGTAAATCAACCACACTGGAACAACGCATCGCTCTGATCAGTGGCGCAAACCACGGATGCTAATGCGCTTTATTTACCTACCTTATAAACACATTAGTGTATTTTGAACTTCAAAGGAGACTAATACATATTATCGTGGTTGTGGTCGAATCTCGACCAATATTTGAGTATCCATTCATAAACGAAGTGGTGATGATAAACAACTATAATTATGTGATTATGAGTGTAAAGACATGATTTTTACTTGGTAATTTGATTGTATCACGATCTTAAGGTCTACACTGTTGTCGAGAATATCACTGACTGCGAAAGGCTTCAGACGGATTTAGAGACTATTGACAAGTGGTGTGTCGATAATAAAATGAAGTTGAATATTGACAAATGCTGTACAATATCTTTCACAAATAAAATACAGATAGTTTTACACAATTATAATTTGAATGTTCAGCTACTTGAAAGGAAAAGCATTGTCAGGGACTTGGGCGTGATGTTTGACGAGAAGTTATCGTTCCATGCGCATTACGATCATATCATAAATAAAAGCACCAAGAGGCTTGGATTCATACTTAGGGTCACAAAAGACTTTAGAAACAATAATAGTTTACTCCATCTGTTCTGTTCCCTAGTTCGGAGTATATTGGAATATAACTCGCCCATTTGGTCACCTTTCTACGTGACACACATAAACAGAATTGAACTATATAGTTCAGAGGAAGTGTCTCCGGATTGTGGGCTTCAGATATGGTTTTAATCATACACTTAACTCCTATGCGGAGAGGCTAGTGTGGTTTGAACTACTTTCCTTAGAGTCGAGTCGTGAGTGCATTGATCTTATCAGTCTCCACAAGATCCTTCATTCTGAGATACATTGTCCCGAGTTACTATCACAAATCAACATAAATACTCGGTTCAGGGCTCGCAATCCTCATTGCAAGAGCTTTATACTTGACGTGCATCTCAACAACACATCCTTTTATAACCCGGTGGTACGAATGTGTCGCACATACAATGATCTTCTTCTACGCTACCACGACGAAATCGACGTATTCGACTATAATTCACTAAAATTTAAACACAAGGTTAGGGGTATTATCTCAAATGTTATTGTTAATGTTATATAAATTTAAATTCAGAATGAAATTCTATTCTATTCTAATGAATTTCTAGATATCAGCTAATTGCATGGCTTTTGATTGTCGTAGTTTTGCCTCATTGTTTTTCACTTTATTTTATATGTTTTTAATTGGACAATGTTGAGTTTACATATTTAGGAATTTAGTTTAGATCTAAACCTATACACATAATTTTTGTAACCTTTAATGTACTAAGTTCTGTTTTGTAAACCTTAAATAAATAAATAAATATCACGTAAACTCGTAGATTTTAATTATATTAGGTAAGGTTAGGTATATAGCATAGCTTAGGACTCCGGGCATAATCCCAAATATCATCTGACATTTCAGCCCGATAGATAAATGAATGAACGCAACGGAAATGTAACCACGTTGGTCTGTAAAAAGTTCATTCTATTCTATTCTGAAATGTTCTGGTCAAAAGGACCTAAATATGCAATAATAGGTAGAGTTTCGTAGTTATCTCTATTACGTTTAGTGTTTTAATTACACACTATGATATTATTAGAACTGCAGAACCTGTGGATTGTAGTGCTAATGCTAGCATCCATTTAATAATCACCCAAAAGATTAATTATAGTCTTTCGTAAACACAGTTTTTACAGTATATATATAGTAAGTAATGATAACTGAGTGTTGAGGTTGAGTCACCATCTGCGACGATATGAAGGTTTTTAGTTTGAAAACATCTACTTAACAACTACGTAGACTTATAGCGCCAATAATCGACAAAAAGCTTAAGTCATAAATCCATTTTATTATGCCTGTGTACTGTAAAGTCAGCTATGAATTGCTATGGTGTTGGAATTGCATGTTTTCAACGACTTTATGATACCTACGCCTAATCAGGGGAATTAACACCTTACGTAGGTATCGAAGATCAAACATGAGTTCGCTGTCTTGCTCGAAAGAAGTAGCTACATCTTAAAGCGTCAATCTAGGTAAGACGAATGATGTAGGGTAAGAGAATTGATGCTGGACATCACTTGCTTGTGTTGTTGTGGATCGGAGCCGAATGGATGGATGGATAGATTAAAGGGCTTGCCGTTGATTTATATAGAGCTGGTATGGCTTATAGATATCCTTAATCCTGAATACTCATATTTCTGTATCCTTATATCCTGTATACGAATTGAACAACTTAATCTAACTCTCATAATATAACTTCTTATTTACGGATACTCTTGTCGCTGTAGCCTTGGCTGTGCTAGGTTACGGGAAGCTGATACCTGAAGCCTGTAGTACAGATTACTAAATAGTTACTACGTAACAGATACTTCACTCAGTAGAAAATTTCCAATACCTACTGCTATAATAGCCTACTCCGTCGCGTCAGCAACCACTGCATGCTAAAATGTGCCTAAATGCTCAAGCTTACAGTTGTGATTGCTTGGCACCGCGCGTTCCCACAGCAATCGCAGGGCTGCCTCTTGTGGCGCGACTTGTGTTGGAAGTTTCGTAGGTAGGTATTTGCGCGACTGTCCGTCAAATATTATCACAATTTTATTCTAATCAAAATAGCTTTTTAAACGTTGTTAAAATAAAGCATAACGTTTCTATGTAACAAAAATATGTAAATCTGTGTCTGAAAGGCAAGCTAATGCTTAGTATTAAACCTATTAAAATAATTTTAAAACGACAAAAAATTGTAATAGTTTATCACTTACCTTTCGTCATTGACAGGTAATTGGAAAAATGTTAAGTGTTTATCCCTACTTTTACTTGATTTGCACCCCATCTACAGCACATAAGGCACCGGACGGCATCGTAGGTACGCGTACGAACGAATTCAACTATTAAAATTGAACAACGTGCGTGCGCTTCGCTTGCGAAAACCGCACTGAATTTGGTCCTCGAACGGCCCGCCGGGTGGTAGGTAATTATAGCGCGTAAGTACATGGAGTGACGGAGGCCTGCCTGTAGTTAGTACAGCATTGCATGAATTAGGTAGGTACGAGTATAAGGTCTTCTTCTCGATCATTATAATAAGCAAAGATAAAATTCGATATAACTTTTATTTACACAACTGTTACTCGAGTCGTTTGAATAGTTGACATAAGTGACGAGTACACAGTGACAATACCTAGATAAGAAACTATACTCAACTCCGATGATTGAAATCGATACCTTCAGATTTATTTGTCAAAGACAAACTACGAAGGTCGGCCTCTGACCAGTCAAGTGTAAACTATATAATGGCATGTCTATAATATATTTGTATTAGGTATATGAGCCGAGCCTCAGCTCAAACCCATTCAGTGGACATAGAGGACGCTAGCATCGCTCCATTTAACATACGCGCATGCTTCACAGAGCCAACTCATTATAGTCAAGACACCTGCAAAATGGGGTCGTGAAAACAAAACGTCTCGTTAATAATACCTCAAGCTACGTGAAGAATGTTTATTGGTGTATTCTTAATTTATAGACAGCCATCAATATTACGTGTACGGAGAACATCTAAGCGTATGCCCTGTACTTTTAGATTGTTCAGTTACGAGATGAGATTTGGGAATCCCAGTGAAGTTCGTTCTAGGTATTTAAAACTAGACTTTAAAACTAGATTTTCTGAGGAAGGATGGGTTCAAAAATACTTTTTTTGGGAGAACTGGCCAAGTGCGAGTCGGAATCGCGCACAAAGGGTTCCGTATCAAAAAAATAAATCACGTTTGTTGTATAGAAGCCCTAAAAAGGTGGTTTGTGTTCAATAAAATATGTCACTTTCAGTAAAAAGAGGTAGTTGTACCACAACTATTCAACCATGTTATTGCACGAGAACAAAAGAGTCCTACTCAAACAAGGAAAAAGCTTGTGGAAATTTTAAAGTTTGACAGAATATTTTTGGAAAATAATAAATATTTTTATCGTTTGTACCTACCAATATAAAACGTCATTGTTTGTACCACAGTAAAGTGTAACAGCAACCGTTCTAGTGTAGAGTTTAAACACATTTTACGCATTGCATAATTTAAACCACGCTTCATTCTGAATGCCTTTTATGAAAAGAGAACAAATTGTTGACCTGACCTCTTTGAATGAATGCATTTTTCAGTAGACTATGTTATGCGAGATACGCATATTTTGTTGTGAAACATGAAATAATGGATTTTTAGCTTTTACTTACATAAAGTTATTACTGTAATTACGTACAGTTATTTAATTGAGTATAGGTAGGTAAGTAGGTAGGATCCAGCACTTACTTAAGTAACTACTGGAGAGGATTTTTAAAACAGGGCACTAATGGCTAATGGCAAGCAACATAAATATGTACTATCTAAACCGTTATACTTAGATAAAAGTACAGGAAATCTTTTTTTAGGAGTAACTTACCTGCCTATCTACATTTTTGAGATAGGTACCTCCTATGCATAACTGCATTAATACAGCCGATATAAGTAGACGTAGTAGGTATATTTGCCTTCTATCACAATATTATATGTGTATTTAGGTATAAATATATTAAGTATTAATGTAGGCATGTACTTGTTTATGAAATTGTGTGCATTTGTAAGTAAGTAATGTATTTCACAAAAACACATATACTTTTCCACTTTAACATCTAAGTAGACATTTTCTTAGGACTTATTCTCCCACTTTTCGGGGTAAATTTAGAAGTGGTGGTGTTATCATTTAAATTTATTTTCATATACCCCCATAAAATTATTTATGATACTATAGTGTTTTGATGTCAGTATGAATATGTAGTAAGTACGATATTTTAAGTGAATTTAAAATATATTTTGTATAAATCTCTGATGATGCCGTGAGGTGAAACCGGTCAGTGAAAGTAAAATTATAACAGTGGAAAAGTATATGTGTTTTTGTGCAATATGTGTAGCAGATTCCACCAAGTGCCGTCAATCGATAATATAAATACTGTAAGTAATGTATTATATTTAAGTATATCTATTGTTATTGCTATTTTATTTTTATATACATTTCCTCAACACACTATGTAGAGTGTGTATCGATCGATAACGATCTATGTAGAGTGATAAAAATTATTTTATTCACACTCGAAATTGGGGAAGAAGAAGAGGTAGAATTAAAGGCAAACTATAAATACCATTAAATTATACTGGCAAGTTCCAATCCACTGCACATCTCTACGTTTATTATTGACTTAGACATTTCCAGATTCATTTCCATTTCATTTCATTTCCATTCCAGACCTTAACCACGAAACTCGTTATCAGGCAGGGATCTCATCAGGGTCCTTTACTGATATTCAGCAGTGCATTCATCACAAGGTTTCTTCGTAAAGAAATATTATAAACTCATGATCGACTCTTCTCAAGACCAGAAGGCTGGTTACTTTTTAGCTCAAATAATAAACCATTGCCATACAACGTTGCAATGCTGCCAGCCTTCTGGGAACTTTGCCAGTCGGCGACGAGGCGTTCTTTGACGACTGTATATAGTGTAGATTTTAGTGTGTATAGTATAGGTAGTTGTTAGTAAGTGTAAATAGTATTTTCATCTACTGTTATGTATATTGTAATTCTTATTGTAAATTAATCTTGATTTCTAATTGTAGTTCAAAACAGTAATGAATTGGCAATTTCTTTGTCGATTTACACTCGGTAGTAGAACTGAATTGGTCAAGAGGGGGTAGCGGGGTTGGGGATGGTTACGGAAATTCACGTGGAGGCAATTCGGTACTGTCTAGCGAGAAACCACACTGCAAATTTATTATGCATTCGATTTACTTTATTGTTCGACTTGTAATTTTTCTCTTGCTAACTTTTTGCTATAAAATAGACATTAGGTTCGTACTACCTAATTTAAGAGAAGGTATGTCTGTATGTATGTAACTCACCTTAAGTGACTCCAATAATATTAAATCTCCCACCATAATTCGATTTCTTCATTTATTTCTCTTTCCACAACACTCTGTATCCGTTCACATTCATGTTTACCCATACAAATATTATTTTCATAACTTGTCACAATAACAACACTGATTTATAATCCTTTGTGAATAGATACTATTTTAAATAAGTAAATTAAGTAACGTTTATCTAAACACTACAACACATTCCATGCGTACAATTATTTATCACCTGAAAGATCGCCTGCTATCATGATTTTTATAAGATGTATGAACAAACGATTTTCTACAATACCTGCAGCATAGTCAATTAACGATGTTGAATCTATCAACTTTGAAAGTGAGCACAGCCAGCAAATCAGAATAATTATATCGACGGTGATTTATATTTCAATGAAAGTGATGGTTCATTGGGCTGGAGAGGCGTATTAGCGCGCGCCCTGGAATCGACCGGGCGTCCCGCCGCGCCACTGAGACATCTCGCGAGGCTCTCCGCTCAGAGCCCGAGCCGGAGCCGCGCGGGTGTCACGCCACGCGCATGCGTAACGCATGCCTCCCACGCCTGCCGCCGCGGTCACACTGCAAGCTTTACATTACTCGCTTACACACAATAAACACGACTATCTGTGCTATACGTATACCAATATAACCAGCGTATGCGCTGTTATCTACTACGCTCATTCTGACGAGACACGAATCGCTAAAAGCAGACGGTGATGAACAATCATATAAATGACGTCATTGCACTCTGTGCTCGAGAAGTCTGACGTATACAAGATACCGCGGACGATCCCCAATGTTTGTTATCATACGACACGGTCTCCATAGTTCTACCTACCTACACTCTAGTCTAGTACTAAAGCTTAGATCTATGTATTTGACTACTTAATGTGCTAAATTAAACTGATCCACCTACTTGGACAGCGTACAAACTTTATGTCGATATCTTACAATGACGTTTCTTGGCACCCGAGAACACAATCTGCATTGAAAATTCTCTTTGTCTCCACATGTCAACAAACTTTATAAGCAGTGGGTAAGTTACTAATGAGCTCAAACCATTACATTTACATTAGAACTCTAATGACGTGTCTCTAACGACTTCCAAAGCAGAGTTCTTTAGAAGTTGCTGAAAAGTTTGGGCACACTAATATGTACCTAGCAAGAAATATTTAGCCTGGCTATGATTGTCGTGGCATTCGAGTATTTCGCCATATACAGAAAATAGTTAACCGCCCCTTGTCCGCACGAACCTTCAGTTTAAATCACTCTATCCATGAGGAATAACTGCATTACAATCCGTTGCGTAGTTTAAAGATCTAAGCGTACAGATAATAGGAGTGACTTTTTCTTAAACTATGTAAAGACAATATCACTAATAAATGATGAACAAACACACTTTTACACTATTGCACAACTTTATTTGATTTATTTTCATCGACCGGTTTCACTTTTCAGCATTATCAAAGGTGTTCTACTTCACTGTCTAACATATCTTCAAGCCATTTAAAAATAATATGTACTATTTATTATATTTTTAAATGGCTTGAAGATAACATATCTTCAAGCCAGATAAAAAGTTCATCATGTATTACTATAGGTTCCACCAAGTGCCAACAATTGACAGTAAATGCTACCAAGTATTTCGCTATGGAGTAAAACCACAGATTAGGTAGCAAGGAACTCGGACTTATTAGTAAACAAAACACTAGTCAAATATTCAGCAGGATTTGAAATACGAGTATTAAACGCAGAAAACGTATCTATTAAAAGTTTAGTTATGGAGTGTTCACCTAATCTTCTATATATATAAAAGAAAGTCGTGTTTGTTACAACACTTATAACTCGAGAACGGCTGGACCGATTGCCATGGTTTTTGATTTGTTGGATTTGTTTCTGTCACGAATAGCAGAATACATCTTAAAAACAATGAAATAGATGCTGATTTGTTTATTACATGTAACAACAATTTTTTTTTTGGAGTTTATGGCCTGGTTGCTGAGAACTTTAAGCAAAAAATTTTTTTTTTTCTGAAGACATCATGTGTGCGTTCAGAATTTTTTTTTTTTTAAATTGTCTACTAAGTTCAGGTAGTGTTATATTTGTTTGTTTTAGCCATTAATTTTCGAAAATTATTTATTAATTATTTAATTTTTAATTCCAGAAAATAATACCTAAGATTTATTCTACAGTAAAAACATAAAATCATCGGAAAGGAACAAAATAAAAAAGAATAAAAAATCAGTTGGTAAAGGTTATAAGAATAAGGAAAAAAAATCTACAGGTTAACAAAAGTGTAAATGTCTTTTTATAGGTTGTATATGATTTTTCTTGATAAGATATTTATACGTAGTGGTTATATACTCTTTGAGCTATTGTCTATGTCTCGAAAGTTGTCACTGTTATTATATTTGGTGGTTTTATGCGAGTGCACATTTTAATAACAATGCCGCGTCCTAGAAGATCTAATCTTTCCCAGCGAAGCCGTAATGCGGAATACGGAATATCGCGAGTCAATTATCTGATGGAGAACGAGAAATTGCACGAGAACAGCGCCGCGTTAGTATGGAGCAAAGAAGGGCCTTAATTCGTGCTTCTCAACTCTGAAATAAAAATGGCATGTTATTATTTGAAAAAAAAAAGTGTTTGTAAAAAAAGTGTTTGTAAATCTAACTATAACTATGGTTTTGACTTTACAGATTCAAGGCCAGATTTGCCATCGCATTGGATCATTGCAACCTATAGAAGATGCACAGCATAAATTCTTGCAAATATACTTCATGGGCAATATGGAAGAACAACTTAACCGGCGTCAAGGGATCAACACAGCTACGAAAAGAGCAATTCTCCAAGATCTGCAGCAAATGCTTCATGAACATCATGCATTGGTCAGGCTGTTCAAGACTGCTTTAGAGCGCATGCCAAGTGATGACTATAAAGTTGTGATCAGAGCAGATAAAAGACCAGCTGGAACACATGAACGCACATTTAATGCTCCAACAATCGATGAAGTGGCAATCCTGATTGTTGGTGAAAACTTGGAAACACGTGATATTGTACTTACACGACGCAATACTGGGCAACTACAAAGAATGTATGAAACACACCGTTCATATGACGCGTTACAATACCCGCTGATGTTTTGGCAAGGAGACGATGGATATCACTTTAATATCAAAATGATTAATCCATTGAATGGTAAGATCAATATTGTTGTTTTCATTTTAACTTGATATACAATTTTATTGTGTTTGCTTTTAGTACTCAAAAAAAGTTGTAATTTCTAATTTAGTAGAGGGTAGCTGTAAGAGTCGTTAACCTATTACGGGTTCTAAAATACAATTTTTACTGCATTTGTTTCAGGTGAGGAAACTACCAAGAAGGTTAGTTCGATGAATTATTACGCATATCGTTTGATGATTCGTGAAAATTCTGACAATTATTTGTTGCGATTTCGTCGACTGCTTCAACAATATTGCGTTGACATGTACGTTAAAATCGAAACGGAGCGCCTGACTTTCATTCGGTTGAATCAAGCTAAATTGCGTTCGGAAGAGTATATCCATTTACGCGATGCAATTAGCACAGAAGGAGATTCAGAAAATGTTGGTCGATTGACTATTTTACCGGCGACATACATAGGTAGCCCGCGTCATTTGCATGAATATGCGCAAGATGCAATGACATATGTTCGTAATTATGGTCGGCCAAATCTATTCATTACATTTACATGTAATCCGAAATGGATAGAAATTATTCAATTGCTGCTTCCCGGACAAACATTAAGTAATCGACACGACATCACCGCACGTGTTTTCAGGCATAAAATTCGGTCACTAACGAATTACATTGTTAAGCAACACGTCTTTAGGAATACTCGATGCTGGATGTATTCAATCGAATGGCAAAAACGAGGCCTACCGCATGCTCACATTCTGATTTGGTTAGTCGAAAGAATTCGGCCAGATCAAATAGATGACATCATATGTGCGGAGATTCCTGCTCCTGAAACCGATCCAGACCTACATGATGTTGTAGTCACGAATATGATTCATGGACCGTGTGGCACTATCAACCGACAATCACCGTGCATGGTCGACGGCAAGTGTTCCAAACGGTATCCACGAAAATTGACGGCAGAGACCATTACAGGCAACGATGGTTATCCATTGTATCGGCGTCGATCGCCCGATGATAATGGTAGAACTATCACAACTAAAGTAAAAGGAAACGATTTCGTAGTTGACAACAGTTGGATTGTTCCATATTCACCACTTCTTTCCAAAACATTCAAAGCACATTGTAATGTTGAGTATTGCAATTCGGTCAAGTCAATTAAATACATTTGAAAATATGTCACGAAAGGGAGCGACATGGCGGTTTTTGGTATCCAAACATCCAATACCAACGATGAAATCACGCGCTATCAAGTTGGTAGATATGTGAACTGCAATGAAGCAATTTGGCGTATATTTTCATTCCCTATTCACGAACGTCATCCCACTGTTTTACATTTGGGGGTGCATCTAGAGAACGGTCAGAGAGTATATTTCACAGCGTCGAATGCTGCTCAACGTGCCGAAACACCTCCAGCGACAACACTGACCAGTTTCTTTGCGATTTGTCAAAGCGATCCGTTCGCACGAACTTTGCTTTACTCAGAAATGCCACGTTATTACACTTGGAACGCTACATCGAAGAAATTTCAACGTCGGAAGCAAGGCGATGCAGTTCCTGGTCATCCAGATATGCGTTCTACTGATGCTCTTGGTCGTATTTACACAGTTCATCCGAAGAATGATGAATGTTTCTATTTGCGGATGTTGCTGGTACATGTTCGAGGGCCAACATCATTTGAATCACTACGAACTGTTAATGGTATCGTCTGCCCCACATTTCGTGCAGCATGTCAAGAGCTAAATTTGCTTGAAAACGATACTCATTGGGACACGACAATCGCTGAAGCAATTATTTCTGCATCTCCAAGTCAGATACGCACATTATTTGCTATCATCATTTCAACATACTTCCCATCGAACCCACGTGACCTGTGGAACAAATACAAAGATAACATGTCAGAAGATTTTTTACATCGAATTCGCGTCAGCTCAAGAAATTCCGATCTTGAGGTGAATGAGGAGATCCATAACCAGACTTTGCTCTTGATCGAAGATATGTGTTACCTCATGTGCGGCAGTTTGTTAGTTAGGTTTCCTAACCTAACTAACAAACTCTGGCGCTGGCATTTCTATGCCAGCGCCAGATCGCGGAATGAATGACGCATTTAATAGAGAATTGGAACGTGAACGTGAATATGATCCACATGAACTAATCCAATCAGTTCAAACGAATGTACCTCTGTTGAATCCTAAGCAGAGGGAAGTCTATGATACACTGATTAATGCAATTGATGATGGAAATGGTGGCTTATTTTTTTTGGATGCCCCCGGTGGAACTGGGAAGACATTCCTCATGTCATTGATTTTGGCCACTGTACGTGCGAGATCCGAAATTGCGGTAGCAATTGCTTCTTCTGGAATAGCGGCCACATTGTTAGACGGATGCCGTACGGCTCACTCAGCGTTAAAATTGCCATTAAACCTTCAAACTACTGAACAACCGACATGTAACATTTCGAAACACTCCGCAATGGCCAAAGTTTTAGTAGCATCAAAAATCATCATATGGGACGAATGCACAATGGCGCACAAACGCGCATTAGAAGCACTAGACCGAACTTTAAAAGATCTGCGCAATGACTCGAGATGTTTTGGTGGTGCAATGATTTTATTATCTGGCGATTTCCGACAAACACTACCAGTCATTCCAAGATCTACTGCTGCCGACGAAATAAACACTTGCCTCAAAGCATCAAATCTGTGGCGATATGTAAAGAAACTTCAACTGTCTGTAAATATGAGAGTTGCATTGTTGAACGATCTATCTGCTGATGATTTCTCGAAGCAATTGCTGACTATCGGTAATGGCCGTGTTCCTGTTGACAAATCGAGCGGTTTGATTTCATTTCCTCCAAATTTTTGCAATTTCGTATCATCAAAAGACGAGCTTATCAACAAAGTATTCCCGGATATCATTGCTAACCACAAAAATACTAAATGGTTAAGTGAGCGAGCAATTTTGGCCGCTAAAAATAAAGATGTAGATGACCTCAATTTTATAATTCAAAATCAAATCGTAGGTACTCTGTATTCATTCAAATCTATCGACTGTGTAACAAACGAAGAAGAAGCCACTAGTTATCCAACTGAATTTTTAAACTCCTTGGATGTGCCTGGTTTACCACCGCACAATTTAAAACTTAAAGTTGGCTCGGTAGTCATCATGCTTAGAAATTTAAACCAACCAAAACTGTGTAATGGAACGCGTTTGGTGATAAGAAAACTGATGAGCAATGTGATTCACGCGTCGATACTTAAAGGAAAATTTAAAGATGAGGAAGTTCTTATTCCAAGGATTCCGATGATCCCAACGGATATGCCCTTTGAGTTTAAACGAATTCAATTCCCGATTCGTCTTGCCTTCGCCATGACGATCAACAAATCACAGGGCCAATCCTTGACTATTTGTGGTCTCAATCTAGAAAATGCATGTTTTTCTCATGGTCAATTGTACGTGGCATGCTCACGTGTCGGCAAACCATCCGCTTTATTTGTTCTTGCGCCTGACCAAAAAACAAAGAATGTCGTTTACCACAAAGTGCTTGAATGAAAATCCTATTAATGAATTAATCCGAGTTTTTTTTTTCCAATCTGCACAACATAGTTTTCAATCATTTTTTTCTGACATGAGTTTGAAGTACTTAATTATTATTTTTTATTTTTATTCTTATTCTGTATATATGTTTTCATCATCATTCATCATAATAAAATACTTTTTTGTTTCTATCTATATAAATATATTATTTTGTATCATTGTTTTACGTTCATCAAAGCCTAAATTAGTTCAGCTAAAAAGTAACACGACATTCATTGACTGTTAGGCGGTACGAAGTTCGCGGGGTCAGCTAGTTAACTATAAAGGAGACAATGAGTTCAATACTGAACGTATACAATAAACACAAATCTATTTCTGAAGCGCCTGTATTTTATGAACTCATATAAAATTTATAAACAAACATATTATTCACAGATTATACATATAAATTAGAGAGACAATATACATCCAGAAAAATCAGGGGAAGTGTAGACAAAAACCGTGTTGAACATAACAAAATTATCTTAAAATAATGTAATATAGTTGGACCTTAATATGACCTAAATTCATTTACCTACGAACTAGTAAAACATTTTTTTAACTTTATACACAATAACGCAGTTAAATCACATGCATCGGTCTACTTTAAAATCCGTGCCGATGTCTGAAAACGCTACAAACACACTATACGTTCAGTGAAGGCGCCTACAATGGTCATATCCTTGGATAAAGCAGCTCGCATCACTTGTGGAGCAATAGCGTCCTTCACCCTTAGTGTAAACTCACGGCGAGCCGGTGCTGGTAAGATTCCTCCCGCAATCGACAGAATCCTGTTCCGCCCAGCGACATCAAGAGGCTTTCCTTCCGCACTAGGTCCGAGAACGGTTCGAACACACAACGATCTACACACTTCCCTTTCGGTTTCGATTAGCTCCCGTGCTGCGATTTCAAATGTCCTTCTTGTATCCACACCCCCTACGTTAGAACTAGTACAAATAGCCCCTTCCTCGTGAGCTTTCAAAGCACCAGCCCGCAAAATTGCAGGTAATAATAACTCAGCCACCGCACATACTGTCCTCGACCGCAAAAAGTGTAAAACCTGTTCTGCTTCCCGACTTTCATCGAACAATCTCCGCTGTCTCGCTGCCGGGACAGGCCGAGCGACTTCCCACGTTTCCACCCACGGGTTTCCCGGCAAAAGCATACGATCACCTAACGAGCCTCCGTCATCAGGCTTCCAGTCTCGTGGTGAATACCAGCGCACAAAATCACACAATTCCGCTCCAGGATTTGCAGCCTTAAACGCTTCCATGTCCGAAAGTAATGAAGCACTCATCATTCTAGCTCGTAGTTCTGATGCTCTTGCATCGTCTCCCAGACGCACCATTAATTCTGCGTCTTCTTCAAGCTGATCTTCTGTCTTCGGCGCTGGATCCTAGGTAGAAAAAAAAGCATTATGCAAATATTTGTCGCTGTTCATACGTAACACATACCAATTGCTTAGAAAATTGACATATCAGAATCAAATAACTGTTATTTCCACCGGTCTGATAACTTTCTAATAGACATTAATATGCAACTTTTCTGCCGTTACGAAAATATTTTTTTTTTATTCTAGCTAGAACTTTATTAAAATTTTATCGGATCTGTGTTTTAGAAAGTTTTGAAATTAATTTTATATTATTACTAGCGGACGCCCGCGGCTTCGCCCACTTGACAATACACAAAGACCTTGTTCGAGAACCGCTCTATCCATTTGTGAAACCGCATCAAAATCTGTTGCGTAGTTTTAAAGATCTAAGCATACATACGGACGGAAGCGACTTTGTTTTATAATATGCAGTGAAAACATACAAACCTGTGTACGCGGTACGTATAACGTTGCCCCATTCTTCATAGTGGCGTCTCCAAACCGACTAAGTCGACCAACAGGCCGGTCCCACGGTAAATGCTCTTCAGTTTCACCTTCCGAACAATCAAAGAATTCATCCTCAGATGAGTTGCCAGCTAAGCTGCCACTGCCTTCTAAGGCTCGTTTGATACAACAGTTTAGGAGTTGGAGCTTTTGATGCAGCAGACAAGTTCGAGCATTCGGGGTTCCTTGAGCGATTCTGTGAACAACAAGCAGATAACGTAACGATAATTGATAAGTGTATACAAATATGATGAAAGCTTTTAGCTGGCGGTTGTGAATGCCTGCATGTCCCTCTAAAAGAATCATCGTAACGCAGGTTCTGAGCAAAGAAACATAAAATTTGACTCACTTGACGCGTGCGTGTTGTTTATTGTAATATAATCGCATAGTAAATATGCGTAAATACCCCGTTATTTAATTTGAACAGTTAACTTAAAACTTCCATTCAAATATTTCTAGACGGAGTTCTACCTTGACAGATCTAAATGAAAGCCTTTTGGGCGATGATTTTAATCGGAAATGACACAAACTACTCATAATGTGTAATTTAGTCATAATTTGTGTCGTAAAAGAAGGAAATGTGTAAAAATATTATAGTAGATAAACAAATTAGCCTTCCTCATAGTTTTAATATTGGGCAAAACCCATTTGCTGAAAGCTTTTACAACAATTAGGCCAAAGACTAACATACTCGTAATTTCGCATAAGTGCTCTTTTATGACTACTCAACCCCAAACTATTATCGCGACAGGGGAATTAGTCAATTGATTTAGTCATGACATAACGAAGTGGATGCCTGTGATGATTTAGTTTTACAATAAATAAATAAAAAAATTATTTAAATTAATTAATTGTCTTGGTATGTGCCAGAACACCCCCAAGATCTTTCTTGTTCTTCTTACATCGAACAATTAATATGTTAAGGTCGAACAAGCATATAGCAATAGTTAAACCCACCGTACATTGAGAGGTCGATTGGATCAAATCAGAACTGCGGCAGTTCGACCTGAACGATTTTTACTACATTCCCTAGGTGAACAATCTGTAGGGACCTCGTTACCTATGGTGTGTATACATACTATACATCTTCAAATAAAACAATCCAATGATGAACAAGGAACACTTAAAGTGAGGGCGGAATGTGTGAAAACGAAGCAATAAAACCGGGACGTCAATATTACCCGTGTAACGTGTTAACACAACTTTTATATGAGTTGGAAGCTGTCGCAATTAACCCTGGCATCGTCGGAATTCGACGCACTTTCAGGAAAATGGAGACCACTTATATTTGAGTGTACCTGAAAGCATCTAAGAAGTTGAATCAAAAGCTACAATAGTTACTAGTTTTCGCAATAAGAAAATAAATAAATTGGATGCTACAGATGAAATTCTGTTGCGCATAATAAGAACCTAAAAAAAGTATATTTAATGACAATATAGAAAAATTTAAAATCAAAATTAAAAATTTTGAGAAAACCCACGACGCGTTAAAAATTAATTGGAAAAGAATCAAATAATTTAAAAGAATATCTGTCGAGGACTGCCATTGAATGAACTAGTTTTGCAGTTTTATCTGTAACGTGTATAATTGGAGTGCTTACACCGTTAATGGGTAGGGTGCCCCATACAATGTGGACCTTTTGGGGACGTGATGGCAGCCCGCGACGGATATTCTTTTAAGTTATTTTATCCTGTTTAAATTAATTTTTAACGCGTCGTAGGTTTTTTTAAATTTTGAATTTGGTTTGTATTTTATTTTTATTTTTAGAGAGCATAGATGTTTTAAAGCAGCGCCCTCCAGTGGGTTAAACTGCATCAAAACCGTACTAGAAGTTTTGGCTTTTTTTTGAGAAAAATGGCAACATGTAATTGTATAAACAAACATACAAACATTGATTTGACTATTACTAGAAATGAGGGTGGGCATGAATTCCGGATCTTTCGCAAACCCACTCATACTGACACAGTAATTCCTGCTACTTCCTGTCATCCTTGGCAGCACAAGCTTGCCACCTTCCACAGCTATGTTCACAGGCTATTTTCGGTTCCACTTTCTCAAATAAATTTTAACCGCGAATTAAATATTATTTATCAAATTGCTAAATCTAATGGTTACAGTACCAAGCTTGTGGACAACTTAGTTGGAAGGCGGCAAGCCTCAATTACGCGTAGTTTACTATATGCTGTTCCCCCGGATCGTGACGTCCATCGGTATAAAGCTAGTCTAACTTATTTAGGTCCGATATCTGATAAAGTTGCCAAAATTTTGCGTAAAAATAATATTCATGTCGCGTTTAGAACGGACAGCACTATCCGGAGAAACATTTGCAATGTTAAGGAGAAAATTGGGGATGACGGGAAGTTAGGTGTGTATAGGCTAAGTGTGGGGATTGTGAGGGTGTTTATATTGGCCAAACCGGCCGTAGCTTCGCGACGCGGTATAAAGAATATATATCAGCTTTTAGAAACAATCGCCCAGAACGGTCTCATTTCGCAAAACATTTGTTGGACTCCGGTCACTCCCTACCTAATCCTCACACTTATGACGTTCTGCACACCTGCAACAAAGGACTGAGGCTTTCGGTTTTGGAACAATTAGAAATCTACAAACATAGACGCTTGAACCCTAATATTTTAAATGATCAACTTAATTTCGCCTCTTCCCCTTTGCTGCGGGTAGGTATACGTCATTCAAACAACGGTGGTGGGTAGACATAAAATAATTTGGTGTTATGGTTGTGGGTAGAAATAAAAAACCTAGGATATAAATAGGTGCGGTTTACGAGTTGTGGCTCATTCGGTCGCCGTGCGCCGAGCCATCGACATCTCCTGATGATGCCCCTGGTTGGGGGCGAAACACGTGTCGAGGTTTTTTATTATTTTTTGCACGATAACACAACTCTCAAATAAATTCTATTTTCAATATTATTTCTCTATTCTTTCAGCCTAAGTGGGTTTGGAGGGCGGACTTGTGCATGAATAAATACGAGAGTTGGGTAATTTGCATGTGGCGGAATATTGCAAAGTAGTTAGATTTATTTAATTTAATCATACAAACAAACATCCTCTCACCCCAAACGCATATACTTACCGTCTCCGTTCCGTCGTGGGTCAAAAGAATAACGAGATGAACTAACTAACATTTATAATATAAAATATCAATGCAATCATTTAATTATTTTTATGATAAACAGCAAATAAATTATGATTTTCTTTCTCCAACTTCTCCAATTTGTTTTTTTCCCGACGACAGGCCGCGTTCAAAGTTGACTAATAAAAGAAAATCCTTTCGATTTAACACCTTCAGATTTGGACTGTCAATGTATACCTACGGTCAGTCTCAAAATGAAAGTTCCCTTCACTTGTTTGTTATTCTACCTTAGAAATAAAGTAAAACATATAAAAGTATTCAACTTCACGTACGCCAACACATAATAAACTTCCATTAAAAGCAAAATGTTAATTAAAATAGTTGACTACACTGACCAACACGATGTAGATATAAGACCCCGATTATTTACCAAGTTACGCACGTTTTTGACGTACTTAACTAGCTGTAAATTGACCTGAAACAAGTTCAAGGGCCGGATGCCTTGTTAAATGCACCTACGGGGCTATCCGCCGGCATCAAAGCGATATGGCCTCCTTTGCGTGCCACGAGCCCACAACCCAGAATCAGCGAGAACATAGCTCAGCGCGCGAACGCTCTCAGTACCGTTATCACATTGAATTACAAATAAGTCTACGAAGCGGACAGAAGCTGAGCCGCATCAGCAAGACTTCAGTGTGTAATCGGTCGGTGAACCGTTTGTTTACCGGAGCCGGTGCGCCAGCATCAACTAGGTGTAGGTCAAGCAGCTCTGGTGGGGACTCCGGTGCCGGAGAACAGTACGAAGCCGACGACAGCCGCGAGTGCATCCACTATAGACATGGGCCTACTGTGGTATTATCCAACCTTTGAATAATACCGTTTCCTAAGATTGAAAGTGTGATAGTTCTGATAATTGTGAATCAATAATGAGAGGACTTCGGTGATTTGTACAATATTTATACCATCGAATAAACCAAGTGATAGTGTTCTAAAAGTGTTCTGCATAAAAGGATTACAGGACGAACTACTTTGAAAATGGTGAGTTTATAAAGAATATACTTACTTACTTTATTAAATTGAGCAAAAGTATAGCATGAAAGATAGAAACTTGCCATTTACGTTCAATGACCTACATAAAAACTTTTAATGTATAAAACGAAAGTCGGAACGACCACTACATTAAATTACTATGCGGTAAAAATAAATTATTTCTTGTCTAAGAAGCTTATTTCATAATTAGGTAAGTTATACATTTTCTTCGAGCAGTTGCTGTCAATTTCGATGATACCAGTTCTCTGTTTAGTCGGTCGGTACGCTCATAAAAATTGCTAACATAGTCAAAGACCACAAAGCATGACTCAAGAAGAACAATTTCTCCGTTCCTCTTGAATTATAATGTTTATGTTGTGTGTGTGTGTGTGTGTGTGTCTTTATGATATTATCTGAGCATTTTCAGTGTAACAAGTTTGATCCTTTACTCGTTATTTCTGTTTGAAACCAAAGTTTCTAACTAAAATATTGTAACCTGGTCAGAGTAATAATAGTTATTCTTGCTGATAAATATGAACAAAAACCATAAACCCGATACATTGTTCATTTATTCCGCCGTTTATATTTAAGTTTAATTGTTGGAGGCGGGAAGAAGGCACGTAACGGAATAGGTGTTCATTATAAATGTTCCACAATGGAAATAAAATGCAAGGCCCTGGCATCATTTCTAAAAAACACACAAAACTAACTCTGAAGTATAGCAAGTACCGAGAAAAAGCGATTAATCGGTAACTGCGTACCGATTAATCGCTTTTTCTCGGTACTTGCACATAATAATTAATCGGTACCTGCACATTTTGGGGAAATCGATTTACAATGAGACGCAAATGTAGTTTTAAACACATCTTAGTAGTATCTGTGTCATAATGAATATCGCCGTCGTGACACAGCAGTCACGTATGGCTAACACCAAACACGGACTTTCTCCAATACCTTGCAGTGGTTTACTAAACTTGGGCAGAAAATTATCATTATATTTTCAAAACAAGTTGTAATAAACGATCGCTATTGCTATCATTCAAAATCGATGATTGCTTCACCTTAGTTGACCCTAAGCTGTGTCGATAGTTGGTATTTGGTACAGTCCACCAGCTTACTTGACCACTTTCAGTTTTTGTAGTAAAATCGAGGCTTTGTGTTCTCTTCAATGTTTATCCCGGATATCCAACCAAGTAGCTGCGTCAACCACTTTCTACTCTTAGTATATTTAAACCAGCTCATAATTTCATCTTAAACTGAATTTTAGCAACAACAATTAACACTTTATCATTTATTCAACAAAACTAACGATGAGATACTATGAAATTTCAAATAAAATTAATAGTATGATACGACTATGTTTTGTTTATACATTAAGCATTTTAAAAAATTGAAATCACTTTCATTTCAAGAAGTAAAATCAATATGCGACAGTGTAAACCGCTTAATTTCCTCAACAGTTCTCTGTAATGATTTGTTTAAGTTTTCTAATGTGCCTTTTGCGCCGTGGGGCAATAACCCCGCGGCGACGACGGGGTGGCTCTAGCACTGAGCTCTCAGCCCCTTCATCTAAGTCGGTTCCGGATTTTCGGGTTAGTTACTATCCACCCTGTCTACTTTTACCTACATATCTGATGTTTTTCTTTGGACAGAAATCCAATTCTACTTGAGATATTATTATGTATTATTTTAAGAAAAAAGTTAGATGAACCTGAAGACTTCCGCAGAAATTTAATATCATCTATCATCCACCACGTAAGAACGTTTTCAAACGATTGATTAAAGATAATGATTTTATAATGATCGTTATAGATACTGCTCGTTAGTTCGTTCGGTCTGTTGTTAGTTCGGTCGGTTTGAAATTTCACCAGATTCCAATATTATACATTATACCTAATTTCTTTAATAATTTTAATTTATTCTACTTTCGATTTGTCCAATATGATAAAACACACAAGCAATTTCGAAAGCTAAACGTTTAAATGTAAAAACTTATAATAGGTACCTACCCAATTATTAAAATTACTATTCACTGACATTTATACTTTTGTAAACGCAAGTAAAATAATAATTTTTGGAAGTATATTTCAAATTAAACCAAGATAATTTGTCCTCATCTTCGGTAATTAGCGGTAATAGAATGATTATGCTTGCTCTAATGTCTTGTATATATAGACACAGAGCAACAATGGTCTCCAATATCCTTTGTTGCTCTGTCTATAGGTAATGGCCCGCCACATTATCCGCATGTAATTACTTCCACGTCCAACAGGAACGTGATCACGAGATAAAAATTATCATACGTTGCGAGTTTCACTTTCATTGCCGTTCAACCAAATTACAAACCGAGTTGGTTTATAGATTTGCCATGATTGGAAAATAACAACGATCCAATCAAACTTTAGCAACTTTTTAAATATACATACCAGCCTACTATTTTAGTTGATAGATTATAAATAGACGGTAAAAAATTTAATACAGTCTATTGTTCAAAAAATCACGAACGCGTTGATATAGCTGTTGAAATGTAGTTAGGAATTACCTACTAACATTAGAGTGCAACGAGCATCAACATTTTAGTTTAAACACTAGGTTGCTGTAGCAGTGTAGGCAATTAAGAAAAGTACTTAAACAAAACATTTTACTGCATCAAACTGCAGAAGTTAAGTCAGCGAAGTTCTTATTAATGAACACCTGTTTTCATGAGAAAATGCACCATTTTCCGACTTTAAACTGAATGTGAGCAACCAAAGCACAGAAAAGCGTCACGTTACGTAAAACTAAAACAGATTTAAGTGGCTTACGGATTGATTCACTCTAGTCTAGATAGTGGTGAACCCCTCGAGGATGCCACACGGGTGGCCAAAGTCCGCCGGGCGCCACTGGAAATACCTTCTGGTGTCACCAGAGACGCCCGCAGCAATGGACATGGGAGCGGACGCGGACTCGTGGAAATAAAAAATAAAGTTATAGTGGTAATAATCTTTGTATATTATCATCATTCACCGAGCCTTTTCCCAACTCAGTTGGGGTCGGCTTTCCCGTCTAACTGCGATTCGGCTGAACTTCGATATTTTCCGTGAAGCGACTACCATCTGACCTCCACAATCCATGGGCGATATCGAAGTTCTGTAGTTAGACTTTGTATATTATATATCTTTGTATATTATACTTATCATAAATAATCTTTTTACCATGGTTAAGTTCTATAATTGGAAATAAGTCTATATACTATATAGAACTGATTTATTATTGAGTAGAAGGTGACACAGGACAAGTAGTGCAAAACTGAATGTCATGGTTCGCTTTCGTAGCAAGGGTTAGATATTTGAGTTAAGCATTGCGAGGCATTATTATGTAATATTAACAAAGGGAATAAAAGCACTGAAATATCTTTATACTATTATATCCTGCATAATATATTTGTAATATATTATACCTTAAATAACGTATCTATATTTATTATAATTATTGTGTAGTTTTCATAATTTATTTATTAAAATTCATTTGTAATTTTTGGCATAAATATTTTACCCACCTTAACGCTTGTCTCTCTAAATACCTGTCCATCCTAAGGGTTGCCTGTAAGATATTGCTTTTAGCGATCAGGCCGCCTTTTGAACCTTTCTAATCTTCGATCAACATGTCTTTGGTTTAGATCGATGTAGGTATTACATAGGTACATAAAAGTCAGACATCTTGTCCTTTATACGGTCTTGCTATTACCTACTTTCTCATTTAATAATTATAAATGTTACTTCCGATTTCTGAAGATCATTTGAGTTCGAAATATATACGTTTTTTTACAAAATACAAGCAAAAGAGAAAGTTTGGTATTTTATAAAATCAAACAAGCTGCATATAGGAAGCAGAACACTACATTACTTCTTACGTTAGTTTTCCCCGATTATCAAAAGTGAACAAAAATACTACAATGACCTGAGACAATAGTCAATGTAACTGTGCCGCTGTTAAATTGTCTCATCAGTTACAAGACAACGCTTGCCCGACTACCCGTCACCCGTGGGATTCATGAATAGTACATTCTAAGAGACAAGTATGTAAGTACTACTAAATACTATATTAACCCATGCTGTTATGCTAAGTATACTAACAGAATACACTCACTATAGCGCCATGTGTAACATAAAAAAGTCCAGTTGAAAAACGTCAGACATTACCGCTCGTTACATACATGCTGGACAGGACACCCATTTGGTGCAATCGTAAGCCAGCTCTAATTAACGGTTCATAGGGAACACGTGAATGTAAAATTTAAAATAACCTAATTTACATTTACATGCCCTGGATGTGTCTTTCTAACTCTGACACACCCACACTTACCTAAAACAAAATCACCACTGCATGCACCTTTATCCAATGTTTACAATTGAAGATGACTTGGGCACAGCATACTCCTCACGGTACCAAACGTAAAGACAAAACAGGCCTCAAATTATGTTATGGAACGTTAATTTAAGAGACTGCAACACGGGATATTTTTTTACCAAGTTTTGTCCTGAGTAGAATTCGAACCCACAGTTAAGCAGTAGAAGTTGAGTTGAGTTTGAGGGGCTCGTGGTCTAGTGGTAACCGACAATAATAATACATTGCAAGGGTTAAGTAACATCTAGTCAGGCCGGTCTTAGGATGGGTGACCATTTCTTAAGACACTGAGACCCCTCCGTGCCTCGGAGAGCACGTTAAGCCGTCGGTCCCGGTTGTCATACAAACATCTATGGCAGTCGTTAGAGGTAGCTGGAGCCCTTAAAAATCCGACCGGTCTAACTACAGAACTTCGATATCGCCCATGGGTTGTGAAGGTCAGATGGCAGTCGCTTCACGGAAAATATCGAAGTTCAGCCGAATCGTCGTTATACTGGAAAGCCGACCCCAACTAAGTTGGGAAAAGGCTCGGTAAATGATGATGAGTTAAGCAGTAGAACATATCAAAGCTTTAAAGCGAAACCAGCTAGGCTTTTAGTAATAAATCAATGGAATAGTATACAAGGGTGTTTGTTCATCATGTAATATCTATATATTTAATACGACAATTTGTCTGTCTGTCCGTCCGTCGCGTTTTTCAATTATAATTAATAATACATACATTTGCATGAAATATTAAAAGATTCTTTTTTTTTTTATATATATTTGTGGCGATACAAAGTTCGCCGTGATAACTAGTTAATATTACTATTGTATAGGTAACTACTGGACCACGTTGGTTGTCGGTACGCAACGAAAATAGAATTGCAAATAATTAATTGTGTGTGTTTGTATGTATAAATGTGTAAATATTATATGGAAATTTTTGAGTCATTTATCAACCCATGGAATCTCCCATGGCCTGGTGAATGGCTCAGCAATTGTATATCTGCCTAGTTATAAGTGACTTGACTTTCTTTTTTGTACACTGTCCTAAAAAATGGACATCTTGTTCTATCCTTCCTAAGGTTGCCTGGAAGAAATCGCTATACGCGGTAAGGCCTGCCCTTTGTACATGTCTTTTTTTACAGTTGTTTACCTACATTTTGTGATATTTACTTTTTTGTTTTTTTTTTAATTCTCGGCCCAAGGCAGCGGCCGCTCTAACGTCCGTTGCCGGGCGTCTCTGGTTACAAGCAGAACGTATTCCAGTGGCGCCCGGCGTGTGATATTTACTTAATGTAGAATAAAGAATATTTGTATTGTATTGTATTAATTCGCTATACGTTTCACATTATAACGATACAGTTGTCGGTTCATCAGTATATAAATAATTATGAATTAGCTTTGGGTAATTATTAACACGCTATGCTAACGCCTGTCGATGCACATTAGCCATTAATGTACAAGTTCCCGTACGTTGTCATTATGGCAGTGTAGCTTGTCCATTATTGCATGCAAACAGTCATTCATCAAGAACTTGTCACAAACTGATGTCGAGAGCGTCGATAAGTTACTGACAATTTCTATAATAAATTACCTCCGAGTGAGTAAGCAGGTTATATGTAGGTATAACGTCTGAGCTGGTCACAAATCAGTCGATAGGATGTTTAATAGATGTTTATCGCACCATCTTAGATTTACTGAAAAAAAGAATTGCCATGTATTCAGTAAATAAGTACGTTTACCGTGGTCATCCACTAATAAATATTCCACCATTTTCTCTTGTTTTTTCTACATTTCCTGCAGGAACGAATTATTAATATAAAAACCGGCCAAGTGCGTGTCGGGTCACGCATATGATTGGGTTCCGTGGTTACCCATAAAAGCCTCTATAACTCCTGAATTAACCGAGTTATACCATCCGTTATAGTTTTCCTTAAAAGTTCATTACATGGACTACCATCATGATTTTTATCAGGTTCTTCACGCCAGCCGTTTAGATTTTAGAGGGGGGGAGACGTTGTTTTCGCAAAAATATGCTCTTCAAAGCTAAATATCTCGCAAACGGATACTTAAATCAAATCAAAATCATTTTAACAACTTCAATGTTTTTAAAAGACCTATCTAATGATAGGTCCACACGATGGAGTAGACGCGAGAAAAAAATATCATTCCCACTTTACATGAAGGAGGGTACCCTAAAAAATATTTTTTTCAACATGTTATTGTAGCACTTTTTCGGCGTAGTAAATATACTATCCATACAAAGTTTTAAGTTTCTAGCTCTAACCGTTTGGGAGCAAAGCCGAGTGCGGACGGACAGGACGAAACTATAAGGGTTCCGAGACTTTTACTACAGAACCCTAAAAAGCAGTAATATGTAGATGGAATCCTAAACTATCTCCGTACGAAATTTTCTGAAAGTATAATCTAGGAAATGCATTAAATAAATAAATAAATATTTTTGGACATTCTCTAACGTCATGTAGCCCAAATTAAGTTAATATAAGCTTGTGCTAAGGGATCTATACGACTGATAAACATATTTATCTATTCTAAATACATACATATTACTTCTTTAAACTTTCGCGTTTTGTACACATTATAAACTTAATACATACAGTAACAATATAAATACTAATAAAGGCAGGGCCCAGGGTTAAATATTAGGTCCAAATGAATATATTGTATATGTTAATGAAATGTGTAACTTGTTTGCACACGGCTCCGTGTACCAGTTCGCTGATGACACTTGTCTAGTCGTAGCTGACAGAAATGTAGAAACTGCTGAGCTTCAATTACAGGAAAATTTTAATAGGATGTGTCAATGGGCGCACGACGTTGGATTGGTGATTTACGCCCAAAAAACCAAATTAATGTGTATAGAATCGTCTCACAACACGAGCAGTTATACTCCAAGTATAGTGGCTCACGATCATGAATGTCTACATAACAAGTTTTTATGTAAACCCAACAGTATATGTACCAAGCTAGATCAAGTAAATGAACATATGTACTTGGGCCTAGTGATAGATAACCGATTTAACTGGGGGGCACATATAGAATATGTTTGTAAAAAGTTAACAGCATTGCTAAGTAAGATATATATGTACTTAAGTATAAAATGCCATTTAAAACCTTACGTCTATTGTATCTTGCATTGGCTGATTCCGTAATTAGCTATGCCTTAAGCAGTTATGGTAGGACTTACAAGACTTATGTGGAAAAAATATTTAAAATGCAAGTGAGATTGTTGAAAACGATTGTACCGCTTAACGTAAAAACTGAACATGGCGATAATTATAGTGAAATCTTCAGATACTGTGAAGTATTACCGATACAAGCCAAAATTAAAATGGCCGTTATGAAAGAAGAGGTTGCTAACATTAACCAACTGTGTGAGCGAACACGTAACATTAACTTGAGAAATCTGCCACACCTAAAAAAATACTGTATCCCAAGTTCCAATAATTTATATGGAACCAGAATATGTCGTTACATACTGCCTAGTATTTTGAATAACCTACCTGAAAGTATCATAAATAAATACGTTACCGAACAGCCCTACTTAAAATCCTTGCACAAATACCCACTGGAAAATATAGACCTAAATTACCTATAAACTGATCACTGTATTATTAGTGTATCCATTTACCTTCAATATTCATGTAAATTGTTTTTGTTATTGTTATAACTAGTGCCTATAAAGTATTGTTAAAATTCGGAACTCCCACTCGCACAAAAACCTTCGAGGTTTAAGCGAGTGGATATTATGCATGCAGACTGTATTAATATAATGTTTTGGTCAATAAATAAAAAAAAAAAAAGACTAACGGGTCTTTTACGCGATTATTGAGATATATACATACCTCTTTATTACCCGCTTGCTGATACTATCAGTGTGGTATGCCGTAGTGGCTCTCCGAACACAATAGTTAGTGACGATGAAGTGAGGGTAGTTGAACAAACCCGCACTTCACGAAGACGACGATGAGCTGAAGCCAGCCCACCCGTGACCACGGCTCTTGTAACAGGGCCGAAACGTCGGGTAATAAAGAGGTATGTATATATCTCAATAATCTCGTAAAAGACCCGTTAGTCTTAAGTTTATAATACATACATATTATACATAGAAAATACCCAAACTCCGAAAGAAACATTTGTGAATCACACAAATGATTAGATTCGACCCGGAATGGAACCTGGAACCTAAGGGGCGGCGGCAGTCGCATACTCATACCACTGCGCCACGGCAGTCGCATTACAATTATTATATTTATAAAATACGATACGCAGTGAATAGTGAAGATAATTATGTAATAGAATTATGATTTATTACCTTAAGTTCGACGTGTCAAAAATTTAATTTCATAATTTGAATAGGCACCCATCTAACTGGTTATGACGTCAGGAATTTCGCGACACGCTTTCTGTCATGTTCAACATTTTAGCTTTCTATAATCCAAGAAATAGAAAACTAAATATACATTTTTATAGATCCTCGTACTAATTATGGTAAACGATTAACTTTTCTAACGTAAGAATTAACATATCCCAGTACTTTCTTTATTGCCGTATACAGTAATCCCTCTCATAAGCTGTAGAGTAGAAAAATTTCTAGAATTCCATGAACATTCAACGTCAATTTTCCAAATTTCTAAACCCCGTAATAAACTTAAAAAGGATCCACTTTAGATTCTCTTATTTAAGTAAGAATGTGTCAGTTCGTTAACACACGCAACGCCATCTAGTGTTAAATTAGGCAAAGTTTTTGCTATGAAAACTAACTTGAAACAAATAAGAATATTTATTTTAATAAATAAACTCACGGTACATAAAAGACAACTCACGATTAACACATTAGACGAATACAGATAAACTATATACAAGATCTTATAGTTCCCAAACTTCATATATTACGTGTCGGATTTACGGATACAGTTAGACAAATATTTATTCCACTGTGATTTTATATGGACAGGTATTTAATTCAGCAAATGAAAAATTAACGATAACGTGACCGAAACTATACTTTGTTATAAAGATCATTATTGAAAGTCAAATCGTACTGTCAAAAAGAAAATAAACGAATAGACAGAGTCTATTTGACAAGTCATAGTCAAGTCAAATCACCACCAAACAGTAGTGCAAAGAAAAGTGGAGACGCAGACCCATAAGATATCAAAGTCAACGGGACTTTGATATCTTATGGGTCGTACGTAGTACGTAATAATTCTAAGTGAAAGTTTAAAAAATGAGTACCATAACGAAGACGTTTATTTTGTTAGGATCATAGTGATGTGCGTCTAATCAAATAGCTGTACTTTCATAATAACTGCTTCGGTGGCGTGTTCGGTAGTGCATCGGCTTTCGACTCCGAAGTCTCGGGTTCGAATCCCGGGTCGAATCAAATATTTGTGTGATCCACTAATGTTTGTTTCGGAGTTTGGGTGTTTTCTATGTATATTATGATGTATTTAGAAATATATAAGTATGTTTATCAGTCGCAGTCGTCTAGATCCCATAGCACAAGCTTATAGCTTAGTTTAGGCTAGATGACGTTGTGTGAGAATGTCCAAAAATATTTATTTATTATAATAAAATACTGGATCATACAACCAGAACTCAACAAAATTAAAAATTAATATATAAAATACAAATAAGGAATGGTTTTACGATTGAATTCACGCAACTGTAAAATAATGTCACTTAGGCATTCGTTTGTATCGTTTTTATAGAGTTCCGTACCCAAAGAGTAAAACGGTGCCCCATTACTATGGGTAAGACTTCGCTATCCTTCCGCCTGTCAGTCTGTCTGTCACCGCACTGTATCTAATGAATCGTGATAGTTACACAGTTATAATTTTCACAGATGATATTTCTGTTGCCGCTATAACATCAAATACTAAAAAGCAGAACAAAATAATAGCAGAATCTATACTACTACTGGTGGTCCCGGCGAACTTCGTACCGCCTGAAATTTTGCTTATGAACCTTCCCTGAACCTCCACGAATATTTTAAGACCTAAATTAGCCAAATCGGTCCATCCGTTCACGCGTGATGTCGTGACCAAGGGAAATAGGGATTCATTTTTATATATAGAGATTATAAAGAGGAAAGATTTGTATTTTTGTTTGTAATGAATAAACTCAAAAACTACTGTGCCGATTTCAAAGGAGAGAGTACGCCGCCTTGAGGGACGCTGGCACTAAGATCGCACCACTCTGAGTACGATTCATTGTGGCGAACGGACTGCGAGCGTCCCCGAAGATACGAGTCAAACCAGGCCACAGACTCCGGGGAGAAGTTAAAAAATTCTTTCACCATTGGAAAGCTACATTCACCCTGAGTAACATAGGCTACTTTTTATCCCGGTATTGTGTTCCCACGGGAACCGGGAAGTCACGCGGGCGGAGCTGCGGCGATCAGCTAGTATAATAATATAATAAGGCCCACTATATGTCCTTGGAGGAGCTCTCAAAGTATTTATAGATACACAGACCCTTCGTGCGCGAGTCGGACTTGCACCTGGCCGGCTTTTTTATACTGGCATGCAACAATGTATGTAGAAGCCAGTAAAATCGCGTATGTAACAGATGTCGCATGTCATTTTTTGCCGAGGAATCAGTTCGGCGACCCATAGCAGGTGCAATATACATGCTCGTATTACATCTCAGTCACGCTTGCCGTCAACAGCGAGGCTAGTCATGATGTATTACATGTGTATTACCTACCATAGCGGAACATCAGAACCATCGATCAAGTAAGTTAGTATACGTACTCGTATCATCATCTCAGCCTACTGCTGGGCATAGGCCTCCCTCAAAGAGGGGAGAATGTAGCCTACATATACCACGCTGGGCGGTACGGGTCGGTAAAAGGATTTGTGTCGAATTTATTAAATTTAAATTCCTTCTCGAAACAATCTGTTTTTACAAATATATATATTTGTAAAAACATAATAAACATAGAAAATATCCAAACTCCGAAATAAGCATTTGTGGATCACACAAATATTTGATTCGACCTGGGAATTAGAGATGGTAGTCGCGTACACATACCACTGCGCCACCAAGGCAGTCTACGAACTCGTTTACTACCTAACAATGAACTCGTGTAAATCCTTAGCTTTATCGTATGTATAGTACAAAAAGTACAGCTGACTCAGTCTCGCACGTTTACCCCAACAGACACATTTTAATATTTTCGCAATAAATCCACTTATACCGTACTATACAGACACTGTTATAAAACTGAAACGCACGCTCTCATACTGTTACCTTTGAGTTCGTTAGCAGTTTAATTATGTATATTATGGGTTTTGTCAGTGGGCCTAAGTTTTATCTAAAAATTCACAGTTTTTTTTGTTTTTTACTAAATAAACCTTACGGTAGAAGCATATAAATTACTATTAGTCCATTGAAATGTTACATGAGCTTTGCATTTTTTAGAGGACGCAATTTTATTTTTGGGACATGTGTGGGGGGTCAATAGGAGCTTAACCTCAAGTATGTGGGTCGCCACCCTTGTCCCCCGGCCGCCATCTTGGAAAAAGGGGTGAAAGCACTTTTTTCGCAATATTTCGGAAATTATGCGTCTTACAAAAAAAAAAAAAAATTTGTAGCAAATTGTTTTGCCTACATATATGTTTATTTAACTTTTTGCCCTAAATTATAAATTATAATTATAACATAAAACTAGGTCGCCGCAGTCGCGAAACGTACCGTTACGCTGCAGCATATATTTGAGCGAAGCGAGTTTAAATTCAAAATTCTGGCTTCGTAAGAACCTGGTTAATTCTGTAAGCTTTCGATGAGTGCAAGAAAATCCGAAATCGGCCGAGTATTCGCTGAGAAACAATTTAACATAAATCGTAACAAACATAATTTAAGTCACCCGTTGAGAGCTCCGCTCGCCTTCGGCTCGCTTCGCTCAATTATTTATGCTTTCGATTGTCGGCACTTGGTGGACATAATAATACATTCTGAATAAACTTACTAATAAATTCCACAATTTTCATTATTATTAATATAATAGTAATCCTGAACGGTTTCGCCAAAATGCAATATTCGGTCCTTAAATTGTAACATTCAATGGACTATATAGATAGAAACCGTTCACAAATACGTTTCGTACTTTACACAATTATAACATTATTTTGGTTTTATAAGGGATTAAAGATTTAGTCCATCAGTTTGTCTATAATAATCCGAAAGAGTGTTCTTCACCTTGGCGGCCTCAATAAATGCTGCTGGGCATCGTTAAAAACAGCTAGTGATTTTGATGGTAGGAAATAGTATCTACGAATATACAGGGTTATTTTTAAGACAGGAACCAAAATTTTATGACCAACCTAGAATCGTAATCCAAAAAATATATTTTTTAACACTGAAATCTCTAAATTGTTTGTTGAGTACAGTCGCATAACGACACAAGTGCTATTTTTTTATTTTATTATTTAAATCTGCCATAAAAAACATGTACGGTTCGGAACGAAAATACTTTTAAACAATATAGGAAAACTACTAAATGTAATGTAAAACCACGCATCGCCCATTGTTCAGTAAGTAAGATTTTTAAGGACACATTAAACTCAATATTTTTTCAAAAAGCGTCGTGTTTAAACATCGTAATCATAAAGTCTGCCCTTTATATTTAACTCTAGATCTTATTTTAAATTTGACTCCTGTCTTATAAGTAAAGTAATTTAAGTAGCTCACGAGCAGTTACTATGATACTTTCTAACCGAAGCTAACATATAAAAGTAGAAGGAACAAACTATTGCTAATTCAATATAAATTAAACGTTAAGAAAAACACCTCGCTGTTCGCTGAATTACCATCAGCTTACTCGTACAGTTAGTTCGTGTCCTATCCACCATATTTAATTGATACAACTTTAGATAATTCCGAAGGTATGTTAAGCTAGGTGAGCACAATCGTCGATAGTACCAAATTGTGTACCACTGTGCCTGGTAGATGTCGTGTCCAAGTTAAAAGTCGGTCTCGCGTCGTTCACCATCGCGGTCATACGCCGCGCCACCTGAACCTAATGTGATGCTACCGGCACTCAATCTGCAAATCTCAACATCCAATCCTTCACGGCTCACTGCGTCTAACGTTTTTATAGCTAATACACATCCATCACTGGAATTTCACTTGAATAAAATTTAAATCAACAAATAGGTCGGAAACCCGTCCAATGAATATGTTAATACGAGTATATCTCGTCACGTATTTCATGACCAATATGGATTAAGTGTGTGTGCCTTTTGACTGATTGGGCGAGATTTGATGTACCTTTTTTTACACATTACATTATAACCAAAAATATAAAATTGAGTTAATCTATTGTGATTAACTCAATTTTATATTTTTAGTTCCCAAAAAATATCTCGACTTCGCAGTCTCAACTAGCCTCAATTTCCAACGATTGGTTAAATAGGTGTTTGAGTCTGTAATTCCTATATAAGCAATCTTTAGAAGTTAACTTTACAACCAAATACCTAAGCGTCATTTCTAAGTTGCATTCGTCTTCATTAAAGACGTTTAACGTATGTTTCAAATTACAAACGACTAGAGACTCATTGATTCGAATAACGGAACTTCGCCATGTTTCGCAATCGATTTGTTTTGTCAATACAGATATGATCGATGATCAGACTAGCGTTCATTTGAAAATATACAAGCTTGGAGAAAAAAACTTGAATATATATAATACGAGTATATTGGTTACATCTCGATGGATTAAATCATACTAATATTGGAAATAAGAAGGAATATGAAGATATTCGTTACACGATCAAACGTCAACCGTTGAACAGCTTTAGTTAAAATTTGGCACATAGATAGGCTTAATCTATGTGCAAAGTTCCTGTATTTTGAAAGCTCAAGCCTTATTTACCCACTATCACCAACCAATAGGAATTAATAAAATATTGCGTAACCAATTTGAATGTGTTCAAATGTGCACAAAACTGAATAAGCAATCATATAATGAGTAGGAAGTTGTAAAAAGCAATGAAAGAGCATTTGATGTAAACTTTACAAAGTAGGTAAACATAAACTACATCTTCACATTTGTTAATTGCAGCAGTACACTTCCGTCGTTATAGACAAGCTCTCTAGGGTCACACATTAACAACAGCCGGTTATTTTCTAGTAAGTATACAAAGCCTCTCAGCAGATGGGACATGTATAAACTTAGGTATGTGGCAGTCGCACCGGATAGAAGTGCAATTAAATACACGACATGATTAAGGCCAAGATATACGACATATACTTGTTCACACAAACCAAGACGACTCACAGAATTTTCCTTCAAAACACATTAGTTAATTTCACATGAAAACAAATTTATATTTTTAAGAATGAACCCAAATACATCCCCAGGCTATTCGTGCTATGCTACGTCTAAATCCGTTCATTCACTTGTGAGATATCATCACAAACTTGCAAGTATTTTACTTTTACTCATTGGGTAAAAGTAAAATAGTGGTGCCAAAAAGTCCTCAAGTGGCGACCGCGTACTGGGAGACGCAGCGTGAGTAGGCTGCCACAAGGTAGACCGACGACATTGCGGTAAGCCACTGGATGCGGAAAATACAGGACCGAATGTTGTGGCGTTCGTTGGGGGAGGCCTTTGCCCAGTAGAGGGCGTCAATCGGCTGAAATGATGAGGTACTTGTTTCTAAATAATCGCAAATCGGTTCATTATTTTATCACACCTATACTCCTGAGGTGAGTAACCCGCCTACATTTTGCCAGTAATTTTGTTGGTCCCTCCTAATAGGGTGAAGTAGCGCAAATCAATAACCATTCTGTAATCCGAACCTAAATTCCAATTACCAATTCAACCAGTTATAATGTGAAATATGTCCAATTCGTTGACAGTCGCTTTTACTTAATTGGCTGTGGTATTCCGAGTCCATTAGGCATTTCACTACGCATCACGTCTAATCGTAGGGAGTGTAAGTCGCGCTTTCTACCCACATTTACTGTTAGATATAAACTAACATTTTTCTTTCACTGGTTATTGTGATACGCTTAATTAAATGAACACGACACACAATACTGCCATATGTCACTTTTGAGTTCAAAGAGCTGTTTTCTTTAAACAAAGTTGCCTTTACTAAGCTTGCAAACTTTTTAAAGGCGGTTAACAATCAAAGACTTTAGACTTTATTTGACACTGTTGTTCCAAAGCAGGGGCGTAGCTACCGCCGTATCTGCCGTATCAATTATACGGGGCCCCCGGGCCACGGGGCCAAAATTACTCCATTAATTTCTTTTTAATTTTCATGGTGAAAAAGTTTTTCAAATCAAAAACTGATAAAAAATTACCTAAGAACTTCGATGGGACATGAACGCCTGTCACACCTGTCACTATTGTCCAAAGGCAGAAACTTTAGAAAAACTAAAGTCATCATCAGCTATAAATGATTTAATAAATCAGTTTGCCGAAATACAGGCAAGGAGAGTGTATATTTAATTTGAATTTTTTGTAAACATTTTGGAAAAAGGGACAGTAAGATAATTATAAAAATAAAAAATAAATTATTTTATTTCAGACAATGTCCATAGATGGTTAGTAACAAAAATCTTATATCCTATGTTAGTTTAGTTCTCATTTAAAAAAATTTTAGTTGTTGGTGTTCACAAACTACATAATACAATATTTATCAAATTCAAATTAGCACATTATATATTATTTTATTATTAAATTATTATTACATTATACAGAATTATTATTATTTTATTATTATATTATATTTATTTATTTATTTTTATTATTAAAATTATGTTTCTAAAGTTATATATTTTTGTTTTAGTCATATTATCATATTTATTTATTTATAATTTACTTTCTAAACCTACCCCTCTCCGGGACTCCGGGCACAAGCGCATGAACCTGCACCCAGTGTCGCAAGATAGGGCAGTCTGGTTTCTGCGCAATGGTCTGCAGGATGATGTTGCCACTCCCCCGTACCCGATTTAAAAAAGACGCGATACGACTCCGTATAACAGCATGAAACCCGTCCGTATGCGCATGCGCAAACATTGCTGATGCGCTGCAGTATCGTGGGAGTCCCAACAACACCCTGAATGAATTATTGTACTGTACTCGGAGAGCGTTGAAGGCCCGCTGCGTATAGATGACCCATAGACTACACGTGTATAATGTCTGGCAGAAGGCTTTGAAAAGGGTTACCTTTACATCACTGCTACATCGTGCAAATCTACGAGACAACATATTACAGCGGACCGCCATCGCTCTCCTTTCCCTCTCAATGTCCGCATCATCTTTTAAGTCCTCAGTTACCACATGGCCCAAGTACTTAAAATGTCCCACCCTTTTAAGAGCGGTGCCACCAAGCAGCACGGGTGCTACCTCCTCTAGCCGGCGACCTTTAGATTTAAATACCATCATTTCACTTTTATTTGAATTGTACACCAGACCGTGTGAGTTAGCATACTCCTCACACACATTAACCAGTTTCCTGAGCGCTGAAATAGACGGGCTGAGCAAGACCATGTCGTCGGCATAGCTAATGCTATTGACGCACTGTCCGTCGATGGAGCAACCGACACCTGTCTCGCTCAGCCTAGCCATCAACTGGTTGACGTACAGATTGAAAAGGGAAGGAGAAGTCAACCCTCCCTGTCTCACTCCGCACTCCAACCCATACTCATCAGAAAACTCACCACGCCATTTGACACGGTTAGTCTGATGTCCATACCAATACCTAAAGATGTTGATAGTGTCTCCGGGTACTCCCGCGTCTTTCAACTTTTTCCACATGATATCATACCTAACCCTGTCAAATGCCTTGGAGAGGTCCAGAAAGGCAGCATACACATTGGTACCCCTATCCGTGTAGTACCTGACGACGTGCTTGAAAGACAGAATGGCACATTCAGTCGACAGTCCAGGCCTGAAACCAAAGTGAGCACTATGTACGTGGAGATGCTTCTTAAGCTGTCTCTCCAGCACACCGTCCAGCACCTTAGCCGTAACTGTAGCTAATGAAATCGGTCGATAGTTACACTTGTCGGAAATATCACCTGTTTTATTCTTAATTATAGGCACCACGATCGATTTCATCAGATCACCCGGCAGATACGAGTGCCTAACACAAAGTGTAAACAAGACCCCCAGTAGCCTCGGAAGGTGCGGTCCCGCATACTGAAAATGTTCAATGCTGAGGCCGTCGTGTCCAGGTGATTTGCCCCTCTTCATGTCTTTTATTATAAGAGCAATAAACTTTGCTGAGATACGTTCTGGCACCCCTAACATCACGCCCTCAACATTACTACTCCTTTCAGTTACCACTCTTGGCTCCACCTGAAAGTAGTCCTTAAACATATTTGCAATTACTTTGGGCTCGCTGATACCGTCGACACACACCGGAACCCTAGGTTTAGGACTTAGCTTCCTAGTCTGCTGCCAAAATCCTCTGAAATCTTTATTCCTATGCTTTACCATGAGAATATTCATTTTAATTTGGTCCTGGTTATTCTGGCAGCATCTCAGATTGTCTTTGAAAAGTTTTCTTGACTCGCACATTTCATTGTAAACCCGGCCCTGTCTAGGCCTACCATACCATACCCAATTTAAAAACTTTTGCCTAGCGTCCCGGTGCGCCCCACCAACATATTTATTCCATCCTGCGATAGGACGTCCACGATGCGGACCACCCCGCCCCAGACGACCCCCATAGCTGAACACCGCAGCCTCCCGTAGTACTGTTATAATGGAACGGTATAGCGAGTCCAGAGCCGCAGTATGCGCCACCGCAGTGTTATCACACATGTGATCACAACACCCACCGAATTCTTGAGGAAATTCGATCTCACGCAATTTTTCATTACAATACTTGGTATATATTTCTATTAGGTCTACGTCCCGCTCTCCCCATAAAACTTTATCAATCCTAGCACGCGTCTCCTTGGTGGCCCTACTAATAATACCTAGGTTACACATAATTTCTAACGGAAAGTGGTCTGACCACCGTACATCATGATGTATTTTCACCGACACTATTGATTTTAATACAGCCTCACTGACTAGACAATGGTCTAGCCATCTACAACTACCACTCATTTGACAAACAAACGTATAGGCGTTAGAATTTAATCCAAAAATGTTATGGTCAACACAGGTCCACTTTTGTTCATTACAGTAATTACACATTTCATTACCAAACAAAGTCCCCGGATGAGCATTAAAATCCCCCAAAATAAACACAGAATCAATACTAGTCTCTTCGACTATTGCCGCGATCTCACTTAGGCATTGCACAAATTCTACCAAGTTATCAGGTGAGTCTGTAGGCATGTAGACGGAAAATATCAACATTGAGCGACCCGACGCAGTAATTTTAATACACATTATTCTATCACTGTCACAGTCAATTATAGAAACACAATCAAACTTACTGTTTCTCCACAATAGCGCAACGCCCCCGTAGGGTCGACCACGAATAACGCCGCTCGAAATATCCATTGCGGACTTCCCACAATAGCCAAATTCACTACTAACTTGACTGAGCTCCGGAATCTCGTGCGGCAATAACCACGTTTCTTGAAGTGCAATAACATCCACTCTTAGACAAAGTTTTCTTACACAGTCGATAGACCTCTTAAAGGACTTACAATTAAAAGTAACTAGGTTTGTGCTGTTAGTTGTACTATCCATTAACTTATTAATTTTGGTGAACTAGTATCAGAGTCTCCTCTGCCCGCTTCTCGTTTACACAAATCAACATCGTTTACGCAAATCAATATGATGAATAAATATTACTTTTAATTTTATGCAAAAACTTTTATGCTTTTGTAAGAAATCTTTACCCTTCATAAGGTCACCCAAACATTATTTATACGGGACCCCGCCGAGCCACGCTCCGCCACTGTTCCAAAGAGTAGTAACATTTATTTACAATAAGAAATACAATATACATAATTATAAACTAAAAATATTTACATTACAAAGAGTTATAAACAAATATAATTGTTTTAAAGATTTAAAATATTTATTGATTTAGCTCATAATCTATATTTACATTTACTGACAGATTCGCAAAGTAACAGGTAGAGCCCGTGAGTAAGAATCTGGCAAAAAATTCAAGGCTAAGGTTTCGATAGCTATAAGGTATGTTGAGGGAAATGTAAACATTGCGCATGAGTCAATAACGGAGTAAAATTAAACGGGACTGTGTCACGACCAATAAGGTAACGTCAGTGACATTAATGATACATTTCTTGGTCGCCAGTGTTCTCATAACTGCTTATAACGGTTTCTTTCTACGAGTAATATAAGAAATGCAAACAGTTTCATAGAAATTAGCTCGGTTGGTTGTGCATGTAACATGACCGACACTTGAATGGGCCGAAAAGAATATAAATATATAAAGAGGTTATAAGGTATTTATTTATTTTCATGTCATCATTGAATATAATAGTTTAAATATTCCAGTTAAAGATGAGTCATGCTATTCGTAGCGCTCTCGATTATCATGAAAGAAAGATCTTCAAATGTGTCCACTGAATAAAAGATATTATCAAAGTGAACTAAAAGTTACAAAGAGAATATAATTAGGACTACGGCCGTTCGTATTGCAGTCAATCAATCTATTCAAAGCAATATTAAGTAATCTTAGATTAATTTGCACGTGAATTGTGATATGAGAATGTCTAAGGCAAGATACTCGTAGAAAGAAATACATAGGTACTTCTTTATACATATGGTAATCGGTGAAGCACAAAATTTCTCGTTAGCAGAACAAAGCGAGGACAGTTTGAATGAAAACAAAAGGTTAACGGTACGAAACATATATCGAAAACAGCTTTTGTTACTTTCACGATATTCGAACAAATATTTGAAAATGGCTTTCTCTGTTCAGGAGCAGAGAATTTATCTTTCACTTCAGTTTCAAGCCGTTTGCATACAAATGTAGTTTCGTTTCGTTTAAATTAAAAACGAAGCGACAGCGGACAATTTAAACTTAGTAACCATTTACGTTATTTTAAAAGACGAACTAAGAATTTATATCAGTCATAAGATTGGCACTGAGTTTAATATTCAGGCTAGCGTTACTATTTTAGGCGCTAATTAAGGGATCTATCAACATCTCCGGGCTCAAGTCAACTTCATCAGCACGCGGTGCACCTGCTGACTTCTGGCAAATATATTCAAATTACCCCCTATTGCGACCAGAAAAGTTTATGGATAAATGTGCGTATATCGAACGCCCGTGTTCAGCGTTAAAGCTGCGGATTTTGTGGTGGTTATTTCTTATCAAGTTTCTTCTTCATTCATATACTTTCCACTTTTTTTTACAAGCCTCGAAGCGATTTGATCAGATCAGATCAACCTGACCGGATGCAAATTCGCATCGTATGTGTGAGTGTAATGTGGTCTGAAAGTAATATCGAAACAGTCGGCTGGAGACTAAATCGGGAATAAACTGATGCGTATGGATCGCTTTAATCCGTTCAGACAAAATGGCGCAGTTTTATCGGATCCGATCTTAATGTACGGTGAGCTTACCATTGTATCATTATACGACCGGCTTGACACATATGATTTTAATTTGGCAATGTTCCAAGTAACAAATAAACACAAAACTCTGCTAAGGTACAGACAAACTTTTAGAATTTGATAATATGAGATTAACGGAATTGATGATTTAGATGACGTGAAAATTAGCACTTTTTTACAGTAAAATGTAAATAAGAGCCAGCGGTGTGCGCAAGTGGAACACTCACATACCAAGCGGCCCATGCGCATGCCGACCGACATAGAGTCAACCGGTTAAATCAAACCAATGTCTTCAACGCTTGGTTGCTAAACTTTATTACACATACACATCTCTATAATTAAACATATACCGTTAGATACGAATTTAATTAGACATAAACGGTGAAGTGGGTAGTAAGTACCCCATGGGCATTCGGACATAAGTAAATAGTGACCATAACAATAACTTCAGGAACAAAAATGATAAAGTAAATTATCTTGTTTGCTAAACAATTATACTTTGTCGAAAGACCTACTGACACTACATCTATTGGAAATGTTACGTAAATAACACCAGCGCGAGCGCCCCTAGCGGTAACGTCAGAGAACTGTGTATTAAAGTAACGTATTTCGAGCAAATTAATGTAAGGAACTTGTACTAGACAGTAGACACTCGAATAGGTACTATAATACGTCATTGACTAGTGGGTACAGGATTTTTTTATCTGTGGTAAAAACTATACTTGCGTGGTATTTTTTTTATTACAATTTTTAATACAATTCCATGATCATGGACGGGGTTAGTTATATAGTTAGTCCCACCTTAGTACTTAAATAAGATAATTATGGGGCTATACTAGTCTATCTAATGTCATTTAATTCTTCTAAGAATATCTTAACAACTTTCTAAGTCAAAATTTTATGGTAATTACATGGACAGTGCGATTATGAAGCTAAATTACCTTATAAAAAACTTAAAGTAGAGAAATCGATGCGCAGACAGAATTGCTTATGGATAAACTAGATAAACTAGATAAACCTTCTGTTCTATAGAAACATACATACCACACACACACACACATATCACGCCTAAATCCCCGAAGGGGTAGGCAGAGGTGCATTACACACCCACAATTTGCCAGTATTTTTAGTCCCACGTAATAGGGGGCAAGCCTATTGCCGTCAAACAGACATACCTACCTGTAGTACGTAATCATGCCTTAGACATATTATACGCCTACTTTTCGTCATAAATCTTTATAGGTCGTAGGGGATGAACCTATTGCCGCTAACCAAAAACTTTATTTGTCTATTAAACCCACGTCAGTCGATTGCCAGGCACTAATAGACACAAACAAACATAATAAATCTTTAAAAAAAAAACTATTAAATATTTATGTGTAAAAAACATTTCCCATCCAGTTATTTCGCTTGAATACAAGTGATTAAAATATTTTTTTTCTAAAATGAAAGTTACAGATACGTATTTGTCACATAAAATTAGAAATTACACAACTTTCGCATTTCTCAATTTAAATTGAAATGCAATTTCTTCCGATTAGAAGAAAGTTACTAAGTATTAAGCATATAAAGAAGTAGGGCAAGGGTATCTTATTATGCCTATATTATTATGACAAAATGCGTAAAAAAAAAGATGTCTCCTAAAAACTGTTTTTATTTATTTATCAGCGGCCGGCGAAGCGCCCGAATTGATTTGTATAATAGCAATATAATTATTATAGAAGTTCTTACTTGTAACTTATTTGTCCAAGGTGAAACAAACACCCATGCAGCAGTGTATTTTCAAACTTGGATCTTAACTTGAAATAAGAAAAGTATGTTATGCCAAACCATATTTGACTACCTAATACGTGGTAAAATAAAACTTTGCCATGTAATTATTTGTTAAACCATAAATTTCCAAAAATAGTAGATATTGCTAACTGTAAAATTGCGAAAAGTTGTTTTGCCAAATGTGTTATTGCCAAATGAAAATTTGGGAAACATAGGTACTCGTACTTTGGCATGTGACACTTTGGGGACACGTTTTTTGCCAAACATTAGTAAACCAAAATAATAACATAATATCAAACCCTACACGAGCATTATGGAAATCTCGGCGGTTTATAACTACTACTCGTTTGAATCTACTACAATATACAACGTTATAACTAAGTACGACTAAATAACAGCGAACGGAAAAAAAACATCGTTCACAGTTAAATATATGAGTAGGTACACTATAGGTAGGTACTTCAATATTCAAGATGTTGGGATTTTACAAAGTGGTTTTTTATCTTATGTTTTACATTTTGGGGTACAACGCAGTCCAAACATTGCAATTCCGACGTATTCAGATGTATTCATAATATAGGTACAGTCAAAAGTATTTGATTTAACTTATTGTCTTATTTCTAACTGAACTTTAACTACTAAGACAGCTATTTCATCATCACAAACAATATTTATTTAACCATACTTTACTTATTTAATTTTAGAAATGGAAACTAATTAATTATGAAAAGATTTAATTGTGAAGAGAGAAATATAATATATTACAATGACTTAAGAGAGAGACGAACCGTTAAATAGTGTTGAATCATTAACTTTCGCTGCAACTGGTGTCTTCTCTTTAGTTAAATGTTATGCGCCCTAGATTTCAGCAAGAAGATCCATAATGCTAGTCATGCAAATAGCAAAAGAATTACTGCTTAGTTTAGAACGGAATCCACGGTGTAGATATACGAATAACCGACTTCAAATTACCGGAATGGGACCAAATTGACATGGGACCAGTAGCTAATCTAAAGATTACATTAATTGTAATCTTTTGATTAGCTACTGGTCAAAAAATTCAAAATCGGTTTGCCTAGTCGAAAGATGAGGTAACAACCTATACAAAACCTATTCAATGTGAATCACAAAAACATACAGTCGAATTGAGAACCTCCTCATTTTTTTGAAGGCGGTCAATAACAGGACAACCAGCTGTTTTCTAAAGGTACGCGCTAAATTATAATTATTATCAAGTTTGTTTAGAATTAAAAATGAATCAAGCTTTCAACTTTCAAAAAGGAATAGGGTGATCCAATAAACTTATAGGTAAAGTTAACTTTTGCGCGAAACCCATAACCATATAGAAGTGAAATATCTAAACGTGGAACATGAAAGATAGACTCGCCGTAGCTTTGGTAAAACTGTGAAACTTTAATGCCACTGTATCTTACGTGTACATAGTCTCGAAATAAATTATGACAGACCCCGCTACACAAACTGGAACTCGAAACTGTCAAGGCAAGGAGACATTATAAATTAAAAACCAAGTGCGTGTTGGACCACGCATCAGATAGGGTTCCGCAGTTAACCGAACTAACAGAGTTATACCATCCGTTATAGTTTTCCTTAAAAGTTCAAGTAAGATTTTTATTACGGAACCCTAAATAGGTAACTGACACATCTAATGTCATAATCATAATTGTACCTATAAGACACGTTAATGAAGGCGCATTTTGAGTAACGAGGTTTGGGTTCATAAGTACTTTTTTTTTTTTTTTTTTTATATTTGGTTCGCCAAATTGACGCCGCCCGCCTGGTGGTAAGTCGTGACGACGTCTAGCGATTGTGGGCCACTCTCACAGCACACATTACTATTGAGAGTGGCCCTCAACTTGACGACCTACTGATGTGCCTCTTCACGCTCCGCCTAAAGAACCCAGGATTATATGTGGGAGGAAACACGTGCACAGGCAGGGCGTTCCAGGCCACTATCGTTCGGCAGAGAAACGAACGTTTAAAACGTTCGGTTCTCGCGAACATGCTATCCACTGTGTGGGGGTGGCATCTCTGCCCGGCACGAGTCGTTCGGGATCGGAAGGAAGAGGGTGGGATCAGATTGAAGAGCTCTTCAGAACACTCGCCGTGGTAAATACGGTAGAATGCGGCCAAGGAAGCTATTGTTCGGCGCTGAACTAGCGGCTCAAGGCTTCCCGTTACCTCCGGACAATCTATAATACGGATAGCCCGTCGCTGCATAGCGTCGAGAGCGTCCAGCAGATACTTCGCGGAGCCGTCCCAGAGGTGAGAGCAGTATTCGACGCAGGGTCTAATCTGCGTCTTGTACAGCAGACACCTCTGGTCCGGTGTAAAGAATCTCTTTACCTTATTCAGTATTCCTAGTTTCCGCGAAGCTAGCCCTATACATCTTTCGATGTAGTTTTTATTATTGAGCTCTCGACGAACGTCTATGCCAAGGATATCAAGGTTGTCCTTCATTGGTAATAATGCATTCTGAAGAGAGGGTAGGGGAAGGAAAGGGGATTTCTTCGCAGTAAATGCACACGCCTGTGTTTTGCGGGCATTGAACTCGACCAGGTTCTCGGTACCCCATTGAGAGATACTGTCGAGGTTACGGTCGAGATTAGCCACGAGTCGTCGTCTCTCCTCCTCAATCTCAGATCGCCCCGCCGTCGGACGAACCGAGTAACTCCCGTGCAGTGTGCTGTCATCTGCATAGCAATGAATGTTCCCGAGGGATAGCATATCATTGATATGCAGAAGAAAGAGAGTTGGTGATAGTACGGACCCCTGCGGTACCCCGGCATTCACTTGCAAGAAGCGAGAAGCCTGGCCATCGCAGAGGACCCGGACTCGGCGCTCGTTTAAAAAGCTGGCAATCCAGCTGCACAGTTGAGGAGGTAGACCATATGCCGGAAGCTTGGAAAGGAGCGAAGCATGCCAGACCCTATCGAAGGCTTTGGCGATGTCCAGGCTAATAGCCAAGGACTCGCCGTGCCTTTCCATAGCCCCACCCCAGACATGCGTTACGAATGCCAGAAGATCACCCGTTGATCGCTTTGGCCTGAAGCCGTATTGTCGATCATTGATTAGCGAGTGATCCTCTAGGAATTGCATGAGCTGCTTATTTATAAGGAGCTCAAGCACCTTGCAAATGACTGAGGTGACAGCTATGGGTCGATAGTTGCCTGCATCGGACCGATCCCCTTTCTTGGGGATCGGTTGTACGTTCGCCTCCTTCCAGACCTCCGGCACGAGCCCTGAAGAGTATGACAGGCGGTACAGACGCGTTAATACTGGAGACAACTCAGCTGCACATTTTCGTAGCACCACCGCCGGAATGCCGTCAGGGCCACTGGCTTTCCGCGTGTCGAGTGACCGCACCACTGCCCGTACATCACATTGCCTGATAACAATATCAGGCATTGTGTGGCCACAGTTGGCGATGGCGGGGGGCTGCAGGCCACGGTCGTCGACCCGGGAATTAGCCGCAAAGAGGTCTGCGAGCATATCCGCTTTCTCTTGGGCTTTGTGAGCCAGTGTTCCATCTGGGTAACGCAGCGGTGGCAGCGAGGGCTGACAAAAGTTAGATAGCACGGCTTTGGCCAGTTGCCAGAATCCACGGCTGCCCGTGGGATGGGAAGTGAGCGCTGGGCATCCGCTCTCTTAAAGGCCCTCTTACTCGACTTTGTGGCCCGGTTGTACGCTGCTTTGAGGTGGCCCACGTTTGGGTCGCGCACAGCCCGGGCCCTGATCCAGGCGCGATATGCCGACTGTTTTTGTCGAACAGCTTTGGCACAATCTCGCCCGAACCAGGGACGGGCTCTGCGGATACTGGCGACATCAGTGAAAGGGATGTAATAATCCATCCCTAAACTGATCTCGCCAGCAATAGCAGAAGCACTATCCGAAGGAGCCTTTCCTACAAAGCAGCGCTGGCTCCAGGGGACGGACGCATAATAATCGCGTAGACCGTCCCAATCCGCTGACGAGTAGTGCCATAGTCGTCGTGACGTTTGTACAGGACGTGCAGGAGGTGACACCTTCATGCCAGCGTGAACAACACAGTGGTCGGAACTACCCAGTGGGGCTCCTACCGAAACACTGTACTGGGCTGGGCGACTCGTCAGCAGTAGATCCAGCAGAGCAGGCGCGTGATCTGACCTGTCTGGTATCCGGGTGATCCCGCATACCATCTGGGTCAGACCGTGGGAGAGAGCGAACGCATGGGCGGCTCTACCCGCATGATCAGTCTTGAGGGACCCCAGCCATTCAATGTGATGGCCATTGAAGTCCCCCAGAAATACTAGGTCAGCGTTGGGGAACCGCACCTGCGCTTCATCAGCCGTCTCGCTGAGGTACTGGAAGAGCTTTGTTGTCTCAGAATCCCCTGTGTGGGATCGGTAGACGCACACGTAGATCTGGCTCATAGAGCCATGGTCTACGTGCAGCCAAAGGACGGAATTGGAGGGGTTCTCTAGGCAGCGCAACCGGCGGCAGCAAACATCCGCCCTAACGAACACGCACACCCCGGCTTTGTCTCGAAATTGTTCCTCGATGACATAGCCGGGGTAACACAGGTAAGACGTGTCGTCAGGGCGGCGTATTTGTGTCTCCGTGAGGAACATCACAGCGGGCCGTGCCGTCTCAAGGTGGTGGTGGACGGTATCGAGGTTCGCATGGAGTCCACGGACGTTAGTGAACTCCACCTCGAAATGTGAAGTTGTGGGGTTTCCTAGGGCCGCTGTGTAACGTTTATTTCTTTTTTGTTGCACTGCCATTGTAGATTTTGAAGAAGAAGCGTGAAGACAGGGCGACATTTGGTGCAGCAGTAAGTGACAAAGCGCAGGGGCTAGCTTTGTCTAGAACCGTGTGGTTAGGTCGGAGCCGACTCGCCGGACGGAAGGGCTCCCAAACCCCCCTGATGCAAGGCCGCCGCTACCCCACACCGGTTACCACCCGGAGCGGCGATCCCACATCAGGATTATGCGCAACATGTGGGGCAGCCTCCTGGGGTGGTTGGCCCCAGGCGGGCCCCATGACTGTGTTGCGGGCGGCCGCGGCAACGCCGTTGCTAAGGGTCTCCCTGGCCGGCGAATCGACCCACACCACCCACACTAGACTCCGTTTTGCCCCCACTGGTCCCATGCCTGCTGCACCATACATCGCCCCGGGCCCGGCGGTGCAGCTGCTGAACCCCTAACGCAACCCAGCCTGGGCTGGGTTACTTGGGGGGCTTTAGCACAGCTGCACGGTAGTACCCCCCAGGACCAACACTGTTGTACCACCTGGTACCCACGTAGGGGCCGAAGCCACTCCATAGGTACCGTAAATTAACGAGCCTCGTCCGTTTATCAGCAGGTGCGCCACTAGCAGGTGAGGTCGCTGGGGCCCTATAGATGTTGGTAGAGCCCCTTTGCACCCTACTATTCCCTATTCTGTTGTTTGGGATCTTAATTAGATAGACTAGTAGAGATACCTTTGGCAAATTATACAAAGTGCTTGGAAATGGCAATACGGTCGCCCCCTATTCCGTGAAAAGACGTGATTTTGTGTGTGTAAATAAAGGATATGAATAATATTTATATTATAGTTACCTACGTATGTTTAAGTTTCATATCCATCTCGTTGAGCCGCATCCACGCTTTCTTAACATACCGTCATTACTTAGAGAAGACATAGTTTATCTTCCCTTTATACAGTTATCCATAGTCAGTCAAGCCATAGTCACGAATACATTATAAAGCTTGAAACACACTGCTCCTTCACATACGACGTATGTCACGCGACCGACGCGGCGACGTGGGAAACAGCGACACACTGGTCCTAAGTCTTACGAAGTCTGAAGTTTACATTATCTACGCGCTATGACACTTTAAACGTGTATGTCAGCGTCGTACGCGTGGGATAGCATGGGAACACACGAATCTGGCGCGATGACGCGTAAGACAACGTGGTGAATGACCAGTGTGTTCGTTACCATACAAATTGTATAGGCCAGATCCTGTTCAGATGTCATAATGCGTGTTGTACGTCGCATATGAAGGATGAGTTTGCCCGTCCCTTAATACATATTAGATGGAATAAGTTTACTCCATCCATTCGCTAATTTTCATCCAAACCTTTTCAACAGTTTATGCTAGATTGAGTAGCAAAAATCGTTCCTAAATCTCATGCTAAAACTTAAATATTCCATGTGTACCTTCATATGGGGAAAGATAAGAGGGATTTAATTTCTCAAGTCCAAACGAATATAGTATGAAAGCACGTAAACTGAAGTGTATACATATTGCATGCAGTAAAAGTTTGATGGTGGTAAAAAAGCTTGGGCGTAATATCGCCCAAGCTTTTTTACCACGATTGATTATGATTAATAAATCACCGTGAACCGTCCAACTGGCCCACGCTATACGCGAGATTGTTCCACAATTTATTGACTTATTCATTTTCCGTGAAGCACGGTAATCGGATGATTTATGATCAAGCTAACAGTTTAAAATAAATCGACAATTACTAAAAGCATTCTGTAGTTATGAGCTCATAATATCTTCAGAAGACTCACGTTCGGTAAACCATTCTGTTCGAATTCGGGGTAGAGTCTCAAGGGATAATACTAGACAGATAGACTCGCTGTAACTTATCAAAGGCGCAAAGGGGTAGGCGCTAGTGGATAAAGTAAGGAACAGCGTGATACGGGAATGTTGTTGTGTGACAGAAGATGTAGTGACCAAAATTGAAAAAGGGATGCTTAGATGGTTCGGTCATGTAGAGAGGATGGATGATAGGAAACTGACAAAACAGATACCTATATGAAGCGAGTGGGAATGGACAAGCTAGTAAGGTCCAGGTTAAAAGCACCTATAACTGGCGAGATTGCATGAATACATTAATGAATTGAGATAGCGAAAGAAGTATGCTAGGATCTTAACAAGTGGAAATCCGAGATCTCTGCCTACCCCACTGGGAAAGAGGCGTGAGTTTATGTATGTATGTATAATACTAAGGAGATTTTAACTCGAGTAGTATACTCGTAGAAATCATTGAAACATTAATTAAATGCGGAACTAAGAGAAAGAATATAACAATATTTTCTTGAACCGAGTTGAGCGTTTAGTTAACGATTTATTTAATAAAATACTTTAATCAATCAAAAATATTTTTTTTAAACACACAACGTCATCTTGTTAATAAAGTATTATTCTCGTCATAATTGTTTCCACTTTATGAACATAAAATTGAATAAGTCATGGATTGTAACGTGGACTTTGTTGGCTACTGTAAAGTCTGTTTTTTTTGCCGGACTCTTCAGGTACGCCCTTTGTACCTACTGCTCGCTTTTTAAAACAAGTAAGTGGTTTGAAGGCGATGTTTACTGAGAATAAACCCATCATAGACATAATACTTATGTATTTTATTCTTCATACGTCGCAAAATACAGCAATGAGAGTTTAGCCTGTATAAGTAACGGTAATCCTGGACGTGTTCTGAATTAATTTAAGCATTACATACATGACGCGCTGTGTGACAACACATTATGTAGCATTAGCTATACACATTCGTATTAGACATACCTACTATAGATCTAAGCTTAGCTTACTCTCCGAATGACAATTGGCTCCTCGTTTATTGCACCCTATTGTGTCGGTCAATTATTTGGTTCCAGGTAGTAAAAGCGAGCCAATCGTGTTGTAATCTATTTGAACAAGTGTTACCCTTTTGGTTCTTTTTTTTAACAAGCAAGTAATAAAAATATTTTTATATAAAAAATATATAAATAAATTGTTTTTATTAAAAAAAAGTTTTACGACGACACTTTAAATAAAACTGCACAGTGATGAAAACAAACAAACAAAGATTTGGAATAAAGAAAGAAATAAATCTGGTTCATTAATCGGACCGTAGTCGTAGTTCAACAAATAATGAGTAGGTAATTAAATAAGTAGGTACCTACACTACATGATTTACGACCGAATATGAATACTGAAACATCACTCAAACATATATTAGTGAAAAATTTTAAGTTAAATGGCTGCTGAGACTGCTCAAGCATTTCATTCAGTTCCTAAACTGTATAATGCTTGCGCAGCCCTTAATTTTTTCACACCCAAACGGAGTATCTGAATATTTGATTCAGTAATGTTTCAGTTATTAGTAATATAGGACTTCGGCCGTTAGCATCATTAAACTAGGAGCTGCGGTCGCTGCCGTGGTACTGCGCTGCAGCATGCAATTGAGCGAAGCGACTATACTATTTCTATTAAGGCATTTAACAATATATAAGGAGCAGGTTTTCAAAAAAAGTTATTGACCAAAAATATGTCAATAACTTTTTTTGATGGTCCTAAATCAAAATTCGGGCTCGAACAAAACCTGTTCCTGAGAATGCTTGATTTTTGAGTGAAAAAATCATGAAAATCGGTTGTTGGCATGTTTTTGGTCAATAACTTTTTTTGAGGGTCGTAAATCAAAATTCGGTCTCGAACAAAGCCTGCTCCTGAGAATGCTTGATTTTTGAGTGAAAAAAATCATGAAAATCGGTTGAGTAGTTGTCGAGAAACAATTTCACATCGAGTTGCATTTGAGTCACCTGATAGGGAGCTCCGCTCGCTACACTCAATAGATTTACACAATTTCATCATGAAGAATCAAGGATCTTTCAAAAAGTAAGGGTCAGTTAGATTTAGCCCGCTCTATGCGTAACATTGGACGAGCGGACATCACGCAGTCGCGTGTTAAACCCAATCATCACTCCCCGTTAACCTTTGGAAAGATCAGATTATAATACAAGACCATGCCATAATGTACATGAAATGTGAACGAAACCATACCGTGATCTAAATTTTATGCTAGCGCCATCTACCGAAGCGTACAGTAACAATAAATTAATTCGAGATTACTCGAGATAGCATGTTCGCCCATTGCCATATCAAATAACGTATCAGGGAATTCTCATGGTAATCGTTTGAAAACAATTAAACCCACCTCTTAAAATAGAGAACGTTTCTTAATTTAAATAATAATCTATAGAAGAATTCTTTGACTCATGTAACGACTCTCTCAATTTTTTTTTTCTACTTAGTAGGTGCCTGCTGATGCTGTTACGCCGGAGTTCTGATTCCTGATTTTACGAGAGCACATTACCAGGACATAAGTCTTTGTGGTGATAATAAGTGATAAGGTAGATAACGAATATACAAACCCACACACAACGTCTCGTCTTTATAGTATCTAGTATGATATTGAACTAGTATTGATTAGTGAGTACAGTTCTGTAATACAGCCTAAATCCCACTTACAGAATTGTATACAAACACTAACATTCAAAACTACTTTCACTGAATAAAATTAATAATTAAAACAATGACCTACTCAAAATAATATTAAAATAAAATTACTCAAACTCAAATGAAATCGGCCCGCTAATCTACTTAAATTATAGAAAAGTTTATCTTAAATAAGAAATTTTATTTATGTTGGACCGCAACAGTCCGATTAGATGAAGTAAATTGATCTGTCTCGATAACGAAATGGGGGCAGGAGTTGCGGGAAGATACTGACGTTGATTTCTCAAAATTCAGCGAACTTTAATCGATCTGTCACTCCAAATGTCAACTCTGACAACAGGACAATTATTTTAGTTATATTATCTGACACGAAATACAGAACTTGCATCATAAAGTTATCTGAAAGTCATCATCATTTAAATAAACGGGCCAGTCAGATTTTGTGCTGTAAATAGAATCGAATCCGAGGGAAAATTGGTTTATATTTATCTATAAATCAACACTTGAGCGTTATTTATGGTTCAGCCATTCATCTGGGATCCCATTTTATAACAAAAATTTATTTTAGTTTCTTACGAAACCTAAATGTGCTAGTGGAATGTTCACATGATGTATATCTCAACCAAGGGAATGTACACTTGAAGATATGCTTCACGGCTGAAGCTGAATTTTATACGAGGCGCTGGCACTGCTGAATGTATATGTACTGAAGGTAGTAAATGAAATAAACCGTATTTAACCGTACTGTACGAAATAACCAATTCCTATAATTTCAGAAGAGTCTCATTCGTCAGTTATGTACATATTACAATGAGAGGTGACTTAGGCACTGGTCTCTAACAAACGTTTCACTCGTTCACATCGTCTGCCAAGGGTTTCTTAGGTGTCTCGTGCTCTGTTTGATGAATTACGTCACTTGGCAATGATTTTGGGTTAAATATTCTACATACTTAAAATAATTAGATGTTCTAGATGTCAATATAACTAAATTGATATATTAATGTTTATTCCAAAATTTAAAAAAACAATTTCTTCATAGTTACGATAGATAACAAAGTTCTTCATTTGTTTTTATTAATATTTATGTATATGTGTATGTAGATTTAGGACTGCAAAATTAAACTACTTACACAATTTAATTTGAAATATATCAAAATTACCCAACAAGTAAAAATTAAAGTATAGTCGTCATAGTAAAGTAATTTACTCCAAAAACCAAATTTCAAAATTATGATCTTGTTATTATCTGACGTAAATTGTTATATTACAATAGCTGAACTCATTTACATAAAACAGTTTCGTTATATTGCAATTATGAATAGTAGGTACTCGCCTCTATTTCAAGTACCTATTGATTATGCACATTTTATATCTCAAGAGTTATTCAGTTTTGTTCATCACATTCCAAATCTTAGGTTCTTTGCTCACACATTTTGTTTTTGATTTGTTAAGTGTTTTGTGGTTTTCTTGAAGAACGATGGGCAATTTTACATGGACATTTCACTAAAAACCCGCTCAATTACACTAGTATGTAAAATGTAGAAAGTTGCGCCGATATCATTACATGTCGTTTGCAGCTTTTGAATCATTTACATAAAAAGAACTTTCCAAAATGTTATCAAACTTCGAAGCTATTTGGCAAAGCTTTTAAAGCTATTAGATAGGTGCATGTGGAACGCAACATAAGAACTTTAAACAGTATGAATGCACACACAGATACTATAAGAGAACCGTGGTCGAAACATTGCAAAATTTGCAAGCATGAGAAAGTGAATCCGCCTTTCGGTCGGGTCGCGGTTGTTCTGAATCATCTCTGCTTACAGCAGCTGCTCAGCATCGAGTAAATCCCGTTAGTAGCGAAATCGAATAACTAGTGGTTTATACAAATAGGCTAGTGTTACGAGTTTACTACGAAACAAGCCCACAAACTCACTTGCAGTCACGTTTGTGCCACACGCGGAGTGAACATTTTCACTTTTACGTGTTACGAAGATTATACTCAATGCACTGGTTGTGCTGTAAAATATATTGTAACAGCTATAAGGCTTACTTACGATTAATTTGGTACTATAAATATGTATCTACTTATAGAATATTAGAATATGTCATATTAATAAGTATGTGACTTAGTTATGGGCAACTCAAAGGCATTTTTTCACACCCAAAAAGTTGATATTGTTTCAAATTATCAGTGCAATGGATTAGAAATAGCTTTTTCATGTACGGGACATAAAATTGTTATAATAGATGTACTATTGTCATCGTTTCATTTTATATTTCGGAGTCTAAATAATGGGGACGATTTGTAACCCCTTTGTAACCAGATACTTTTGTTTGGCCCATCGATTATTTCTGGACAATCGCAAATATTTGCTGTCTACAGACATGAAATGTTTGAGTCTATATTGACTGTGAAAGTATTATTTTCGTTAGTAATGGCTATACATAGAACATAAATGCTGAATGGCAATACTGTAACACGCTTTCCGCAGGAACTGTCCTCAACTGGTAGTAGGTTTAATAGATTGGTATTAATACATTTTCTTCTCCTATAACGTTTATACGTAATCCACTTCTGAAACACTCCCACAGATGTAGATTTTGGTAATTTTTTAAAAGTATGAAGTTACAAGCAATTGCTCTTCATTTCACATTTAGCGCGTAATGACTATGCATTAAAATTGAAATCAATAACACATGTATTACTTAAAAAAAATACATTTTAAAATGAATAAGTTACGTATTTATATAATAATGAAAAATAAAACTTATGAGAAATATTGCATGCATATAAGTTGTAAATTGAGTAATATAAGTTTATTTATTTATTTTATAGCTAGTGAAGCGCAAACGCGAGAAAACTAATATTTTCCGAGCTACTAGTGCGTAACGGCCACGCTGCACTTCCTATATAAGTATAACCTAGTACAAACGATTTACGAACCATACCCCGCATTTAATGCGACATTTTCAAAGTTTTATCCATAACATAGTTATACCACTCGCCCACCAAACTTAATTAAACTTATTATAGAAAATGTTTCTCTGAAAATACCAAAAGTTACCCAAGGATTATAAACGAAACTTTTTCTTCGGATTTATTTTGAATCTCATAAACGAAATCCGACTTCAGTAATTATTTTCATAAATGCCTGCTGCCACACGACAAAATTGCTATCTGAGAGATTATTTACGTGAAATTCTTTTTCAACCGACTTCCAAAAAAGGAGGACGTTCTCAATTCGACTGGATGTTCTTTTTTTATGTTTGTTACCTTTACATTTTACATCTTCGGACATACAGTTTACAGCTTCGGACTGGGTGAACCGATTTAATTATTTTTTTATTGGAAGCTTCTATTTCCCAAGTGGTCTATTTGGTCCAATTTCGATGTTTTGAGGTCGGTTGCTGTGTCAACTTTTGACGTGTATTTTTTTAAATGTAAAAGGGCTTTACATATCTTTTGTACTTTGTAGTTAGTTTTTGATTATTATATAGGTACAGTACAGTTGTGTCTTACAGCATATATCATGTTTAATTCGGATTATTCCACGGTGAACAGGTGAACAACGTGGAATTGATTAGTCTACTTTGATCACCTCGGAAATAAATCACCTGGGTGATATTACCTAGGTGAACAAAGTGGAATTGATTAGTCTACTTTGATCACCTCGGAAATAAATCACCTGCGTGTTACCTAAAGAAGCGAAAGGAGTAGCATAACTACTATTCGTAAATAATGTTAACTGTCAGTTTTATGCTAGTTGTCATTAAACAGGATCTAATATGGCTTCTTTGAAATCTTTTCAGAATAAATTGAAACACCCAATTCTACGTGGCTGTATATCATCGGTGTGGATTTTAATAATCCTGCACAGTACAACCGCTCAATGTCCGTGGCAAGATGAGCCGGAACTGCAAGCTGCGTGCGTTTGTGCACACAATCTAGTTAGAGACCTGTCAGTCCAATGCGATCAGGTATATACAACATACATATTACATATCATACATACATGCCTACCCCTGCTCATTCGAGGAATAAGGCGTTATTGTGTGTATGTTACAAATAATACACAACGTACGTAACGAGTCTTTATTTACATTAAAAATAACATAATTTTGTTTAATCATTTCAGGTGGACTTCTCAAGATTATTATCAGCATTAAATGCAGGGGCAAAAAATACAGCAATTGATTTACTGTACATAAACAATTCAAGTATTCAAGCACTCAGTCCTAATATGTTTGCCAACTTTAAAATTCACAATCTTCAAATATCTGGATGCGGAATAAAAAGAATAGATGACGACGCTTTCAGAGGTCAAGGGCCATATCTCAAAAATTTAAACTTACAAGATAATGAGTTAACGGAAGTACCAGTAAAATCACTGAAAATATTGGTGAACCTCTCGCTCTTAGATTTATCAAAAAATCGTATTAGACATTTAAATAACCATTCATTTATTACACTGCGTAAGCTCACAACGCTAAAGGTTTCCGATAACAATGTCACTCTGGACCCAAAAGCCCTAATTGGATTAGAAAATTCACTTAAAAATTTAAACCTAAAAGGAACGAAGCAAAAAGCAGTTCCTGAATGTATAAGAGGCCTACAGAGTTTAGCATTCCTTGATCTGTCGCAAAATAGCATTAGAGAACTACCTGGTCCGGATGGAACCCTTACATTTGAAGGGTTGGATTCACTGACTGCTCTTAATTTGGAAAGAAATCTAATCGTGCATCTAGGAGAAGATGCGTTCGCTGGCATTCAGAATACTCTTAGTTCTTTAAGTCTACTAAACAATCTATTGCCAGAGTTTCCCTCTGTTGCAATTGCTTCTTTAACCGACCTCAGAGTTTTAGATATAGGTTTCAACTTACTAAACAAGTTGCCTAGAGATGCGTTTATAAACAATCCATCGATAACGTTACTCGCCTTGGATGGCAACCCATTACCTACAGTACCTGAAGAGGCATTTTTACACCTAAACCAAACACTGCGTGGTCTTAGTCTAGGTGGAAGATTTTTAAATTGTGATTGTCGCCTGCGTTGGATAATTGAATGGATCCGGAATGGAGAATTGCAAGTTACCTCGAGGGAACGAAATCCGCAATTTTGTGGTAATCCAGTACAATTCAAAGACCGAGGATTCTATAGTTTTGAACCTCATGAATTAGTTTGTGAAACTGAAACGGCCATAACGACAGACAAGCTAACACCAGTCACCGAGAACGAATGGAGGAAAAGTGAAATTATTACAACAACATCCACTTCAACAACAAGTAAACCGTTACCATCATCAACGAGCACCACTTCCACTACTACTCCAACTGTTGTATATATTTTTACAGAAATAGATAACAATATTGAAACCACCACTAAAGCAGCTTCGCTCAAGACATCTACTACGAGCTCAGAGCGACCAAGTCGCCTTCCGTCCGTACGACCCGCGGCGCCAGCATGGCGACATACCCAACATCAGCGTCCCCCACTTATCATGAATTTTCCAGCACAAAAAACTAAAATAGATGACTCTAATGAAGTTATTGTTAAAAATGCATACAGACAAGACAACACTGTTATCATTCAATGGGACTCAGATGTTGCTAACATACTCGGCTTCCGCGTGGTTTATAGGCTCTTCGGGGATAAAACATTTAAACAAGGGCCACCTTTAGAGGCGAGTGAAAGGGAATTTAAGATTAGAAACGTTCCATCTCAGGTTTGTATAAGATATGATCGTTTACTATAAACGAATCAATAACCACAATCTAAGCAATAAATTAATTTTGTGTTTATCTGGTTACAGGAATGCATCGTGGTCTGCGTTATCTCCTTGGAGGAGGTAAACGTTAGTCCAGAGACGGTACCGTACTCTCAATGCCGCGAGGTACGAACTGTCTCCGCCGCCGCCTCTAATATGGATAAGATTACTATAGCGGCCAGCGCTGCTATTTGCGGCACCATCGTCGTGGCAGTGCTAATATTTGCTGCTGCGTCACGTCGTCGCTCCCGCACGGTACATCGTTTGCACTCACAAGTTCCCGAGAAGACCGGAAATCCCTGTTGCGGCGGGCTCAATGGCACACCAAGTCCAAGCGGGCCGTTGTCTTCGTTGGCTACTATCGGCGCTTTTGGAAAGCAGCGTGAGTGGGATCAGGTGTCTGCTTATAGCGCACGTTCGATCCCGCGTGCACGTTCTTACACTGAACCACTTCCACCAGACCCACTACCAGGTCGTCCGGGCAGAGCACGATCGCTCGCTGATGGCCAATCACAACATAGTTATTCCCATTCTGGCAGATATGGAGCACCTGGATACCCTGGTAGCCTGTTAGGATCTAGAACTGGTGAGTCACTGTCGCTTCTAGGGTTCACTTTTGCTTACACTTTTCTAAAAACGCATGTTTTTGTGGTACCAATTTTACACGTTAATGCAGCAAGAGACACCCATAACCACAGCGAGTCACTAAAGAACGCACAAATGGTTGATGAAACTCACATAATAATAATGCCACTCTTACACGCTTGTTATTATATATATAAGTATTTTTAACTTTCAGATCTTCGACATTCACGGCAGTCTCTAGGAGCGGCGTCAGAACGAGCATCACGTCTTTCTCTGAGTGGAGCAGCAGGCGGGGCTACCGGCGGCACAGCCGGTTCTCGACGACGGCCACGATCGCGATCACGCCCTGCCAGTCGGTACAGCGTGGGCTCCTTGGGAATGGGAGGATACTGTGACACCTCCGACAATTGGACAGATCATGATATGGACATCTATATGGCACGAAACCCGACAACGCGGAGTGGGTTAGTACCGTTATAGCCAGAGAGGGGCCCGGCGCGAGGAGACAGTTCGGCTTACGGGCACCTTACGCCGAAGAAGGTCCGTGGAACTTCAACCTCATGGTGCTATCACGAAGGTCGTGGGCGCCAGAGAAAGCATCGACACTCTCGTCGACATAGCCAAGATAACTCCATCCCACGGACACACGCGCGATGTAACAAATTCGCGGGCTTGAGCCAGTGTGTAGGACGTCCGTTAGGAGAGTAAACGTTTAAAGATATTGTTACCTATATATTGCAATGATGTACAGTTTAGCGTAAGTCCCCTTAAATGGAAAGCATAGTGAAACGTAAGCAATATTATTTTAGCTAAAAATTAAGGTTGGTAGTCTATGGTAGAACTGACATCAGTTTTAAATATTGCGGAGAACGTACTTTCTCAACATTGTCCTGATAGGAAAATGTTGCTAGATTAACAAAATTATTGATTATTAACATTATATTAGGTAGATATAATATTATGTATTGTTAACACCAGAAGCAGTAGACTCTGGTAACATGGTTAGTGAGAACTAGTCACATTAAAGTTTGTTCTCTATTTCCACTATATTATTCTAGATAGTGTAGTTAAGTATTTATCAGTAATGCTGACGTTGATATTGTGGCGTTACTTAATTATTTGTAAGAAATAAAATAATGTTGTACATATAAATAATTATAAAATTAAGAGATAAAGGTACATAACGTAGATTATATACAACTGTGACAATAAGAAAGTAGTAGCATTCTAAACAGAACTGGGTAGGAAACTACTTATTGATGAGGTTGGCTGGAGACGTATCTAGGTAGATAATAGTAGTTCAGATGCAGAGTATTCCCAATGCAAGGGAATCAGAAGGGAGCTAGCAGGCTCAAATCGCACTATATTCGTTAGCTAATATGTTAGTTATATTTGCAAAAGAGCAACTCGAACAGGCTAGACATTTTATCAGTATTGCCGATAGTATGCGCGGTTGAAACAGACTAGGTAATTACCTAGTATGAAACGCAATTGTCTCATAATCTGTAAAGGTGATGTCATGAATAGCTGTCTACTGCCTCATGAATGCTGAGCAAGGACGAGTGTTAGAAACATCTTAACATAGTATGAAACAAAGTCACTTCTCGGTGTAGATCTTTAAAACAACGCAACGGATTTTAATGTGGTTTTTTAATAGATATAGTGATTAAAGAGGAAGGTTTTAGTATACAATCTGTCAAGCGGGCGTACGCTAGTATAGCATCGTATATGAAACTCTCGTACAGGGCCAGCATTCATGGTAAGGGTAATCGCACACTAACGGCCAACGCCGGTCTATAATATGCGGCTGACTATGCCTATAGGTACTGGTATTATTCTAAGAAAATACTTATGTTGTAGTTATGGTTAAATTACATTCCAAAGTTTTTTATGTTTATTATAAGTTACTAATATAAATATTAAGCGCTCGCAATATAAGAACAGCCGGTTTCCGAATTGAGAATTTTAAGTTGAGCATCCACAGAGTACGCCAAATGTCAAAATTCAGAAACAAATTTTGACATTTGACGTGCTCATCTGATGACTTAACTTCAAATTCTCAATTCAGAAACCGGCCGTATATCTCCGATCTGTACAAACTAAAGATTTTTTAATCATTCATTTGTATAGATGTATTAACTTTGTAATTTGTTACTAAAATCGTGTTTTAAGTTAACTACATAGTATAAAATAGTACGGGAAAAAAATTGTGAGAGCTTTATAAGCGATGATTTATATTAGACCGGGTCATGTGCGAGCCGGGGTACAGCCGGAGCGGAGTTACATAGCATCGCGTCGCTCGGTCCCAGACCTGTGACGGATCAAGTACCTACTGACACTGTCAAAAAAAATGTAAAGTTTTAAAGCCGGGCCCCGTAGACGGCACGCCCCGCGCACGGCCCGGTCTAGTATAATTCATACCTTTTCACAACAGTTGACTTTAATGTGACAATGAAATAAATAAATTATCTAATCTATATCTTCGATGTATACTTACTTGGTCAAAGGTTCAAACTTCGTCAGTAAAAGCAGACATAGTTTGGCAATTAGGTATTTACCCATCAATAAAGATAAATGTATTACATACTGTAGTAACATTAAAATTATTAGGCCAGTTAAATTAAGGTACACATTGGAATTTTTCCAACCCGGCTGGAAACTTGTATAAACTTATATTTAGACATCCAAAAAGTTGTGTCAAAACCTACATATCGATACCGTGGGGAAGAAAGGTCGTAAAAGCCAAAGTGTAAACTTTTCAGGAGAAGCAAAAAACGAAAAAAAAAAGAAAAATCTATCATAACTTTTTCAATTTTAGACTTATAATCATACTGAATAGTGCAAAATATTTGTGTTTTAGTGTATTTTAAAGCAAAAAACGCATAATTAGAATAAACTGTGTAATTTAAAAGTAAGCTTGGAGTTACGACGTAAAAATTATAAAAAAGTGGTGGATACGCCTTATAAAATTCAATTTTTGTATTGGAGCAAGGGCATAACTACATTTATATTATTTTACTGAAGTTATTTATGGGCTTAAATAACTACGTTAACTAAATTTAAAAATATTAAGAAAGAAATTATAAATAGATCACAAAAACTGATGTCATCGGCGGGATCCCGCCGATGACATCAGTTTTTGTGATCTATTTATAATTTCTTTCTTAATATTTTAAGAATAGTTTAAGCAAACTCATTGCTTTGAAATACAAAAATATATAAATTTAAAAATAATAATAGAGCTTTAACTAATACCATAAGTGATTTATTTAGCACTAATATTATAAATCTGAAAGTTTCTAAGGATGTATGGATGTTTGTTACTCTTTAGTAAGAGTATAGTCTAGGGGAGCGTGCGGAGTATGGCCTTAAACGGGGCTCCCGTATGGGTGGATAGATTGGCGGTCAGGGTGAACGCGACTCTGTTAAACAGACCTCTGCGAACCTTGGCCGTCAAAACCATACGGGGGTACCGCACGATCTCCGGAGAGGCTGCATGTCTCTTAGCCGGGACCCCTCCATGGGACCTGGAAGCGAGAGCCCTTGCGTCACTGTTTCAATGGCACAAGGAGGCGCTGGGGAGGGACCACAGGCCTGCGGCTCGAGAAATCGAGGACCAGCGGTCCCAACTCCGCCAGGATCTCATGGAGACTTTTAGGGTGCGACTTGAGCAACCAAAGTGGGGAACTACCGTCATCGCGGCGGTGAGACTGATCATGGACGAGTGGCTGGAGAGGCGGCATGGTGACCTCACGTATCGTGCGACGTAGATCGTTACCGGGCATGGATGCTTCGGTAGCTATCGGTTTCGCATCCATCGTGAGGTCACAACCCGGTGTCAACACGGCGAGGTTTCCGACGACGACACCGCACTCCACACGTTGGTGGAGTGCTCAGCGTGGGCGAGTCAGCGCCGGGAGTGGGTCTGGGCGTGGATATCCTCTCGCTGGAAACCATGCTCCAAGCCATGGTTTCCAGCACGAGTAGGTGGAACGTGACCGTGTTCTTCTGCGAGCAAGTCATGCTCGCGAAGGAGGCGGCCGAGAGGGAGAGGGAGCGTACCCTCCCCGCTGAGTGTCGCAGTCAGCTGCCAGGGCGCCGCAGACTTATCTATGCCCAGGACCATCGACCTCCATGATCGGGGCCTGAGGACGGTGGAATAGCCACCGGCCGTCCTTACAGAAGCAGGCTAGAAGCAGGGTTACGTGCTGCGGGGCCTTTACCCCACAGCAAGCAACCAGATTTACTCACCGACGCGGGATAAAACCCAACCTCAACGACGCGGGATTTTCATTTTTTTTTTTATTTTTTTTTTTTATTTATTTATTTATTTATTTCAGGCAACAAATAGAAAAGTTACAGTTGGTATAAACTTATTCTACGGCCCATAGATAAATACCTTAAAACTAAGAATACATATAGATATTACAAAATGTATATTAGTAATAGAATCTTAAGACTATTGTTAGTACACACTTCACTATCGCACTTCGGTCTTTTTGCGTACCAGTGGTAGCGATCCGCGGAAGCGACGGAACACCACGCCCTGTGGCCAGAAGGTTTCCTCCATGACGAGGCTCAGTCTAGTGTTGGGCACTCGCACCACGAACGACAGGAAACTGACGTTACGGCTCGCCTCCAACAGCTGCACTCTCGGCGTGAAGTTGGCCTTCTTGCGCACGTACTGTCCGATGTCATCCGCCTTAGTGGTGTAGTGTAGGCGGGAGACATACACGGGTGTACTCGGTATTGCGGCCTGCAGCGCTGGGCTGGACTGCGCTGCATCGGTGCCGCAACGGTTCACTTTGGTTCGTGATCGGCGCTTCCTTTGCACTGTCACGAAACCATCAGCGGTGGAGCGGTCGTTGCGCTGATGGTGACGAAACTTTGTCGTTTCATGGGGGCTGTAGGTACGGGCAGCGGAGCGGGGCGCGGGGTTCGCGCGGCCTTACAGGTAGGGGCCGCGGGGGCGGGTGCAGTGCGGGGCATTGCGCGCTCAGCACTCGATGACGGCGACAAAACTGCTGACGCGAAACTCGCATTGAGGTCAGCTTCACGACGCATGTTTATGTTGACGTTAGGTGGTGACCTAGATACCGCTGTAGACTCGCGCAAAGTAATAAGTTCTTTACGCAAACTCACAACGATATCCTCGGTCGTTGCCAACCTCGTCTGGACGTCCGCCAAGCTCGCCTTTAAGGACACTATGTCCTTTAAAAGGCAGGTAACGTCGACGTGGTCGAATGTGACCGGAGGAAGCTTCGATAAGTCCTGGGCCACAAACGTAGGCACGTCGTCGGGATCGGTTGCCTTAAGCAGCGTGATGATGTCTTGTATGCTTTTCGTTGTCCCGTCACGCCTGCGGGACACCATCTGGTCGCTCTTATTGAGCACGCTGTACAGTAGCCGCTTAGAGGCAGCTATCTCTTCCTGGCTGAAACTCGACGAACAGATCTGGATAGCCGACAGCTCGTCCATCACATCCAGCTTCTGTTGCAGGAACGCCAGTAACTCATTTGGGACGAGTTGCGAACTCATCGCGATACGTGCAACGGCTGACGCCGCGCTACACTATTACGAGTAGGTATTAGTCAGCACACGCGTCCGCATCAAAACGCGGCCCAAACAAGACTAGGCATATAGACTGTCATTGCCACCAAACCCCCGAAGAGGCCAAAGCCACCGGAAATACCTTCTGGAGTCACCGGAGACGCCCACAGCAATGGACATGGGAGCGGCCGCAAACTCGCGGAATTTAAAAAAAAAGAGTATAGTCTACAATAAGATATAAGATACCTTTTATCGCAATAATACTCCTACGGGTATATTGGAAATGTAGTGAAACATTCGCAAGCAATATAGAAGCTAGTAGCGTAAACATTTAAAGGTGTAAAAGGAATAATTGTAATTTTAGCGAAGTCAAAACGGCGTAAAAGCCAGTTGTTTATGACGTTTACTGTTACAGCCAAACTGTTTTGATTCATACAATAGTGATACGCCCAAATGACTTAAAAGTTAAAATTAAAATGGATTTAGGACATTTTTGATTATAAAAAAATGTTTAGGACGTAAAAAGTACTGGGGTGTAAAATACATTTTTATTAACTTTTTGAAACTTTAAATATACAGATCGATAGAGCGCGAAATTCTGAACAAGACTGCATTATTAAGTCATTTTCGCCAAAAGTGGCTTTTACGACCTTTCTTCCCCACGGTATCTATATGATATGGTATGGTGTCCGAGTTTATTAAAATTTGAGGTCAAAAGGTCACAAAAATCGTTTTTAGCAGACGAAGTTTGCCAAGACCACTAGTAACTATGTATTAATCAACTGCACGCGTCAACAATGGTTAAGTTTTTAACCGCGCGCTCTCTGTCCTCTATCTCGAAAACGGTTCAACGTATAAAAAACACTATAAAACTATAAAAATTGTAGGGATTTTAATCCTCTACAATATTTTAATACATACAAATAGCAAGAAACCCATTAAAAACGAGATATATCCTAAAAAGGATTTTTGTGACCTTTTGACCTCCAATTTTAATAGACGCGGACACTTTACCATATTCTATGTAGGTTTTGACTTTTCTTTTAGGATGTCTAAATATGTATAAGTTTAAACAAGAAAAATTCCAAGGTGTACATTAATTTTACTAGGCTATATTTAGAGCAAAAATTTCGAAAAAAAAGGAGACAAAGTACATCATCATCATCATCATCATCATCATCATCAGCCCATTGGCGACTGCTGGGCATAGGCCTGCCCAAAGAGGGAGGGAATTCAGCCTACATTAACCATGCTAGCCAGACAGGTGGGTTTAGGGCTTTGTGTCGAGTCTTTCCTTCTCTAAACATTCTGATATATTTCTTAATACATACTATATACACATACCCAAACTCCGCAATTAAAATTTGTGGAATACACAAATATTTGATTCAACCCGGGAATCGTGCCCGAAACCTCAGTCGCATACTTAGATCACTGCGCCACCGAGGCAAAAAAGGATAAAATAAGAATAATATGAAAATAGAGACCAGAACCTATAATAATAGTGCCAGCGCTGCTGCTGCATCGGCTGAAGGCCTCAAACCGCGTAAATATGCTAACCTAGCAGGTGATTACATATTTGAGCCGTTTAGGGTTGAGACACTGGGATCATGGGGTCCAAGTGCTCGCCGCCTTTATAGAGACATTACTAAACGCTTAATCGATGCTTCTCAGGACCAGAAGGCTGGCTATTTTCTGGCCCAAAGAATAAGTATCGCCATCCAACGTGGCAACACAGCCAGCATTCTGGGAACCTTCCCAGTCGGCAATGACGCGGAGGATTTTTAAAGGATATGTTGTAATGTTAATATTTTTAGTATATAATTATGTATATTGTAATTCTTATGGTAAATAAATATGTTCTAACTTCCCATAATAGTAGGATATAATACTAATAAACACTACTTACCCCGCTACGAGAATACGATGTTCCCATCTGTACTGGAGTTCTTGAGTGAACTCGTACCAAAGATGCGCCAGGTAAGGAAGACCACCAGCGTCATACAGACACGCCGCCGTCACTGACAACCGCCAAACGAGACCACCTTCGGGACTTGTCTTCACATAACTACAAAGTTTATGTTCTCCGTCAGCCTAGAACAAAGAACAGTAGTGTAATATGACACATTTAAAACTACTAACGCCATCTAGTAGCAAAATTATAAGACATGTTACCTGTTTAAACTCAACTTCTAACTGTTCTGGGTAATTAAATGGGCTATCATCAACAGCATCAGGAAATATGTAGTACAATAAAGGCATCAGTAACTCATCAGCTATGGGCCCTTTAAATTCTGTCCTATTTTTGCCTTGACCAATAGCAGCTTTCACTAATTTCGATATTGTTATTGGTGCTTCAGTGATCTTATGCAATGGATTTATCAAGCCCAAACTTTTACTTAGGCCCAATGTATCCATTAATAAATTATAATTATCTATTAAATCCATTAACTTATTAATAACCTCAGATAATTGACAGTTATAATTGTCTCTCATTTTGAGAGTAATTGTCCAGGTGGGAGCCATTATGGGATCTATTTCAGAAAATGTAGACGATTCTACAATGGCACTTTCACGGAACCTTGGCCAAATGGCATTCAATAATACGCTATAGACTGGATTCTTTTCAGACCCAAATGGAAGTTCTGTAAGCTTCTTAACATCAAAACCTTCTATAGATAAAAATTCATTTGAATTTGTAGTCTTTCTCCACACAAATTCATCCATATCTTTTAACTCATAAGAAAATTTAGCTGAAATAATTACAGCATCTAATGCTATAGGTGATGCAATTTTTGATTTGAATAAGCTTACGAGCCCACTTAAGTGTGAACATTGATTTGATATTCTTTTCAAGTGGATTGTGTCAAAACCAACTTTATGTTCACTATCTTCGTAGAATCCTAAGTATGTTTGCTGCCAATGTTCTCGTATCTTAACAAAGAGAGGAACTCCACAATCTACATTAGCGTATGCAATATTAACTGTGCTCATTACTAATTTAATTAGATTACCCTCAAGTAGTGGAATGTTCGAACATAGCATCACATAACGTTTCAAACCGTACCAACTGGATACTGGGAAAGGACTTCCATCAACATCATCCAGGAAATGAGTCGTGGAATCCCACAAACCATTGTGTAATTCTTTTATAAAGGCCTTGTCGTCAGACTTTTCAGAGGCCTCTTCAGTTTTTACTGGCTCCAGAGCATGACATGATAATATGAATTTTGTACCTAAAAACTGGAATTCCTCTGTTTTCACAACCCATTTCTTTGTGTACTCTTTTGCAGGTTTTGGTATAGTTGATTTTGCAAGACGCCAGTCATTTAATATTTCTTCTACACGTGCTGTGAACACTTCCCATTCTGATACGGTTGTAAAGTCTTGATGATAAATGTCATATTCATCAATTTCTTCATTCATTTTAATTAGAAATGGAAAATATGGGTAATACAAGGCAACAAACAAACAAAAACTCTACAAAACAGCTGTTTACTTGTATTTGACAGTGACATTGACAACCATCTCAGCCTCAAATGACACACACATCATAAAATTATAACGACAAAATTATATGGCTAGCACCCTTTTAGGCTTTAACCTTTAACGCCACTCCAAGTACATGTCCTCATTTAATTATCAGCGAAACTTATTTTATCAGGTACAAGAATGTAAGGGAAAGGCCGTGGGTTCCAGTCCTGCCGATGACATCAGTTTTTGTGATTTATTTATAATTTCCATGTTAATATTTTAAGAATAGTTTAAGTAAACTCATTGCTTTGAAATACAAAAATATATAGAACCAATATAGAACCAGTGTATGGTACGAACTAAATAAGTTAAAATAACAATGAGTCAGTTATGTCAATGTATTGGACGGTCACCATGGTAACGGCGTATATATATTACCTAACTCTATGACGGCGTACCAAAATAAATAATAAGTGGTTGTTATTTATTCTGAAGGCATTTTATAATCTTTTATAACTACCAATTGACAATTAATTGGTTTTTAATTAAGGATAAAATAAAAAACATGTTTCGAGGTGATAATCCGCACTCTTTAAGCTATGAACAGCAAGCTAAATTTATTCAAGACAGAATTACGAATGTGGAAAAGAACTTTGGGGAACTCTGCGTGGCCTTTGGTGATTACACCAGAAAAACAGCAAGGTAGGAGAAGAGTATAAATTTTTGATCACCAACTTTACCTGGTTACACCACAGATATAAGAATATATTTACTACTTAGCCTACTCCTATAGATATAGACGCCTTTACATGGGAGGGAAGGGATAGTAAAAAGATTAGAAATAGTGAGAGGCTGTCATCGTGTGAAACACAACATCGTGGTCTCAAGTGATAGATAGGGTGGTAATTGTACGGGCCAGCGGGCGTGTTCGTGCTGGAAAAAGCAAGTAGGTACCTATAGTAAGTAGAGCCGGTAGTAGTATTGATAAGTATTGTTTTGTCTCACCACTAGGATCCATTCATTATCATAGCCCACATCAGTCATCTGCTAACTACTCCAGCGATTGTCGGTTCTGCGACACACATGACCGGCCTATTGCCACTTCAGCTTGCATATGTCCTGGGCTATGTCGTTGACACCAGTTCTCGAATTACCTCGTTACGTATGCAATCCCTCATAGCATCCAGCTGCAACTGAAACTGCATGTCAATGGAATGGAAAGGGCTATCCTTTTCATTCCATTGACATGCAGTTTGTGTGGACCAGGCGCACGAGTAGTGTACAGCAGGGCAAGCATGGCGGTATGAAGAGTTTGTTGATAACCAATTATATGGCAAGAAATTTCAAAAAATGTATTGAGTAGGTTACGTCATCGACATTTTCTCTACCGCCACGATCGCCCTGTAGGAGACCCATGTACTACATCTACCTTACTTAATATTGATGACTTTAGCCAGGGATTTTCTTCATTGGGAATAAAATTTCGATCGGTCTATTCGCATTGGCGATTTACAGTAAACGAAAAATTGTGCGTCGAGGCGCAGGTGCAACTGGCAGTTATAATAATAATTTTATTACAGACTACGTGACATGGGCGACGAACTTGTTAAAGTCTTAAAGGATTATGCTAATAATGAACTCGTAAATAAATCTCTAAGCACTGGTCTAGAAAATGTCGCAACCACTTTAACTGCTGTTGAAGAATATCGTAACTGTGAAGTCCAGCGATTAGAAGCAAAGGTGGGTTACCATTTCAATAATTAGTAAGAAAAAAAGGATGTCTAATGATTTCCGGTTTACATAATCATTCGAACAAAGAAACTTACAGGCTCTTTTTCTCAACTCTGGTCATCTAATTCTGGTAGTAGCAGAACCTAAGTACCCCTAGTATTTAAATTATTATGCATTCTTAAGGTTATTGGAGAACTTTGCCAGTACGAGGCAATTTGTAAACATGCTAGAGAAGAGCTGAAACATACTATGAACGTACGGGAAAAAGAACTATCACGCAAGAAAGTACTAGACAAAGCCAGGGAACGGCAACCATTTAATAGGCAACAAGTGGTAAGTTATCTTATGATCTCACCCGGTACAATAGGCCAGCCTCTTAACACATGGGAGCAGATAATATGCATATGGGCGTTCACCTCTGTCTATCCGTCAACGTAGACCTTCCGGATTTCTCTTACTGGAATTCGGGACTCGGCATTTTACCACGACTATGAGACAAGTTACGGATGTACCGATGAAACTTCAATGCAAACTTGAAGACGACATACTAAGATATATTTTTGTATTTCAAATCAATGAGTTTGATTAATCTATTCTTAAAATATTAAGAAAGAAATTATAAATAAATCACAAAAACTGATGAGTCCTGCCGATGACTTTTTGAAAAAGTTTTACTGATTCTAATAGTTTAGTAGGTTACCTACCTTTATTTTTTTTTTTTTATGTATCCGACACGTTTGCTATTCAACTTTCCCGGTATTAGTACCTAGATACCTATGTAAGGCACAAGCTTATGCCGGCAGTTTTACTTTTAGACCTACGCGGAATCCGAGTTATTGAAGGCTTCTGCAGAAATGTCCCGCACTGCGAAAGGTCTAAGCGAACAAACGGAATTTTTCGAACGACGCAAACTGCAACAGTTAAAAACACTCCTGTCAGACTTTGTCATGATTGAAATTACGTTTCATGCGAAGGCTGTTGAGCTCCTCACTGTTGCTTATCAACAAATTGGCGACATAAACGACAAAGCTGATTTAGAGGTAAGTCTGCATCTATCACCTTCTACCGGACGTGTGACAACGGTCAGCAACCAACCGAAACGTTCGTCGGTTATAAATTCCCGAAGTTTTTTACTTAATATACCGTACCGTAGATAGGTAGGTACAGTTCGCGAGGGATAAGCGGAGCTTTGCAATTGTGTGAGTGACCACGAAAAGTAGAGTAAAAACTCTGTTTGTAAGCTGTGTGTACAACACATGTGTGTGTAAAAGAGGTCACATATACGTTCACGTACACTGCACTCACACAAATACAAAGCTACGCTTATCCCTCGCGAACTATACTAAGATAGTCTACTATAGTGTATATAAACCGAACACACACATATCACGCTGCCCCAAAGGGGTAGGTAGAGTTACACTACACACCCACAATTTGCCAGTATTTTAGTCCCACGTAATAGGGGGCAAGCCTATTGCCGTCACCGGACACACCTATAATCGGTGTCCAAAATGGCCGAAGGAAATTTAATAAAATGTAGCAGCTAAATTGTAATTTTGACAAAAAAATTGCAAACGTTGCCTTGCGATGAAATGTTGATGAAAGGCAACAAAATCTTACGTGCCAGCCGCTTTGGCACAGCCAATTAAAGTCTTGGGCGTCTCCGACTTAATATATGCCGAAATGTCTCAAAATAACTGGGTAGGTACTAGGTAAACATAAGTACTTAAAAGAAAACATTTTTTTAAATCTATATTAATCAGATATGTTTTTTTTTGTTAAGCGTTTAAACGCAGGTCTAACGGATAATGAGGATCAAACGGTAAAGTTAACACATAACGTTTATGTTACGCAAAGGAAAGTGTGGTATCTAATAGAATATAATTACTGCACAGCACTTCAAAAGGAAGCTGCGTTCGCCGGAAAAGAACGTCAATGTAGGAATATCGGCAAGATCATCGTCTTTGGCGTCGCTCATGAATCCTCAGTCTCCAGCCAACGAAGATGACTCTATGGTTTACCTATTTTTTTAATTTACTTTGTACAAACTTAAATACCTAGGTTACTAGGTACGGTTACATACCTACAGAATCTCACGTTATTTATATTATACTAGTGCGGTGTCTTGCGCGCCGCACCACGCCATAGGTTTTGGCCTATAACTTTTGACCCCTTAGGGCTAGGTCAAATTTTCGATTGTTTGGCTTGCCTCCAGATCGAGGGCTATCCATAGAGGGGTCAACCATCATTGGAGCATAAGCCGTTCTCGAGAACTAAGGGGGGGCAAAAATTACATTCACCATTTCTATAAATAGATATAACACATGGACGCTCGCTCGCAACTTCATCTACGTGTTAACGTGGGTGTTGTAACATTTACCATTGCTACGCTGCTCCTATTACTCGTAGCGTAATGTCATATAGCTATTTTTTTACTTATGTGAAATAATTTTTCAAATCGGTCACGGAGCCTATTCAAATCATTCCACTATCTATAATATTCGTAGTAGGTAGAAATAGCTGTCGCACTCTCAGGTAGCCTGTAGGTATATGGCTGGAAGTTCGAAATTGTTCTTATATCTCTGAGCATTTGATGAATTACCTACTCTGGAATGAGACATACCTACTGGCAATAGGTTCCTATGAGATAAGGGAACGGGGAAATCTGATAAAGATGGTCGCAGAAAGACAATAATGTATTCCATCTATCCAAGTTCGGAGTTATGGCTTTTTCGGGAACAATATACAGACCTAGTTAGGTAGGTAGCTACCTACATGCCTATTACGAAAACTGATGAACCGATTTTCATGAAAGTTGCAATGGAGAATGTTTGCAAACTAGGTCAGATAATTAAATACTAAAAGGTTCCTGCGGAAAGTAATCCACGCGGACGCAGACAGAGTTCAGCGTTAAGTTTCTTATTAATTAACTAAGGACCAGAAGGCATTTCCAGTGCTGCTTCTGTAAGGACGGCGGGTGGCTATCCCGCCACCCTCACGCCCCGATCATGAAGGTCGATGGTCCTGGGAGGACCTAATATGTAGATAATTTATTTACTTCTATAGCAGAGTTCACGGAAAATGAGATCTCCAGAGAAGCACGGCATGCTTAGATCGAACTCATTAGCGGCGCTAATGAATCAGTCATCTACTAGAGAGGAAGATGAAACTTCGGTAGGTCCCTTTACATTATTTCAATTATCACAGAATTATAACAAGATACCTACGTAGGTACTTAACTAAAAAAACCGGCCCAGTGCGAGTCGTACTCGTGCACAATGGGTCCCGTTCTGTACCAATACGGCTAAAAAATCATGTTTTATATTTATTATAGACTAGCTGTTGTCCGGAGCTCCGCCTGCGTGTTATAGCTTTCTTGATCATACTGATTTATTATGTATAGCTGTTGAGCGATATTGTATCTTAAGATAAAATATAGTATTATAGCCGTGTGCAGCGCCCCTTAGTGAACTCCACTGCGGGTGACGTAACCTACTACAAACTTATTAATTGCGGTTGGTACAGTACAGTATTTTGCGGTTCGATCCCTAGACCCGATGGTCTAGGGATCGAACCGTAAAATTAAGTTTGTTTTTTTATTGTATATAGGTACTTTTCTGGGATAAAACCACAGCCCATAAAGTACCCAGTGTGGTGCCCAGGATATTAAAGAATAAGTATACCAAGTTTCATCGTAATCGAACCGATAGTTTTTGCGTGATGCCTGAACAAACAGACAGACAAACTAAAATTTTTTTAATCGCATTTTTAGTTTCGGTGTCGGTCTAGTAACACCCTCTGCCATTTATTTTTTTGATATTTTCAATGTACAGAATTTTCACTTCTACAGATTTATTATAAGTATACCTAGATATTGTTTTTTAATATTTGTTGTTATAGAGGCAACAGAAATATATCATATGTGAAAATTTCAACTTTCTAACTATCACGGTTCATGAGATACAGCCCAAGACAGACGGACGGACAGCGAAGTCTCAGTAATAGAGTTCCCTTTACCCTTTGGGAACGGAACCCTAGAAAGGCAACTTAAGCATAATGAATCTGTAACACGCCGTTTATACCTAGGTACATTGATTAGTGTTACGTGCAAATTGCTACGTTTGCTAATCAGTTGCACTGGCTGGTACTTAATCACTAACAAAGTGTAAACACAACTTAACTATGACTTTCATCACACGAGTTTGGGTCCCGAGAGACTCGGAATCGAGTAGGTACCTATTCTACACGTGACACGTCTATACCAACATAAACATAATCGGTACCTAACTAAAATGTTCATGAAATCCAGTACTGAGACAGTCCAATAGGCTTACTGAGGATTTTGTAGAGCGGAATACAATTCCGCTCTACAAAATCCTCACGGGCGCCAGCGCCGGGAACGTTAAAAAACCTTTATGGCGGCTGTACACACGTCGAGACAGGCCGAGTGCGCGAGTGTTATATAGTGCACTCGTCTCGATCTTTAAATGTATCCCGTGGGTAATGGGACCGTGAAAAATATACTATATAATATGCTTGTCTCGCTCTCTCGTTCTCATCTCGGACGCTCTCGGCTCGGTGGCGTGTCGGTATCACAGGGTCTCGTTGCCGTTGGCTTTCACGAGCACACGAGCACTAAATGAGAGCGAACATGTACACACTCGTTTTACGAATTTTCTTTGTATGGTAAATTAAAAGATTATAATAATAGGTCACGGCACAAAGACAAACAGCAGCAGCAATTTCTACGTCCATCGTCGCGGGAGTCCTACGACTTACGAGACTCTGTGCTTCCGAGTGTGTACAGGCATGCTCTCGACGAGAGCCTTCTCGGCCGAGGCTCTCGACGAGTGTGTACAACCGCCATTACTATTACAGATTTAACTCGTCTAGTTATCAACTTAAACTAATGACAAAATATTGATAGAATGAGACGAAGCGTAGCGTGAACGCAAATCATGATCTAACTAATCGATACATTGTTTTATTGTACAGGGATCTGAGGAGACAGATGATCAAGAGACTTCTGAGGAAACCGAGTCACGCTAACTGTAGTTTGTAATATAGGTTTAAGTTTTGTAAATAATCAATTGACATAATAATGTATACCCCGAGTCACATAAAAATAACGCTGACCTTCAATTCAAGCTGCGCAGACGATTTATCGATCTATATGACAGTAAGAGCGACAGTACCGATGCACAAACACACCCCTACTACTCTCGCCTAGCGTTCTTTTACGTGAACACCAGTATACTACCTACCTAGATCTCTAGTCTGACTGTATGAATTAATCACGTTTTATATAAAATATAAGTTTTAAAGCCTTAGTTACATTGTTTTAAATTATTATGCCCCAGATTTTATGGCGTCCCTTTCGACCCATAGACAACTACTGATCGTATTTCTTTTTAGGGTTATGCGATGCAAATGCGAAATGCACGAGTGCACTTTTTGCGAAGTGCACATTCTGCGTCAAACCCCATACAACACACCTGATTATTTTTGCCGTTTATATACCGAACCCTTTGTGCGCGAATCCGACTCGCACCTGGCCGGATTTTTGAGGTCGTACAAATATTCCTTCGTATTGACGAACTCTAATTCCAATCGAAAGAATGGCTCGAGTTAAGGATGTTGCTTCATTCCACTGTTGGAATTTCAATGAATCCACAATATGATAATAAAGAGTAGGTACCTATTTGAATATGCAATCGAGGTATTTATTCGAATATGTTAGCCAATTTGCTATATTTAGATTTCCATCTTGTTGCATCGCTACATCTGTAAATCTTAAATGCATATGGAGAAACACATTCAAGTTTACCCAGGGGGAGTAGTATGTACTTGGATATTTATTTATTTGGATAGGGAATGCCGTCGTGAATATACACGCAAATACCGTGCCACTACGCGAAAGGCACCGCGTCAATCGATTTTCAGCACCCTCTCTAAAAGTAAGAACTGTATTCGAAAACAGCATAAATTAAATTGGAATAGAACACACTTTAATTACAAAATAAACATTTATACAAAGTGTTGTGCAAACACAGATGCTTACGATCTCATACAAAACCAATGTACAGCACAGTTACAATATAACTAGCACATTAATATTATAACTAAATATTTAAAATGCGAATTCCTATATAAAAATGCAACAGCATGAAGATTACTTACACTGATGCTTAAAATGACCTAAAGTATTGAAAGATTTTATCACATACATATTAATAATTACTTTACTTAAATATTTTTTTAGAAGAACAATATGTAAATTTAAGATATGTGCAGAAGTTTTGCTATATAACAATATATAAGACGAGATACATTTGTAAATGTCAAGTTAAATGTGTGTGAATTATTTAAAAAATAATATACGAAGCTTTATTAATGCTATCATTTAACATACATACTAAAACCTAGTATTTAAACTATACTATGTAAGACAAGTGCTTATTATATTAGGTACAATTATCTGGCAACAAAGATGTGCTGGTGTTCTGACACTTTCAGTGATAGTTTCATTTTTCGTTTTCTATACCTGCTTGTGTCATAAGATCTGTGATGTTCTTCTCTAAGTCATCAACACGGTTACCCATCTCATCTATCCGGTTAATTATCTGATCTGACATACTCTCAAACTTATCCTGCATGTTTTGCAAGAGTGATTGTACCTGAAAATTAAATTATATTTATGCTATCAATGTGTGAACAGTGAATGTATTTCTGTTTTTGAGAGCAATGAATTTACTTTGACTGTTCTTAAATATTTTAAATAGAAATTATAAATCACAAAAACTGAAAATGTCATGAGTAGGATTCGAACCTATGGCTTATTCCTAAGAAGGGGAATGCTCGGACCAATAGCTACAATAACCATACCGACATCAGCCAATCTTTGCTTCCATATAAATTCTAGATCACGCTATGAAGGTTGGCGTAGCTACCGAAACTCAACCAAACTACAGAACCAGTGTATCATGTTGCAACGATTTTTGTGATTTAAAATCTCTATTTAAAATACTGTCAATGTATCTTTCAAGGAGAAGGAGAACGAAATGTTTAATTTTCTAACACGATGTAACCTATGAAATGAGTATTAGTTTTTAGCTTGTATGTTTGTTACTTACATAATGTGTTACCTCCTGCATGTTCTTAGGATTAGCTCCCGGAGTTTCATAGGTGTTTTCCCCCTCAGTTGGGGTAGTTTCCGCCGTTGGGTTTTGGTCTGCCATAGCTAGGTCTTAGTTATTTTAACAATACACAAGATACCCGGTGCTAACGCGAAGATATTAGAGGAACGAATGTGGACGTAATAGGAAACGTAAAAGCCAAGTGCGTAGCTATAAAAAACTAGAAACAGCGTTTCGCTTAGCAAATTTATTGACAAAACAAAATGAATGAAGGGATTGTGAATATGATTATGACAAATGACTGAAAGGTTGGAGGGGAGGGAAGTTGACACTTGACTTGACGCTGACAGTGACATTATGATGATATTTTTGGCATGGCTTCTGAGAGAGCTTCGAGAGCTTCCAAGAGCCTTGTTCACACAAGCGGACGCTAAAGCGCATAGACTTGCGACTCATTGGCAGATTCAGCCAATGAAAATGCGTTAGTCTCGAAAATCCAAGGATTTTGAAGCGAAAATCTCGTAGGTGTTTTCGGAAATCCGCCAATGATAGTTCCTAAGATTGGCCGGCTGAACCAGCTACCGAACCTGTTCAGCCGGCTGGGGGTAGACAGGCATATATATTATATATATATTTATAAATTAAATAAATTAACCGCACAAATTAATTTCAAAAGAACTAAATTACCGAAAATTCACAAAACATACCATTGAACTGTCAATGTCACTGTCTTCAGTATCAGTGTCAATATAATCGGATTCGAAAAGTTTTGTTTGTTGCTTTTGCGGTTTGTCCACCCAATTGGATTTGAATTTTAAAATTATCTTCTATTCATACGGAATCTAACATATAGTGTTGTGTTCACGATTTACATATCATTTAACTACACAAAACAATTCGAAATTGTACTTAGCAAACATGCAGCCTTTGTCAATGGCTGCTAAAAGCGATATCCAAATCGACATAAACCAAGTTAGGATTGATATTCTACAGGGAATTCGTGAATGTACAGACCGAGGTCTGACTCAAACTGCAAAATGGCTCGCAGAGTTAAATTTTGCCTTGAAAGACCATACAATAATATATGAACAACCACCTAATCCGTATGATGATGGCATTGCATCAGAAGAGAAAGAAGCATACACATTAGCAAGAAGTTACTTCGACTGCCAAGAATATGATAGAGCAGCACACTTCTTAGAAAACTGTATCAGTCCTAAATGCATATTCTTGCACAAATACTCTCAATACATGTCAAGTGAAAAGAAACGCTTAGATCTTGCTACAGATCTTGGTGCAGAGAATACAGAGTCAACACAAGTGTTGCTAGATTTATTATCGTACTTTAAGGTAAGTAGTTGTGTATTACTAAATGACATATGTGAGCCCGAAGTACCTAACAAGACGGTTAGGGTGTCGCAAAGAGGGTCCCGGACTTAGAAAAATTTCGACAGATTTTTGTATGGAGCGGGACTTGTAAAATTTTCACGATTTCACCTAGTGTCGGAAGAAGGGTTCGGGACTTAGAAAAATTTTGAATGATTTTTGTATGAAGCAGGCACTTGTAAAATTTTCACGACTTCACCTAGTGTCGCAAAGAGGGTCCCGGACATAGCCGAATTTCCGACTATTGGGGGAGGTGCGGGGGTCGTTGAGGATGACCTTGGAAAATCATTACGGTTAACACCCCGACTCGGATAGGTTAGGTTTCCCGCCTTAGCCTTCTAGGTTGGGTTATTTTTAAACCACCCAGAAATAGGAGCCCCGCTAAGCGGGGCTCCGTCGACCTATCTGTTAATCGTTCATATTAGACCAAATAAGATTTAAATCTTAAAAAAAAAAAAATAAAAAAAAAAACAAATATACACTTTTTAAGCAATCCGGGACTTAGAAAATTTTGACTTCATTTTTGTATGGGACCCTCTTTGCGACACCCCGATCAACAAGACTGACTTATTAATTTACACACCACAGCACAAATTCTTGAACAGAGGCTTCAATTTCAATGAGAGATATGGCTGATCAGCTGTTACACGGCAAGTCTATTAAAAAGTCAAGTTGCTATTCTAGGTTAGCAGTTGCATGTAGGACAAACATTCTGCTGATTACACTATAAACCTAGTCTCTAAATGTAGCGCAAAATCATTTAACATACTAATGAATCACTATTTACTTTCCAGGCAAATCGTAATAACTTAGATGGATATCTTTTATATCTAGAGGGAGTAGTTTTAAAGAAGTTGGATTTACGAAGTGATGCCGTGGCTGCTCTTTTACTAGCTGTGGCAGCGGCTCCTACTCTATGGGCAGCATGGGTAGAGTTGGCAGGCTTGGCCAATGAATATGAAGCATTAGATTCCCTTAAACTGCCCAAACATTGGATGATGTATTTCTTTGCTGCTCATGCATTTATTGAATTGAAGCTATCAGAACAGGCTCTGGAAGCTTATTTTGGACTGGTAGTAGCGGGCTTTGAAAAAAGTACTTATATCACAGCTCAAATGGCAATAGCACATCATGATCGTAGAGGTAACTAGTATTTAATAACCTAATATAAAAATTTTGTATGGGATCCTAACCAATAGTGACCTCGTGGAATCTTAACCAACCGTGGGCAGGCCTTTTATATAAAAATCAATGTGCTGAGTTACACATACCCATGTTTTGTATGATTCTCTTACCTACACTACACTACAGTCAACGGATTGAATAACTTGTGGGGCCAGTCCCACCTACAAACTAATACCTGCTGCGTATAATTTGATTCTCACTTGTCCACAGACACAATGTGTAATACAATTAATGTTGATTTCAGATGTTGATTCCTCACTAACGTTATTCCGAGAGTTATATCAAAATGACCCATATCGGTTAGACAACTGGGATGTATACTCTCACCTGTTATATTTGAAAGAGAAACGGATGGAGTTAGCAAACTTAGCACAAAAAGCCGTTTCCATTGACAAATATAGAGTTGAAACGTGCTGTGTTATAGGTAAGTAAATCCTACCAACTTACCATATATGTCTTTAGCACCGAAGTCTGTCCCACATAAGGGGGTGAGACTATTAACACTTCGTATTTTTAAAAACATGTTTATTAGTATAGTTAGGGTTCTGTACCCGAAGGGTAAAATGGGAACCGAATACTGAGACTTCGCGGTCCGTCGTCCGTATGTCTTGGGCTGTATTTCATGAACCGTGATAGTTAGAACATTGAAATTTTTACAGATGATGTATTTCTGTTGTCTCTATAACAACAAATACTAAAAAACAATTTAATAAATATTTAAGGGGGCTCCCATACAACAAACGTGATTTTTGTTGCCGTTTTGGACGGAACCGTTTGTGCGGGGCGGGTTTTTACAATAATGTGTGTACTATTTGAACAGAACACAATGTCCCGAAGTTTCACAGACATCAACAATCATGTTTGGTCACCGTAGAACTAGCAGTCAACGGAATACCGGAGCAATAAAGTGGTATTTATTTTACAGGCAACTACTATAGTTTAAGAAGTGAGCACCAAAAAGCAGTGATTTACTTCCAAAGAGCACTATCACTGGACCCACAATACTTATCTGCGTGGATACTTATGGGTCATGAGTTTATTGAACTACAAAATTCCAATGCTGCCATACAATGTTATAGACAAGCTATAGGTACTTATCTTTACATAGTATAAAACAAAGTCGCTTTTCCTGTTTTGCGGTTTTTTTAATTGATAGAGTGATTCAACTGGAAGGTTTATATGTATAATACATGTATAATATACTAGAGTAATACCGATTATTTTAGAGGTTTCTAATGTAATGTCGTAAATAAACACATTTTTTTGCGCTTTCATTGCAAACGCTGACGAAACCCTACGAGACTGATCAAAATAATGTACTACAGTATTGTACACCATAGAAAGGTCTACAAAAAAGTCCGCGATAGCATATGCCTATCTCTTAAGGATAACTCACAGTAACCACTTTTTATCTTTTATAAATGATAAAAATATTAAGTGTCATTTGCAAAGCTATTTTTAACATTGCAGTATTATTCCTTATCTAATTGAATACTTTACATACGTTGTGCATTTAATGTAGACCAAAATTGCCATTCAAAACATATAATTGAGACGAATGACTAAGAGATATCTCGTGATGAAAAAAAAATACGAGCGCGGCGACGCGGCCGGGCGGTGGCTAATGACGCCAGTGAACACACAGCGATTTTAAGCAATCTATACTTATATTATAATAAATCTGTAGAAGTAAAAATTCTGTACTTGAAAATATCAAAAATATAAATGGCAGGGGGTGTTACTAGACCGACATCGAACCCAAAAATGAGATTAATTTTTTTCTTTCTGTCTGTCTGTATGTTCAGGCATCACGCAAAAACTACCTATACCGGTTCGATTACTATGAAACTTGATATAATTATTCTTTATCCTGGGCACCACGCTGGGTACTTTTTATGCCGGAAAAGTATAACAATAAAAACAAAACTTAATTTTGCGGATCGATCCCTAGAACCAATTACTGTACCAACCGCAAATAATAAGTTTGTCGTAGGTTACGTCACCCGCAGTGGAGTTCACTAAGGGGCGCGGCACACGGCTAAGATACTGTAATATTTTATCTTAAGATACAATATCGCTCGCCATACAATTCAATGGACACACACGACTAAGATAATAAATACTATTTCATATTTTCGTGTCTTAAGATGAATTTGTATGGTATAATAGATAATAAAATAGAAGATTTAATAGAGAAACTGTTGTAGGGGGGCTTTATGAACACAATAAAACCCAAAAAAATGGTTTTTTGAACTTTTGTCAGTTTGTCTGAATGTTTGAACACGCTAATCTCAGAAATGGCTTAACCGATTTGAATTTTTGATTTGAATTTGCGGTTTTCATTAATGCGTTGTGGTTTATTCAACTTAACATTTAAGGTTTGGTTTTCAATCGGTTCATAAATAAAAAAGTTAAGTAGATCTAAAGTAACACGCAGGCGGAGCTGCGGGCAACAGCTAGTTGTTTAATAATTACCTATTTAATTTTAAAACTAGCAACCCATTTTTTTTAACTTATTTTTTTATGTTTGCGTTTCAGAGTATTTGCGGAAAGAAATTCGGTCATTGACCCTTCACTACCTATCTCTGTCACTCGCGCACAATTGTTTCCGACTCGCTATGGCGCCGCTTCTGTGTTGTGCGCGAGTGACAGAGATACGGATAGACGGGTATAGACGGGTCAATGACCGAATTTCTCGCTGCTCCGTGACCGAGATTTACATAATAATATGCATGGGTTAGAGTTAACCCATGCATGGCATAGTGCTACTACTATGATGAGATTTTTTTAATAATTTCAAAATCAACAATTTTTCAGATGTAAACAGAAACGACTATCGTGCATGGAACGGTTTAGGGCAAGCATATGAGATTTTGGGTTTGAATGGCTACTGTATATACTATTATTCGAGAGCTGCCCAACTTAAGCCAGATGATTCCAGAATGTTGGTGTCACTCGGTGAAGCTTACGAGAAAATGGATAAAATAGCTAACGCATTGAAATGTTACTACAAAGCTCACAGCACAGGGGATATTGAAGGAATGGCGTTGTTTAAATTAGCTAAGTAAGTCTTTTATAATATATCTACGCTTATGATCTCATTTGGCAAAAACTGGTTTGGTGCATTGAGTTTTTAATACAGACCAAAAGATTATGTTGATCTGGTTTCCTAGGCTGTATTTTAACTCCTATTCCACCGCCGCCCCTATCGTCCATTGCTGACCGATCCGGTTAAGCCCACGTAAGAATAACCCTAGGTCGCTCGTGGACTTTCACCAATACGGTCTCTATCAGAGGTTAGATTGGTTGTGTCTCCCACATCTTTGGGGTCGGGACGATCGAGGAGGGTACCTACGCTCCCTCTTCCTCTCGCCTGCTTCGCGAGCATGACCTGCGATAAAGATTTAAGAAGAAAGGAGCCACGCAAAAAAATTACCAAAAGTTATATTTATGAAAATTTACTCGGCTTTTCCCCAATGAAAGTTACTATCACCAGTGCATGGACTCAAAGTTGTGTTCATTACTACAAGTCTCATACTGCATGTCAGGTTATACGAGAAGTCGAACATGCCGAATAGTGCCGCAGCAGCATATACTGCAGCATGCCAGGAGCCCGCCAACCTCGGCAGCAAGGAGCTGCCTCCCGCCCAGCGATACCTCGCTCAGTACTATCTGCGGTTCTCGCTGTTAGACCATGCTGCCCACTACGCGTACAAGTGTCTGGAACATGAGAATGTAAGTAGAAGTACCTATTGGACTACTGAACCCCAGATATACTATACAGGATGTTACATAAGGGGTGTCAAGCCAAAGGCAACCGCATCAGCCTGCTTTACGCTGGATGTGTCTGATACTCAGTTTACCTAGCTCGCGTTATGCCTAAACTTCATTTTCGATTAGCTTTTAGCCTAAGTATCTGTTTGCCTAAGTCGCCATTTGCCTACTTCGCATAAGGCTTTACGCTGGATGTGTCTGATACTCAGTTTACCTAGCTCGCGTTATGCCTAAACATCATTTTCGATTAGCTTTTAGCCCCTTATTCGCATAATATCAGATTCGCAAAATATGAGATTCTCAAAATATGAGATTCTCAAAATAGCAGATTTGCAATATAGCCGAAATTGTACACTTAAGTTGAAAAATAATATTTATATTATAGCTAGCTTTATAAAATATTAAAACTAAAATTATTTTAATATTAAATTGTTTTATTTTTATGATCGCCTGGTACTTTTTCAGAATAATGTAATCAAACATTCAATCGGTTTTCACTGTATTTAAAAGAATTTTAAAATCTTGAAGGCTCTTATGTTATGTATTCCTGGTAAATTTGAGGTTTGTGTCTTTTATAATGGATAATCATTTTCATCTGTACTCCGTACACCCTGTTCACACATTTCTTTATTTTTCATCGGGACAAAAAAATGTATCATGTGCTTAGTAGGGCACTATGGATATATCTTACCAGAGCCGCTTGGGTCCCTTAACTCTCTATTATAAGATACATAAACAACAAAAGTACTAGGAGTACAGAACTACAAAAGAGCACTCGCCAACGGTTATCTGGCTCAGTTTGGTTTATTCAAAATGTGTTCGAACAAGTTTTGTTCAGTAACCGTTCACCTTTGATTGTGCTTTAAAAAATGTCCTAGATTCTTCTGTTTTATGCTTTGATGAGGTAGACAGAGCTGATGTGGATTCTTTGATTCTTCTTTGATTCTTTGAATAAAATACTAGTACTACAGAACTACATAAGCACTCTCGAAATCGCATTCGAATCTCGATCCCTTTAGTTTATTTAAATGTCAATGTCAACAGGTGCACCGAGTACAGATGAAAATGAGTGTCTATTATAAAAGACACAAACCTCAAATGTACCAGGAATACGTAACAACATAAGAGCCTTCAAGATTTTAAATTCAGTGAAAACCGATTGAATTTATGAACTCATTATTCTCAAAAAGTACCAGGCGATCATAAAAATAAAACAATTTAAAATTAAAATATTTTTTATTTAAATAATGTCAGCAGTAAAAGTAGTATAAAATTACATGGAACAAATGGGACACAAATCGTATATTGTAAGGTTACAAAAGTTCCAAGTGGAACTGGCTTCATGAGTTCCATGAAGCTGAACGAACTGGGAATAATCAGTTTTTTTCAGTCGTAGATGTTAATATCACATCACTATTAGTCGGTGGTACCGTTTAACTTTAAAAGACCCACGGTACCACCAGGGGTATGGCCAGGGGTACCGTGGGTCTGAAGTGTTTTTTCCGGGGTATTTTGTAACATCCTGAATATAATATCATTTGGGGTTAAGAGTTGAGTTAAGAAAGCGCTAAAAGACTAAATCTCAGTTGGTCTGGTTATTATTTGGTCTTAATAGCTGTTGGCCTGTATCGAAGTAAGTCTAACTAACGTTATGCCTACTTCTACTTTTGGTTAGGCATAACGCGAGCTAGGTAAACTGAGTATCAGACACATCCAGCGTAAAGCATCAGCCTGTCGTTCTGAACGGCTTCCGATATTGTCGACATGGAAACAAGAAACAAAAAACCGGTACCAAAACGGCAAAAAAAACACGTTTGTTGTATGGGAGCCCCCTTAAATATTTATTTGATTCTGTTTTTTTAGTTTTCGAAACGAAAATCTCTTATACAACAGTAATGTCCGTCCGTCGGTCCGTGAACAACTTTCAACTCGAAAACGGTAAGAGCTCAGTGTAAACGCCAATCGACTTAGCATGGCCAAAGACCTCTAAAATGAACTTGACCTTTGACCTCTGATATCAAGGTCAAGGTCAAAACGAGGTCAAATTGAGAACGGTAATAGTTAGACTCAAGACCAACTGCAATCAACTCAGCATGGTCAAAGACCTCTAAAATGAATTTGACCTCTGATCTCAAGGTCAAGGTCAAATCGAGAACGGTAATAGTTAGAGACTCAAGACCAGCTGCAATCAACTCAGCATGGTCAAAGACTTCTAAAATGATGTTGTCACGTGACATTTTTTAGATTTTATGAAAAAACTTCAGAAAACTCTAAAATATATGGCAAATTTTTGCCATATTTTTAACTTGTTTGTATTTGTTGTTAAAGAGGCAACCGAAATACATCATCTGTGAAAATTTCAACTTTCTAACTATAACCGTTCATGAGATACAACCTAAAACAGGCGGACGGACAATGAAGTCTCAGTAATGGGGTTCCCGTTTTACCCTTGTAACAGTTGTGTCATTGGTCAGTTGGTAGAACGTTCCTCCTGGAAAGGGATCAGTCACTGGTTCGTGTCCAGCCCAAGACTATAGTTTTTGTGATTAATATTGTAAAATTATATGCGTATGTTATGTTGTAGGTAATAATGTTTTATTTATTTTTTTTTTTTTCTTGATTCACTGTCCACATGACATCGAAATCCGTCCCAGACGACAAGCTGATGGCAGTGGCTTCGGCTGACATACCCCATAAGTAGCTCGACTTGATATACACTGTATTCGTTTATGCTGTATTATTGCTGTAATAGCAAGTGTGCCATTTTTTACTTAAAATAAATCACACAATTTAATAACAAAATCACTTGCCAATAAAAGGAAATGTGTGTCCGTTAACTCATCCACTTCCTTGTACAGTTTTTACAGCTCAACACACAGTTACTTATTTTCTTTAGATTTCTGTTAGCAAACTACACGGAACACAGACTAATTGACACCGCATTGAAAGAGGGGCATTGCTCTCCTCTTTGGGACACAAAGACTGTATTCGTATTACAGCAAGTGTGCCATTTTTTACTTTAAATAAATTACACAATTTAATAATAAAATTACTTACCAATATAAGGAAATGTGTGTCCATTAACTCGTCCACTTTCTTGTACAGTTTTTTAATTGACACCGCATTGAAAGAGGGGCATTGCTCTCCTCTTTAGGACAAGAGGTTCAAACACTTGCAGTATCTATCTATAGTATACATTAAGTATACTAGATTCTACGAAGCTATCTTTTCTTTTGCAGACTAAAGAATCTGGTAAAAATATATTGAAAACTATATCGGAGAAACGATCAACTGCTACATCCTCTCAGGCAGCTTTACCTGACGATTTGCCAGAAGCCATCAAAAACGTGTCTGCTGTTTGTATAGTACAAGATACTCCTACTACTCCCCAGGCAGTAAGTCCTAATGTGACGCCAGATAATTTTTCAACACCAGTATTTACACGGAAAAATAGTAAATTTAAAATGTGACACCATGTTTTGTATAACAATAGAATGTAAGTGACTGATTAGTGAATATAATAAAGTTTATCTATGAATTAGTTAACTATTTATTTTCGTACATATTATCACCCCTATATCGTGAAGGGGTATGCAGAGGTGCATTACATACCTACACTTTGCCAGTAATTTTGTTACCTACTCCTATTATTTACTACGTACTATGAGTAAATAAGAATGACTAAAAACTCAAAATTACTACATATCACGGTACTTAATAATTTTTACTCGGGCTAAATCGGTGGGATATTATTTCTATGGGCTCTACTTAACTTTGAGATTGGTCAAGTGATGCATCATATCTGTACACTGGAATATTTTGGGGCCTTATAACACTAGCGGATTGTGAGTAGATTCAAAGTAGAGCGGAGGCGCAGTTCATACACGTAAAATATTTGGGCTTGTCCAAACTGTTCTCTATTGGTTGGATTGGAACCCATGTAAGTTTATAAACTTGAAACGGATCTTTTACACGATTATTGAGATACAAGCTGTCGCCGGCAGCTCCACACTCTTGGAATAATTTTAAAGTATCCTATTTTCTTCTGTTCCCAAAACTATCCCTATGCCAATTTTCATCCAAATCCATCCAGTCGTTTGACTGTGAAGAGGTACAAACGAACAAACATATTTCACTTTCGAATCTAATCTTAGTTAGGATATACATAGGTACCTCTTTATTTCCCGACGACGCGGCGACGTTCCAACCTTGTTGCAAGAGCCGTGGTCATGGGTTGACTGACACGTGCCCCACGGCCCGTTGTCGAATGTTTAAAAAAGTACCCATGTCATTTATAAAGACCTTTGGATTCGGGAGTGACAAATCAAGCAGTACCTATATACATAATAATAAATAGGTACTAATAGTAATGAAACCTCCAGATATAAAATGATTTGCGTTGCAGTTGCACGGATAAGCCAGTGATATCAGTGTGTAGCCAAGACTACACACTGATATCACGTCTATATCCCCGAAGGGGTAGGCTGAGGTGCATTACACACCCACATTTTGCCAGTATTTTCAGTCCCACGTAATAGGTGGCAAGCCTATTGCCGTCACCGGGCACATTTATAATGGGTTATCTCCAAAATGGCGGCATGAATTAATAAATATTTTTAAATATTTTTGGACATTCTCACACAACGTCATCTAGCCCAAACTAAGCTATAAGCTTGTGCTATGGGATCTAGACAACTGATAAGCATACTTATATATTTCTAAATACATAAATAATATACATAGAAAACACCCAAACTCCGAAACAAACATTAGTGGATCACACAAATATTTGATTCGACCCGGGAATCGAACCACGCCACCGAAGCAGTTAAAAATGAATAAAAAGTAGTAGCAGCCTAAATTGAATAACCTGTTGCCTTGCGATGAAATGTTGATGAAAGGCAACTAAATCTTACCGTGCTAGCCGCTGTGGCACAGCCAATTACAGTCCTGGGCGTCTCGCCTAGACTAGAGGGACTAGAATATAAGAACGTTGTTGACTACCATTTTACCTCCTGGTCATATAGTTGCAGATTTCATTGTTGTGTTCAGCCAAAACTTACATAAATACAAATGAAAAAACTTTGTGTATAAAAAATAATAGTGATTATTTTATTTATACAAATTAACAGATCTTAGTGCTCAAATAGTAAAAAAAAACAATTATTATTATTAGATTAAAATAAATAATAAAGTGCATAGATTAGAAAAAATTGTTCAAGTTTGCTCCTTGCAGTAAAAAAAAAAAAATTGATTATAATCACAGATGAAGCACGAATTTGAGAGCTCAAAGTCTAGTAGTCTAATTAAAAACTATTTGCAATTCATTTCATTAAATAATACAGAGAATAATATAGAGTATATGAGGTTGACGATTTGACTAAAGAAATATTCAGTACAATAATTTTGTCAAGCAAAATGTTAACATATTAAATAACATTAAAAAAATAACTTACATCTTGGTGATATTACAAATGTAAATAAAAGTCAACAATAGGTACATTAGTAAAACATTATGGTATTTCATTTGAGACTATAAATAAGCCCCGAGAATTATTTATAAGCTAAAATTTCTATGAGCAATGTTTAAATGGTACATCTTATATTTTTTTATTTGTTATATAATCTCAGATTTCCAAAATATAAACCCTTACTCATTAAATACCAATTACAATCTTATATCTTACATATTGTTATAATATTTTTGTACCGTTTCATACAAATCCAGACTATCAATTAATAAGGTCAGTGACCTTGCAGTGACGTCACTGCTTAGCCCCGATTTGCGGCCACTGTCTGACTCACAGACTAAATCTCAACCACACAAGGCACTATCTAATGATCCTAACGTCTGTTATCTCTTGCAATATACTAAAGGGAGAAATATACAGTTTAAAACGGCTGTTTGAAACAGAGAATTGAAATCGTGTCGACAGACCACCACGCAGACAGCATTACGCTGAGGGAAGGCCGTTTATTCCACGTTATTTATAAGTGTACAATGGTCATTTTTTTTTATTTTAATAATTTTTTAGCTTTTGTATTTTCTTCCTTTGTAACCTGTTTAAGTGTTTGTTTTGTTTTGTGGACTAATAAATCTTTCTTTCTTCTTCTTGTTTTAAACCAAATTACGACATACTCGTACGACGTTCTATTGAACACTGCTAGTTTTAAACCGTGAAACCAGCCAAAATATCAGTCTTAAACTGTGTATTATTCCCATAAACATAAAATTGTATCGACATCACCAATCAGTTAAATAATATACTAATATAATTTAGAATAAAGCTAAAACCAGAGTCTTCGTTATAAGCTTTGCAAATCCTATCACTTTATACTTCATAATAATACTTTCAAATTTTACTAATCGTAGAGATCGTATAGATAATAATCTATAATAAATATTGACAATTTAAGGCATTTTGAGGCACTCGGTTTAACAACCATAGCAAGCATGTTGCATGGTGGTAGCTACGGACTGATAACACTTACAATATACATCCTGACTTACGCGATCCCATACACATCCCGACTTACGCGATCCCATATACATCCCGACTTACGCGATCCCATATACATCCTGACTTACGCGATCCCTTACCTTTATAAGGTTAAGTAAACATGTGAAATATTTGTTTCTACTTACAACATCGGTTCCGCAATTGTCCAAAACAGCTTTTACTATACGCCAGCTATGGCAAAACATCAATACATTTATAACGTTAATAAACAAAAATTTGTAGCTCGTTTTGTGCTTCTGTTACGTAGTTTGTTCTTTGTCATCACACTTTGTTCTTACGTTTCCATGAATACCAATCAGAGGAATGGATTTTTCGAGTTGACAAACCCACCGTTGTTTTGCTGCTGAAAATAAATAATATAATACGATAAGAAATATACCTAATGCATACAGACGATTATTCCGACATTCCGTTATCAAAATAATCTATACAATTGGGTAATTTTCAATGTATTTCGCAGGAATCTACGCAAACTTGAGGCAGTTACGGGACAATATCATGTGTTTCCTGCATGCGTCAACATTACGATAATAATATCAAAATACGCAAACCTATTTAATATTCACACAATGTTCTAAATTTATTTGTTTTAGTATGTAGCAAATTTATTCATAGTTACTGTGAGAGACAAATCAAATTTTAATATTCTATGAACGCCATTAGACAGGCACTTTATGGGTTTGGAGGTACATTAAAAATTATAAGGTCTAAATAAATATTAATCGTGGAGGAATATTTAGAAAGGCGCTAAGTTCGCGGGATCGTACAAAATACTGGCCAGTTCGTCCAGACTACGCACGGTGACATTTTTTTCTAGTAAGTATAATAATTAGGTATAGCCTATGTTCTGTTGCAAGCTAGGTAAGGATGAAAGGATCTTTAAATCGGTCTGGGAACTTCTTACATACCTACAAATATTTCCTCTTTATAATAATAGTATACATGGAAGATGGGATAAATATCGCGTTGTTCTCAGGAATAAAGTCACCATTATACATGGGGTACACTAAAAGATTTGCACTTCTAGCTAATCGGAACTATTTGATTTCGAATGTTATATTTTTTTAAACGTTGCAACCTTCTTAGTTATAAAAAAAAAACAATTGGCGGGAAATCATTTGTCAATTGTTTTTTATCACACATTCAAGTTCTACGTATGCAACAAAAATGGAATTAAGCTGAAAAGATTTTAAAGCGATGATTTTTTATGATTTTAAAAGTTCTCTCTCTCCGCAAGACTGTGCCGCTCGTCTTCAAAATGCTTTTGGGAGAGAAGCACCTTGTTTGACCACCGTGAGGCGATGGTTTGCTGAATGTGAGAGAGGTCGAGTTTCTTTACACGACGAATTTCGTGAAGGGCGGCCTTCAACTGCCGTCAACGAAAATAATGTGATATAATAATAATGAAAATAATTGAAGAAAACCCGCGGATTACCTATGAGACAATTCGAGGACTATTGGGGATTGGTATGAGTCAAATCCAGAAAAATTTACACGAAGAATTGAAAGTTCGGAAACTTTGTTGTCGTTGGATCCATCATGAACTGACAGCGGAGCAGAAGCGGGCTCGCGTGGAATGGTGCTCACAGATGCTACTGAAGTACGACCACGGACATTCTAATGCTGTTTATGACATTGTCACAGGAGACGAAACGTGGATTTATTGTTTTGAACTCGAAAAAAAACCGCAATCTTGTGAATGGGTGTTTGAAAATGAGAACAAGCCAACAAAAGTGATGCAGGCGAGAAACGTTGGTAAAAAAATAATCGCGTATTTTTTCTCAGCTACGGGTCCCATCTGTACAATTCCACTTGAAGGTCAAAAGAGTGTTAATGACGAGTGGTATTCTACCATTTGTTTACCCAGGGTGTTAGAAATAGTTCGCGAAAGACGACCCAAAAGCCACGTTCTTCTACATCATGACAACGCTTCTTCACACACAGCCAACAAAACAAAGTCATGTTTAGCTTCCGAAAAAGTACAACTCGTCACCCATCCTGCGCATAGCCCGACCTAGCACCCTGTGATTTCTGTATTTTTCCCAAAATCAAAGATTTATGAGAGGTTTCACTTTTACCAATTCCGAAGTGGCAGTGATAGTGTTCAATCAGCACGTAGAAAACATGCCTTCAGATCTGTGGTCCTCCGGTTTAAAAAAATGGTTCGATCGCATGAAAAAATGTTTAACATCTAAAGGAGAGTATTTTGAAAAGCAATAAACATAATATTTTGGTTTTAACATGTTGTTTTTTTAAGTTACGCAAAACTTATATTTACGTATTATATCTACGTATATGCTGATAACGACTGCGTGCTGTTTACTAAGTTTCTGTTCAGTCTTCCTCGCTAATAACTGGCGGTGAAGGAAAATCCAACGGAATATCGCTTGGAATGTATCGATGAAAGAATGTAATCACTATGAAAACACCACGGGGACCGAGGTGCCCTTTAAATATCTCCAGAGCCCCAATTTATGACCCCCATTTGCACGCGGTGCACCTTCTTCTTCTTTTTTTAAAAACGTGACTCCATCGATGTTCATCGATGATATCGCCAATGTCAAGGTAATGCTTGATTAGCTGATAGTCCCGCACAGAAAAACTAGTTATTCCTAACTAGCTTCAGGTGCCGGACAAGCAACGTTGTTCGGTATGTGAGTATCTGGGAACCCGATTTTTGGGAGCGCCAGAGGTAACCTAAAAAGCCACCTTCCACGCGCCCAGCAAAAACCGAACTCCGCAGTGCACCTCCTAACAGACGGATGAGGCTCTGGCAAGGTGTGGGTGTAATGTACGCTTATGTCACCTCTTCAGGATCAAATATGTGATTTTGTGTATGGAAACACCAGTTACACTCATATGACTTAACCAAAGTTACGTCAACACACTAACAAATATACGTCTGGAGATTATAAGTACGTGTGTCAAAGTCATTGCATAATCATTGAAGGAAATAGGAAGCTCCAAATATTCAGTTAAATATAGAAAACAAAATGTCAGTTAGGCTCAATAGTAATAGTTGGTCTTATGCCAGGTGTTTACCAACAGTACTGTACCAAATTAAACAGATCTCGCCAGAAAGTTTACAGGGTGATTTTTTCAAGTGGGCTTGGATGGCCAAATCCGGAACTATAAGGAATAGCGAAAAATGCTCAAAGGAGTCACGAGCCCGATTTTGATGAAACTTAAAACCTCATCATTAGATTTTTTAAAACCTATAACCCTAGCTGAGAATCGAACCCATTGATTTAGGAAAAAAAATCACACCTTTATTATTACACCATACGATAGTGTTAAGGATCAAAATCTGAGAAGAAATTATATACGACAAATTTAAGGAAAACTTAGAATTTTCATAAAATTCATAAGAAACAAGAGTTGACTAAAATTATTTATGCTTTCGATTATTGTCGGCACTTGGTGGAACTTATAATAATACATTTTGATAAACTCACTTGTACATTCCACAATTTACTTTATTATTTAAAATCCTGACCGGTTTCGCCCAATATATGACATCTTCAAAGGTATTCACTTTCACACTACTCACTACATATCACTTTGACTATTGACTTAAATCATTATATATTAGAAACAATATAACAGACGACGATTTAGTACACTATCTCGATTGACTACCTCGGTGGCACAATGGTACTATGTACGGACTGCCACGCTCGAGGTCTCGGGTTCGATTCCCCGGGTCTGGTGGATAATGTATAATTCTCTTTAGAATTTTACCCAGATAATCCCAGTGTTGGAACTTGTGCCCGGTAAATGGCAATAGGCTCGCCCCCTATTACATGGGACCTAACATAGCTGGAGAGATGTGGGTGTGTTTGCACACCTCTGCCTACCCCTTCGGGGAAAAAGGCGTGATGCTATGTTATATGTTATGTTATGATTTAGTACATTTGCTGATTTACTGTAAGGAGATCTGTAGGTACTTTTATTCTCAAGATAAAATCATGTAGGCATTTTTTCTTCTTTAAAAAAAAATTGCCCTTAGTAGTCACTACTCTACTTCTTACACAAATAGTCACTACTCAACTTACATTTTATTTTTTTAAGCTGTATTAAGGTCAATTGACGGACGCCCCGGGTACGCCCTTGGAAGATTAACCCCAGGGCGCTGGCGCCTACTCTACATCTACACTATTCTACACTAATATTGTACAGAGGAAAGATTTGTAAATTCCTTGTGAAAATTACTAAACCAATTTTAAAAAATCGTTTACATATCAATTATTTAGCTTTATTATCCCCGAGTGCTATAGGCTATTATTTATTGTGGTAATGAATTCCGGTGGGAATTGGAAACAAGACTACTATATCACGCGGGCGAAGCCGCCGTAATTAGCTAGTCATGAATATGGATAATTAACACCAAAACGAAACATGTTCATTCTTTACATAACTATTCAAGGTCTTTCAGAACTGACTATAATTTGTTTAACAAATGTGAATTCAATCTATTCAGTTGTGATAAGTAAGATCTTCATCAGAAAAACATTATCGGAATTAATAGAGCTAAATAGACGCCAAAATGAAAGAGGTAGGTATAGATGTATTATGACTTACAAGTTAGGTACTGATATTATTTATCAATACATAATTATAAAACAAAATCCTACGCAGCGTCTGTCTGAAGTCTGTCCGTTCGCGATAAACTAAAAAACCACTACACCGATTTACATGCTGCTTTCACTAACGGATAGTGGTTCTCGAGGAAGGTTCTAGTATATAATTTGTCAAATCTAACAGTGTACTAAAATGAAAGGGGATCCCTCTGAAATCTTAGGAGTCTCAAGTTAACCTCATCTGCAAGTGGTGTCAATAGGCGAGGGTCTGACCAACGGAGGTGCCAGATAAGCAGCAACACGCTCGCCCCCTTTTACGTGGGATCAAAATTACTGGCGAAAAGTGGGCGTCTAATATGCCTACTACAGATGCCCATGACGCATTACATGTTTTATCTGTGGCTTTTCCCCATCTAGATAACTTTGGGAAGGATCAACTGGAATTTGTACGAAATAACATATTGAGTCATCAGACACACAATCCACGTGAATATACGGATACAGTAGGAACTAATGACTCAGATTTTTACTTTAATTCAAATGGTTAATATTTTTTTATAAAAACACGTTATACAAGTACTTTGAAGTGAAAAAACACACCGTCAAAAAATTGACACAGCAACCGACTTCAAACTACCGAAATGGGACCAAATAGTTATCGGAATGGGACCAAGTTGCAATGGGACCACATGTGAAGTAGTAGCTTCCAATAAAAATAAAAATTTAAAATCGGTTTACACAGTCCGAAGATATGAGGTAACACACATACAGTCGAATTGAGAACCTCCTTTTTTCGGAAGTCGGTTGCCCGACTTCAAATTATCAGAATGGGACCAAATAATTGTTGACTGAACCGATTTTGAAATTTCTGTTACAGATACGTAGCTACATTATAATTACTGAGTAACAGAGGCCCATTTTTTTCGGTTATGTGATTCCCGAAAAGTGGACCAAGCAAGCAACAGTATGGAAACCAAGAAACAGTACAATGACAAAGAGAGTGAGACCTCGCAGAAAATGGGCAGATGACTAAAGTAGCAGGACACTTATGGAGCAGAATTACCCACAATAGGGATTTATGAAAAAAAACTGGGGGAGAACCGTGTCACAGGACACGCTGAACCCGTAATCATCAAAACTTTAAACTCAAAATAAATAAATAAGGTATGTCATAATAAATTAAGTTTAGTATACTTTTTAAACTCTGTATCAGTAAATATAGGTTAATAAATACAGTGTTACTCATGGACAAAAAAACAATTCACTTACCACAAATGGATTGACTGGCACTGGTGCAGTTGTTGTACTCCATCCACCATTAAAAAATGGATTTTTACTTCCAAACATATCATTGGTGACCGGACTTTGGAATGGGTTTTTGTTCACTACAGGCTGAGTCTCCTCTGAAATATAAATAATGAAAATAGTTATTAAGCTACACATACTACTTACCTATTCCTATTTCGTCTGTTTAAGATAAACCTCTTGTATTTTGTGACAAGTCACTTCTCGTTGTCTGGCTCTATGTATGCTTAGATCTTTAAAACTATGATATTATTGAAACCACCGAGGAAGGTTTTAGTATATAATTTGTCAAGCCGCAGTTGTCTACTTGTTGTGCAAAACCAGTTATGCAAAAATAGTAACACAGAGTGTATTATCATCACTTATCAGAGATATGAGATAATTCCCTACAAATATTTTTTCTCAAAGATTCATTCTTACCCATGTGCATCTTATTTTGCTGTCTCAGTGCCAAATCTAAATCAGCTAATGCAGCATAGCGATCATCTGTAAAACAAATGCAACTTATTAAATACTTAACACATATTTAAAAAATAAGTTACAGTAATAACTTCAAGTTATAAAATACTCACTGACAGGATCAGGAGGGTTGAATGCATTGAATGCCGATGTAGTAACCGACACAGGAGATGTAAAATTATTATTCACATTATTGTCGTATTGACTACTGTTATAAATATTCGCTGTTGTAAAATCAACAGGAAAACTGTAAAAAACAAACAATTATTATTATAATAGAAGTTTATAACTCAAAATAATAGTGCAATAGGGTTATACTCACTCAGGTACAGGGGCTGGTGCAGCAGGTACTGGGTTAGTATTAATAATATTCAACAAGGTCTGTGACATATTATGTACAGGCTGCACTAATCTGTGACTAATGTCATTAGCAGGCAATAAATTGTTCACTACTTTAGCCATTTGCACAGAGTTTTTGTTGACAATATTCTTCGAAGTTTGTGGTGAAATCGATATTAGAGGCGTCGGAACAGCATTACTTCCGGCTCGTACTTTAAGTTTGTTTTTTGAAGAGATCCCATTAACAGTAATGTTGTTATTAATTGGCGTGTCCAGATAATAACGCTTCTTTTCGTACTTATCCGACATAAAATCTTTAACGCTTTGTTCGTCTGTAAAGTTCACACTTTCACCCTCATAAAGTCCTAACCAAACGCGTCTGCAATAATCGTTTCCTTTCGCTTTTATAAATTCTATTTCTTCTGGTGTGAAAGTGGCCATTGATATTGACTTCACACGGTGGGGCGGCGTAAGACCACGCCTGAAAATATAAGGTTCTTAATCATACTCATCACTGGAAAAGTTGAAAAACGTAGTAACAATACTTACAACATTCCCGAACATTTTGAACACACAAAAGAACCGATAGTGGTATTTACGTATGTGGGTCCTCTTTGGTTGCAATCTAGACAATACTTGTTACCATTTAGTGATATTAATTCTCGTAAAGTTTCCAAATTTTTATCGTCCTGTTTGCGACGGTTTGCAGCCATTTTTGTGGTCAGTGTGTGGGTCTCTGTGGTGTGGGTATTGTTTTATTTATATGTAGTGTAGTTGTAGTACATAGTAGTATTTATACATTTATACTAACGTTAGTGACAGTGTTTGTGACGCAACTGACGCACCCGACAGAGAAAATGTTGCACATGGCAGTCATTTTGACAGTTTGAAACATGAATGAATTCAGATTTTAATTATGGTAACATTACCAGTTTGAATGACATGACATTTTAGTTTCATTCCCAATCAAATCATAATGCCTATGTCGTACTTGCACCAATCGTGGGAAGCTTTTTATCTTCTTGTCCATTATCCTATTTCAAGGTCTTACACACAGTCTTCTGGATGGTTCCCAGACTCCTCAACCTATCGTACGAAAGTCGTTCGTCTTAAGGCCGAGACAAATAATCAGTTAAGGGCGCGGGCGAAAGCAAATCGTTGGAGTCCTATGATTGGTGCTGGCTGAGCGGGAGCGCAAGTCCCCCTCTTAAGCAGGGCCTCTCTCTTAATATAAAGAGTAATTAAGCTACATTTAAATTAGAAAAGCTCGGACAGCAGCATTTTTCTTCCACTCCATGGCTCTCCACGGTTGCCCTATCGTCCATTGCTGAGCGTCCCGGGTGCCCCCTCGTAAGGGTATCCCCACACGCCTGAGTATAAAACAACTTAAAAAAAGTGCATCTGTAATATCAGAACATAGTATAATACAAAGTCACCCGTTTCGTATGTATGCTTAGATCTTTAAAACTATGCAACGGATTTTAATGCGGTTGTCATCCAATGGATAGTGGTTCTCGAGAAGGGTTTTTATGTATATAATTCGTTAAGCCGGCGAAGCCGCGGGTGTCCGCTAGTTTCCTATAAATTCTGCACGATCAGGCAATGTTTCAATCTTCTAGTCTTTCCTTCCATGCAATGTATTGCTACTTTAAGGAAACCAGAATCTTTAAATAATACCACCAATGTAATATTCCTAGCAATCAAAGACATATTTAAACATCAACAAGACAATTTTAAATAAAATTCTCATGAAATGGATATCTTTTTATTTTGCAGAAATGTTTTAGATATATCACTTCCTTTTTCTTTTTTGTTTGCAATTCTCGAGCCAAATTGTAAAGCTCGTTTCGGTAAAACTGCCGCGTCAGTTATGCCAAGATAAGTAGCAACCAATCTTAACATGATTTTATCCCCAATACCAACACCCAATTCTTCACTGGGAAAGCACCTGAAAAGTAATAATCACGATGTTTGAACTTTGAAAGAGTGAGAGTGCCTTCATGAAAATGTTTAAAGATATTCATAATAACCTCAGCCATGGCTTTAGCTGTAATACATATTGTGTGAAATCTTCATCTAGATAAGGCATCCTTGGTTGTCTTCCATGATCGCATATAACTCTATTATCACGCGCTAGATTTCTGAATGAAATCCTTTTCCAGTCTAGTTGCAGTTCATTGCTGAGTCCTAACCAGCCGTTGCGTTTGAATGCATTTCTGTGACGAATGTAGCCACCAAATAATTCATCAGCACCGGATCCAACCAACAGTATCTATAAATAAATTCTTAATCTATATAAATAAAAATGAATCGCCGTTCGTTTGTCTCGCTAAAACTCTGGAATGGCTAGACTGAATTAGCTTTTTTTAGTCTTAAAATACTTCTGGCAATTCAAGGAAGGTTTAAAAGTAAAATTTCAGGCGGTACGAAGTTTGCCGGGACAGCTCGTGTTATATAAAACGTACCTATAAGTACAATATTACACCTTTTTGAGCGAAGCGAGCCGAAGGTGAGCGGAGCTCTCAACGGGTGACTCAAATTACGATTTATGTTAAATTGTGTTAAATTGTTTCTCGGCGAATACTCGGCCGATTTCGGATTTTCTTGCACTCATCAAAAGCTTACAGAATTACCCAGGTTCTTACGAAGCCAGAATTTTGAATTTCGATCAAATAAAAATAATTTAATTGATGGTAAAAATTCCCATAGCGTAATGACAAAAAATACTTTGACAGAGTTATATCGCTTTGAATCAAAACTCGCTTCGCTCAAATATATGCTGCAGCGTAACGGTACGTTTCGCGACTGCGGCGACCTAGTTAGATCAACTAACTACAACACTAAACTGATGCCTGCTGCTCCGCCAGCGTGGAATGGTTGTTATGACAATATCTTTTTTATTAAATATTGGATGGAACCAGGCGTTTTTATTGCTATCACTTTTGATAAAACAAATCCTATACTACCTACCTAGCTCTGAAAACGGCAAAGAAAACCCGTTCGGTCGGTATCTGCAGAGATTAACGTGTATATACAGATAGACAAGAATGCGTTTCATTAATCTTGTTAAAAAAAGGCTTACCTTTGTGAAGTTTATTAAATGTACAGATAAATAGATTTTATAGTTACCCTACAAGTAGATTCCCCATTCTGATCTTCACCTTTGGCTGCAAACCATAGTGCACTACCCAAACTTTCGTCTAATATAGTTTGGCGAGGGTAAACAAGATCTCCAATAATGCTCTCTTGGTATTTATCTAGCTCCTCTTTTGATACATTTACTTCCCTGAATACCCATTTCCTAAAATATAACAGTATAATAATACTAGTGGTCACCCATATATAGTCGAACAGGTAGACCTCGTGAACATTAAAAATATTATTAGGATTTCCCCCCTAATCAAAAAAGGTCACGAAGAAAAGTTTGTATTAAATCAAGGAACACTTGTCCCATTTTTTGTGGAGTTGTGTCCGCTGCCGCGCTGGCCCAAAACATACATACAGACAGACAGACGGACGAAAGCAAATTTGTCAAATCTCAAATAGACGTTTTGCTCGCAATAAAAAAACTGGATAAATTAAATGCACAGCAAAAAACTTATCGCCCCTGATTTTTTTTTTCTGCAAAAAAAACAATTTAACAATACTCGTAATAGAAATAGTTAAAAAATATACATCAATAGTGTGTTGTATTTTTTTTCAAATACGTTTGACGCATTTGAAAAAAAGTAAATTGCAAAAAAAGATGTTTAACGTGCCAAAAATATGATTTGCATAATAATATCAAAATATACTGACTGTGCAGCAAAACTGAATAAAGTCTTAGGGCGATCCGACTTGGATAGGTTTTTTTTAAGTCCGCGCGCGCGGACTTAATAAAACGTCCATTGCCGTCTCTGGGGCGCACCAGGAGGTATTTCCAGTCAGTGGACTTGGATAAGCCCACTTAACAAAATTCATCCTGTATATTGAGGTAATTATTTGCTGCGCAATCAGTATTTTGCTTAGGAAAGGGAATTGTTTTTAGTACAAAACGAAGGTTTTGTAATTAGCAGTTAGGCATGTGCCAATCGTGGTCACACTACATACAATACATAGCAATAAATTTACGAGGCTTTGAGCTACACTCCTGCTTTATAATAATACACAGACATATATCACGCCTATATCCCGAAGGGGTAGGTAGAGGTGCATTAAACACCCACAATTTGCCAGAATTGTACTGTACTACCTCAGACTAACGGAACATGTAGAATAAACACGTGAAGCCAAATGACACTTTCAATGTGTGCGTGTGACTCCGATTTCCGTGTACAGATACCACTAACGGCGTGTGCGTAATGTTGCCAGCAAATGAAAAAATCTCCTAAAAATCTATATAGTGGACATATGGAAAATTAATATTTGTTATAGTAAATGTTATCTGCAATTATTTTGTCATTTACACAAATGATTATTATGATAAGTGCCTAAAATGGGGAAGTGTTAAAATAAATAAAAACGTGATAAACACTGAGTAAACACACTTTAATTACTAGCTTTCAAAAAATATCTCATAATTAAAATAATCTTTTTTAAGATGAATGAACAAAGCTTCATTCCAGTGTAAGTACAAAGTACAGTCAACAACAAAAGTTGATTAGCACAAAAATATTTATTATTCTTTTTTACATCCCAATGCATGTGCCACAGCAATGTACAAGTAATTTTAGAATCCCCAAGGTCAAAGTTAATATATTTCGTGTTTTGTTTATGATTTTGTGATCTGTTTAACAGCTATTAGTGATCAACAGATAAGAACTATTGGTTAAGCTACTTTTGTCGTTGACTATACATGAAGTAGATATCAATAGTCGTTAGGTTAAGACTGAGGCCTTTGTAGTGTTAGACTGAAATTAAACTACTGACACAGTAACATAAATATATTGGATCAGAACACAGGCTGGGAGGTCAGACAGATGTCAATTCCAAGATTGCCGAAATAACCAAGCCACGTATTAAGTAGATCCCGCACGAATGATGTAACATAAATATATTGGATCAGAACACAGGCTGGGAGGTCAGACAGATGTCAATTCCAAGATTGCCGAAATAACCAAGCCACGTATTAAGTAGATCCCGCACGAATGATGATGATGATGATTAGAAACATCGAGGTTGTCAACATTGATGACACTGATTTTTTTACTCAGTACTTTATAAATTCCCATAAATACTGCTAAATATTTTGTGGAAATGATGAAAAAATTATGGCAACTCTGTATGATATGGCGGAGGTTTTGTGTTCCTAGTTTGTGCAACTAAAATATTTAGAAAAATGTTATGAAATCTAATAAGAATTAGTTAATTACTTATGAAACGATAATCCAGCATTCTTTCTATTGTGTTTTTACACCTTTTCACCACACAATACGGCATATTTATAATATTTTGTTCAACCGTGATCGCACGTGCGTACACACTCGCTGCTCACAAAGGAGTGGCGAGCGAAATGGTATCCCATTGCTGTATACAGTGTATAGTATCCCTTTTGGCGGCTTCACTCGCTAGTTCTATTCGTTCGTTCCGTCTATGTTATTCTTTTAGTCTGAGTGTACTACATATAGGAAACCGGAATCCGCACTACTCCTATACCATGAATAACACACAACTTGGTCAGGTGAGAGTGCAGACGGACCTACCTGGGAGTCAAGATCGCCGAAGATTTGAAATGAGAAACTCACATAACATCAATCACAAAAAAAAGCAAATAGCTTAATCTACCTGATTCGGAAAGCATTTGGAGCATTGAGTCCGGAAATGATGTTGAAGATCCACAAAACTTTCATCAGACCTATACTGGAATATGCCTTCCAAGTTTGGAATCCCTACTTCATAAAGGATGTGGATCTGCTTGAGAGAGTACAACGGAGATTCACTAAGTTACCCAGAACACTAAAACAACATACATATGAGGAACGCCTAGAGCTGACAAACCTCACAACTTTGAAGGACCACAGAGGCCGTGGAGACCTGATTGAAACTTATAAGATCCTCCATGGTCACTACGATATTAGGAATTTTGACTCCATATTCACTCGCAATGAAAATGTTCACCTAAGAGGACACGGTCTCAAGCTATGTTGTACCTTCTCACAAAACAATCCTCACAAGCACTTCATTAGCAACAGAGTGGTCAGAGCGTGGAATATGCTTCCAGAAAGTGTCATATCAGCGGAGAACACAAACCAATTTAAAAACAGACTGGACAATTACTACCAAACGCACTGAGAAAACTGATGGAGACCAAACTTGATACAGGCACTATCAGTTGTTTCGACTGCCTGCCTGATAATAAATAATAATAATAATAATTTTTAGTCCCATGTAATAGGGGGCAAGCCTATTGCCGTCACCGGGCACATTAATGGGTTATGTCCAAAATGGCCGTATGAATTTAATAAAAAGTAGCAGCTATATTGTAATATTGACGTGAAAGACAACAAAATCTTACGAGCCAGCCGCTATGGCATAGCCAATTAAAGTCCTGGGCGTCTCGGACTACTATAACAATACTTCTACTATGTATATTATTCATGTGTTTACAATAGATTATCCAATGGAGTTACCTTAAGGCCCCAAAGCTTAATGTTTATTGCTTTAACCAATGTTATAAATCATATTTACCTATTGGGGCACAATGTTTGTAGTTCCAGTAACGACTGTTTCCCTGTGAGTCTATCTGGCACTTCATAGGATGTCTTGTCATCTTTCTTAAATGCAACATTAATAAGATCTATATTTTGATCCTCAGGTAAAAATTTATCAGCTAGCAAGGCTAATATTGTACAATCTAGACCGCCTGAAAACAAAACTCCCACTGTGCAATGCTTACAACTAATTGTTTCTGCATCTAGACATATTTTACATTTATTTGGTTGCCTTTTTAGACGTAATTTCACACTATTTTCTAATAGTCTCACAATGTTTAAAATGGTGTCATCTATGATTGTATGTTGGAGCAATTGTTTCAATATACTCAATCTACATTTCAATTGTTGGGCAGTTGAATTTATATACCTTATTATATCCTCCTAAAACATGTAATATATTATAAATAGGAGAAAAAGTTTATACATTCATCATTCACCGAGCCTTTTCCCAACTTGGTTAGGGTCGGCTTTCTAGTCTAACTGTGATTCGGCTGAACTTCGATATTTTCCGTGAAGCGGCTGCCATCTGACCTTCACAACCCATGGGCGATATCGAGTTCTGTAGTTAGACCGGTCGGATTTTTAAGGGCTCCAACTACCCCTAACGACTGCCATAGATGTTCCTATGACAATCGGGACCGACGGCTTAACGTGCTCTCCAAGACACGGAGGGGTCGCAATATCTTAAGACTAGATGTTGCTTAACCTTTGCAATGTATTAATATTGTCGGTTACCACAAAACCACGAGCCCCTCAAATAAAAAGTTTATACATTCTCCTCTGATAAATATAACATTTCTATGAACTATATGCTACAGAGACACTGAGAGATTGACACAAAATTTACAAACTACATATCATTTTCATTTACATTCATTTTCTCTATTTAGTTTAGTGTCACAGTATTTGAGCAGCCTAGAAATCCAAATATAAGGAACTAGAATACTGCTAGAGGAGATTATAGTTTTGACGATAAAAGTAGAGAAATTACAAAACAGCAGCATGAAAATGTTTCAAGATTTTATTTACACATACCTCATCAGCTAAATCTTCTTCAACAAAATCAAACTTAAATTCATCATCTGGTAAAGATTGTTGTACTTTGATTTGTGTTATCCAGTCATCCAATGAAAGTTCTATGTCAGAGTCTAGTGTATCACCCCATTGGTATAAAGTTATTCTATTGTTAGCAACGTGCAATACATGGATATGTGTGGCAGGTATTTCAACACAATCATAATCTCTACCTAAAAAGTACAGTACCATAATTAAGTTTTAAGTGTGATAAATAAATAAATAAAAATAAAATAAATCAATATCAACTAAGTTTATAAAAAAATCATAAAAAGGAAGTATGAAAGTTAAAAGGCCAGTTCACTACTACACTACTATATTGTAAACTAGTGATCACCCGCGACCTCGTCCGTGTGGTAATTTGGATTTTTTCCCATTCCCGTCGTGCTGCATCATATTTTGAACAATTCACACAATATCTTTATAAATTGTAGCCCATGTGTTATTCTGATGTATAAGCTATATTATTGTACAGTTTCATTAAAATCCATTCAGTAGTTTTTACGTGAAAGAGTAACAAACATCCATCCATCCATACATACTACATACTCACAAACTTTCGTGTTTATAATATTAGTAGGATTAGAAATTAACATATGAATAATGCTGTTGTTGTGGTATAAGTAAATAAGTTCATTAAACTTACCAAGAACGCTACTAATAATAAATGAGCTTTTGGTTTTATGAAATAATAGAGAGCTTCTTCCTATTCTATCTCTAGTAAAATACAATTTTCTATTAATCTTGTCATAGTAAATCATAGCAAATGGCCCTTTTAGTAATCTCAGCTGTTCTATTATGTGGCGTTCTGAACATTGGTCCTGTAAAAGAAAAAGTAACTGATTGTAGTTTATATATAACCCTGGGTTCTTTAAGCGGAGCGTGAAGAGGCACATCAGTAGGTCGTCAAGTTGAGGGCTTTCTACAGTATTTTGTGCTGTGAGAGTGGCCTACAACCACTAGACGTCGTCACGACTTACTATCAGGTGGGCGACGTCAATTTGACGTACCTGATATAAAAAAAAATTTAAAATGGCATAAATCATGGATATAACTTACATTTCGAATTAGGTTCTGGGCAATCAATTGTGTGTCACATAAATTACTATCCCATGTTTCATCAAATATATCTCCGTTATATAGTAGCACACCGTTATCGTGTTCCACAGGCTGAGGAAGTAACTTAGGACCTTGCATCCATAATACCGTCGCATAAAAAAATCCGATGATTCCGTCGCCCAATACTAGTTCTAAGGGTCGTGCACTATTTGGGCCTCGGTTTCTAATACGTTTTAACACTATTGCGTCCTGAATATACAATACATATAATTTTATTCATTTGTTTGATTATTTGTAATTTTTTTATTCAAATTGATTGTTTTTACCTTATTTGATTTAACATTGTTAAAACATATTTCACAAAATATGCCGCACATTATTAGACTTCTTAGTTAGCCAATAATTTAAAAATTACGAAGGTGCACCAAGCCAGTTTTTCCGTTTACACTTTTAAAAGTATTTATATTAGTAGTAGTTTATAAGTTTATCTCAAAAAATAATATATTTTATCACATTTTGCTCACACAAACAAACAGCTGAAACTTAACAAAACATAACCTAACTTTCAAGCCATGACATTTGACAGTTGAGTTGTCATGTCAGTCAGTGTCAATTGTATGTCAATCAACCATAGATTGACATACATCCACATTTCGGCCCCTGATTATTCTCAGGCCAAGAAATTAAAACTTGTAGAGAATAAAGTAAGGGAACGCCGAAGGCGACATCAGTGGGGTGGCAAGACTACTTTTTAGTAGCGACGTGCTGGCTCCTTATTCTGTAGAAACTTTGACGGGCTTGCAGAGTAAGCACCCACCATCCGCAGCTGACCTCTCTTTCCCTGATCCTCCGAACAACGATACAGAAAATCTTGTTACTACTGCCAAGGATGTGCGCACAGCTGTTGACTCCTTTCGTTTTGGATCTGCTGGTGGACTTGACCACAGCACCTTAAGGATCTGTTGTGTCCGAGCGCTGGGGAAGCTGGTGATGCACTTCTGAGGGAGCTAACAGCTCTAGTCAACCTCATGCTCTTAGGCAATGTGGACAGTGGCATCACAGATATTTTGTATCGGCCAATTTATGTGCCCTTAACAAGAAGGATGGTGGCATTCGTCCCATTGCCGTAGGTAGCACTTTGCGGCGTTTGGCAGCCAAAATTTGTTGTCGTTTTTATAGTACGGAGCTTACTACCAAATTTCAGCCCTTTCAATTAGGTTTTGGTTCACAAGGAGGTTCTGAGGCCGCAATCCATGCGCTTGCAACATACCTTGACAGTAGCAAAGATGGAGAGGTCATCTTGAAAGTTGACCTGAAAAACGCCTTCAACGGGACTTTAGGGGCAAAGTAGAGACAGTTTTACAAGATTTAGCCCTAATAACGAACGAGTTTCAGTCAATTGGTTTAGAACTGAACCCGAATAAATGTGAGATTTTTATATCTGAAAACACAGATAAATTAACAACAATCTCCAAATTCAACTGTTTGGCCCCCAACATAAAAGTTTTGGACAAAACTTCTTTACGCCTCCTAGGGTCCCCGATTTTAGAAGATGGCTTTTCCACTTTTATCGAGGAAAAAATTCAAAATTTTGATCAGGTTATTGATAGTCTATGTAATAACAGTATTCATTCAGCTTTCACTAGGTATTCTTCGTTTTTGTATTTTCGTACCCAAATTTACACATGCTCTCCGTTCAGGACAATTTTGGAAAAATGTAGAAATTTTGGGCAGACTAGACAACTTAATACAAAATTCTTGGTGTAAAATTTTAAATGTAAATACGTAGGTCACACATAAGTTTTGCGTAACTTAAAAAAACAACATGTTAAAACCAAAATATTATGTTTATTGCTTTTCAAAATAGTCTCCTTTACATTTTAAACATTTTTTCATGCGATCGAACCATTTTTTAAAACAGGAGGACCACAGATCTGAAGGCATGTTTTCTACGTGCTGATTGAACGCTATCACTGCCTCTTCGGAGTTGGTAAAAGTGAAACCTCTCATCAAATCTTTGATTTTGGGGAAAATACAATTGACACAATTGATACAATTGAAACAATAAAAATGACTTTGTTTTGTTGGCCGTGTGTGAAGAAGCGTTGTCATGATGTAGGAGAACGCGGCTTTTAGGTCGACTTTCGCGAACTTTTTCTAACACCCTGGGTAAACAAATGGTAGAATACCACTCGGCATTAACACTCTTTTGATATTCAAGTGCAATTGTACAGATGGGACCCGTAGCTGAGAAAAAAAATGCGATAATTTTTTTACCAACGTTTCTCGCCTGCCTCACTTTTGTTGGCTTGTTCTCATTTTCAAACACCCATTCACAAGATTGCTGTTTTTTTTCGGGTTCAAAACAATAAATCTACGTTTCGTCTCCTGTGACGATGTCATAAACAGCATTACAATGTCCGTGGTCGTACTTCAGTAGCATCTGTGAGCATCATTCCACGCGCGCCCGCTTCTGCTCCGCTATCAGTTCATGAGGGATCCAACGACAACAAAGTTTCTGAAATTTCAATTCTTCGTGTAAAATTTTCTGGATTTGACTCATACCAATCCCCAATAGTCCTCGAATTGTCTCATAGGTAATCCGCGGGTTTTCTTCAATTAACCGCTTAACAGTAGCCACATTATTTTCGTTGACGGCAGTTGAAGGCCGCCCTTCACGAAATTCGTCATGTAAAGAAACTCGACCTCTCTCAAATTCAGCAAACCATCGCCTCACGGTGCTCAAACAAGGTGCTTCTCTCCCAAAAGCATTTTGAAGACGAGCGGCACAGTGTTGCGGAGAGAGAGAGAACTTTTAAAATCATAAAAAATCATCGCTCTAAAATCTTTTCGACTTAATTCCATTTTCGTTGCATACCTACGTAGAACTTTGATGACAAAAATGATTTCCCGCCAATTGTTTTTTTTTATTACAGACTAAGAAGGTTGCAACGTTTAAAAAAATATAACATTCGAAATTCAAATAGTTCCGATTAGCTAGAAGTGCAAAACTTTTAGTGTGCCCCGTGTATTAATGACCGGGCCTGGTGTTACGATGTGCATACATCGACAAGGCACATTTTGCGTTTGGTCACATCACTACATTCGAATCTTCTAGAATGTAGGAAGACCGGTTTACGAAGCAAGAAATTCCTTAGTCCATTGTTTTGTGTACCGGCTGAGATCGCACAGATAAGGATCAGGCGTTTAACCAATGACGGGGCGCATCGATACGTGGAGCGTCGCATCACTAGACACCAATGGGCGGAGCCGATATGATTTATTGTCGAACCGAGGTGATATAAGCCAGCGCAAAGCGGTCGGAGACACAAAAAATTAGTATCATAGAAATCTAAACTACGCACAACTGTCGTAACCACCGTTAACGAAATATTAAATTATAACATTTAAAATAATAGTTAATTAATCAAGTAATTCCGAAAAATATCGTTAATTGGAGTGGTGCAGTTAATTGTGATTCCCGGATACGGGGTAAGTGCTGTGAACTATAATTCGCGCGATCTATAATTAGAATATTACCAAATAACTATTTCATAGATTAACTTCATAGATTATTAGTAACCTAAAGCCACTTTTAATTGTTTAGATTAGAGCCACGGTCATTGTAGTTCCAATCACGTTTAAAGTAATCAAATATTTTATAAGCTTGTATCGAAGTAAATATCCGAATTAGACGATGCTGAATTTCTTGCCACAATATATACGGGAAAACATTTAGGACGGGGAAGTTAAAATTACTCCACGCCTAAATGCGATAATTATATTATGTATTGTATATGTATATGTGTAGTATACGTAAATACTTATTTTATAAACTGGTAGGGGATGCTGGAATATAGTAACAGAGCCCTGTCAAGGATAATGATAAATTGTTAACAATATTTCTACATAAAAATTATCTTAAGGGCTATTCACCTACGGCCTTAATCAGTAATTTATATTATTATAATTATAATTTGTGAATATCACGAAGGAGAATCCGGGTTGAGAAAATACATCTACCCGACATATTTTATTGTGAAGCCGTACCATTTGGGGAGAGGCCTTAAGCGGGAAACCGTTAATTTTCTAAATTTTTATTATTGGATAACTTAAAGTCAAATACCTGGATCATATTCCACCTATCTGGAATATTCCCTATTATTTAGTATTGTATTGTCGAGACGGCCATAGTGGGACCGTCATTTTGGGGTTCCCTAAATTGGTGAACCATTAGGAGATACTATTCAGTAACATTTTATTATCTAGACTGCCATTTAGGGACCGTCATTTTAGGGTTCCCTAATCTAGTGAACCATAGTAAAGTTTCAATTGTTTAATGGGAATTACGCATAACGCAGACTCTGTAGGAACGTCGTCTCCGACACGTAATAGGTAGAAAAGTAGTATTTTGAAATGTACCCACATTTGTGTTGGGCTTATAGCTAAATTTTATTATTTTATTATTAGTTAAATATTGCATTGAGACTTTCTGCCGCCGGTCGGAGACCGATATATAGGAATGGGCCAACCACCTGTCTGTGTTTTCCTTGTTCCCATGTTTGTGTTATCCTGTGTTATGTGTAACCTTGCCGTGTACCCTCACGTAGATAATTGTGCAGCGCGTCCGACAACTAGGGAACCTGTACGGCGATTTGCGTGTGGGGCCTACGGCAAGCGGTGCCGAGCCGGTATCTAATCCGCTGGTTGTGTCTATTCCAGAACTACCTTGGGGCTTAGAAAAGCCTATTTGTGAAGACTCTTATTGCTGAGCAGCCTGAAGCTGCGCCGTCGCTCCGTGGCCTTCGACCCTGAGCATCTCGGCCTGTTAAGAACACAATTAATTGGAGGACACCAGCGGACCCTGCCGGCCGACCGCCGTCGCCTGTAGACCCAAAGTTAAGTGCACCGGGCACTTCCGTAAACAGTATATGTGATCCTATTCGACCGACACACTATTAGCTACTAGTATTGTATAAACCCTAGGTTCCCTGCTAATAAAGTCACGTTAATTGTTTTATGTCGTTTTAATTGTACTTCCTAGCAGGGGCCGTATCACTGGGTCCAAGCGTCTCTTCCAGTTCGCTTGGGTGGGCTAGGTATTCGTAGAGTCACAGATGTCAGTCTGCCAGAATTTCTCTTCTAAGGTCCATAGCACCGAAGAATTAGTCAGGAAAATTTTATCAAATACACTGATTGATTCCGAGGTGCGATGCAAGACCGATGCCATAAATGCTTGGAGGATGTCTTGCCCCGACACTGACCTGCCATCACGCCTAGGCTCACAGCGACTGTGGGATTCACCGTTATGTAAATTGAGAATTAATACACTAATTGACAGCTAGCTGTTGGAGAATGGGAGTCAGGGTTATGGATCCAGGCGCTCCCATCGCCCAACATCGGTACAATGTTGGACGACACAACCTTCCGCATTGCCACTTGCCTTCGGCTGGGTACACCTTGTGTATCCCCGCACCATTGCACCTGTGGAGTAGCCGTCGATAATCTGAGACACCATGGCCTTTCTTGTAGCAGAAGCGCAGGTCGTATACCTCGGCACGCTATTCTAAACGACATAATTCGTAGGACTCTTTCCACCGCAGGTCTTCCGGCCGTACGTGAACCAAATGGTTTAGCACGAAGCGATGGAAAGAGACCGGACGGTATGTCGTTGCTACCGTGGAAGATGGGAAGGCCTTTGGTGTGGGACGCTACATGCGTTGACACCTTAGTTGACACCTTAGTTAGCACCTTCACACCTTCCAAGCACATCCGGATGTGCCGGCGCTGCTGCTGCATCGGCTGAAGGCCTTAAACGGCGTAAATATGCTAACCTAGCAGGTGATTACATATTTGAGCCGTTTGGGGTTGAGACACTGGGGTCATGGAGTCCGAGTGCTCGCCACCTTTATAGAGACATTGCTAAACGCCTAATCGATGCTTCTCAGGACTAGAAGGCTGGCTATTTTCTGGCCCAAAGAATAAGTATCGCCATTCAACGTGGCAACACAGCCAGCATTCTGGGAACCTTCCCAGTCGGCAATGACGCGGAGGATTTTTTAAACGATATTTTGTAATGTAAATATTTTTAGTCTATAATTATGTTTATTTTGAATATTGTAATTCTTATTGTAAATAAACTATAGATATAGTATGTAGAAAGCATAGACCAACGCGGTCGTCGTATACGCTGTCGCCGACGGGACAAGGCATTATGCATTTTCCCGAAACATAAAAGTCTGCCATGTTTGGTGCGGAGCGACACGCACACATTCTCAGACGCTCAAACCCAATCGGGTGACTGGGATGACAATAAGAATAACACATTAACATTTTCACAAACACATACATTATACATTTTGTATCATAACACTATAATGACAAGACAAAAAGTTACCGCCCACTTGTGATGTAACAGTGTCGATACACGCTATCGATAAATTTGATAAATCGACTAGGAAAATCAGGTTTCAAAAATGTCACTAAGGTGGATGTCGTTTATGAAAACAAGACTTTTTTACTATTTATAAACATATAAATAAGTATTATTTAGTAAAATTACAATATTTACAAAGTTCAAGATGTAAGACCTAAAATATTAACATCTGTGGGTTCCTTACGCCTACCGCAGAACTTTCTGCAACCACCAGTAAAATTCATAATCTTGGTTGTGTCCAAAACTTTTGTAGGATCATTTGGTACCCGTTGCTATTCAGTGGGACATTTCCCTGGATATCTCTAGCTAAAAAATGATTAAGATTGGATTTTGGTTTGGGTACAGACCAGTTTCAACATTTTATACAATATAATATAAAAATGTGTGACTGTGATTGAAGGCGAAAAAGTGAACCAAGTGAATGAGTTCGTGCACTATGCGGTGTGTAGTGATCTTGATAAAGGGATGCTTAGATGGTTCGGGCACGTAGAAAAGATAGATGAAAGGAGGTTGATGAGACAGGTCAGTACATATGGCGGGTGTTGATGGACAGGTTGGTAGGTAGAATACCATAGTCCAATGGAAAAGAGACCTTACTGTATGTTACAAATATAAAAATAGCGGGCTTAGTTTATAAGGCCTAGGTCCGTATTGCTAATGTGTATTAACAAAATGTTCATGCAAAGTCACGCTAGATAAAAAAGACAAAATTTATTATTAATAGGTAGGTACTCATTAAACTTAATGAAATAAAGGTTACATTATGGGTATTTACGTTATTCTGAGAATAACGTAAATACCCATAATGTAGAAAAAAATACCTTTAAATAGTTATGTAGGTAGGTACTAATAACCTTTCTTGAGAACCACTCTATCCATTGGTGAAAACCGCATAAAAATCCGTTGCGTAGTTTTAAAGATCTATGCATAGGCATAGGTACATACTGCAAGAAGTGACTTGTTTTATACTATGTTAAGATTACAATAATGATTATATTGAACCTCTTTGCATTTGCATTTTTTATAGATATCTTACTTGGTACATCGTGTTGTCATGGCGACATATAACAAAGTAATTGTCAGGATTCCTGTTAGCATGGCATCGGATTAGTTTGTCGATAACCAATGATATGGCAGAAAATTCAGAACGCAGGACTCAATTTACATACACATTTTTGAAATTTCCTGGGATATCATTGGATAACGACAAACTCTTCCGAGCGCCATGGTAAGGGAGAGTGATAACACTCATGTCAGTCGTTCGACCGATCAGCGGACTTTACACACCATGTTGATAGAAACATCCAAATAAAGTACTGTGATTATTGCAAATAAATAGGTTTAAAAAGAAATTAATAATATAATTTGATTAAATATTAGATATAAATTAAAGGTAAAATCATCTTCTTGTAAACTTGATGTAGCAGATCGCTTTTACAGCAAAAAAAAACTGAACATTTTAGTGTAATGTCATATCAGCCGCGTAACTAGATTTAGTCTGGTGAGTGGTCAAGACGCCAACTTGTTTTGTTTCTAGCTTATGCCCCAGTGGTCATAAGCATGTGGCAGCGGGGAACGCTGATGAAGGCGGCGGTGTGGTAGAAAGATACACAAAGTCAATTCAGAGGCGATCCCAAAAACAAAATGCAAATGTGTGGGTGTAATAGTGTTGTGTACACCATGGAATACGCAAAATATCGATAAAAATTGAGTGTTATTTCTAAGTAATACAATAGAATCTCACTAATCCGTTATACTTTTCACTTACCTCGCACTGGCATTAGTTAAAAAAAACCGACCAAGTGCGTGGGTCACGCAAATAATAGGGTTCCGTAGTCATGTTATTAGCCTATAACTCCTGAACCAACAAAGTTATCTGATCTGTTATAGTTTTTCTTGAAAGTTTAATTACATGAGCCAGCCGTTTAGCTTTTAGATTAAACTTTGTTTAAGGAAACTTTATTTTAACGAAAATATGGGCTGTTAAAGTTGAATGTCTCGAAAACGGATTCTTAAACCAAAAATTTGTCTTTGCAACTTCTAAATATTTTTAAAAGACTTATTTATTTATATAATATATTTAATATACAACGTGTTTCATATTAGTGTGGTCATATTTGACCCTCGTTACACATGCGCGTTGAGTTAACTATACGCACGGATAAAATTGCAAATACAAGTTTAGTTAAAACTTTTAAGGTGTCATGTAAATTTAATTGATTTGTTCATTTAATCGATATTTTATAAACCCAACACTACCTAGGGTCAAATTTATTCGTAAGGTTCAGTCCTCTTCGATGAATCGTAAACAACTCTTATTTCATATGCTCCTGGTACAGAATACTATTTTGTAGTAATGATAGGTTGTGGACTTTAAAACAACAAAAACTAACCGATTTCATTGTGCATGTCATCCTGGTAGATAGGTAGGTACCGTGTTCCACAATAAACACAACTAACTCACTAATATCACGATACTTAGATAAACATTATTGAATTTAATAAAAAATACACTTCCTACCTCTAATAAACACAAAACTAAAAAGTAGGTACTAAAGTAACGGCTCGAAATGTTCGCCGCCTTGATCAATGCACAGTTGGGTCCGTCGCATCATGCTGGCAGGTACATAATTACATTACACAGCATGTCTGGAGTTACACTGCTAAATGCATCAAATATTTTAGACTCCATATCTTCACGCGTGAGACATACCGCACTGTACACTTTGTTTTTGACATAGCCCCACAAAAAAAAGTCAAGTGGTGTGAGATCCCGTGACCTCGGAGGCCAAGGTATGGGACCACCACGTCCGATCCACTGGTTAAACCGCTCATCTAAATACGCCCGTACATCTCTCGCATAATGTGTTGGCGCCCCGTCTTGCTGGTACATCATATTTGTGTACAATGTTACAGGCAAGTTTTCAAGTTCGGGTTCTAAGACGTTTCTAAGGAACGCGAGGTAATTTTCACCGTTTAGCGAACTCGGTAGCACGAAAGGACCAATTAAAATATCTCCGATTATTCCCGCCCAAATGTTAACACGCCACTGATGCTGAAAGTTGTTTTCTGCAGATGCGTGTGGGTTCTGATGAGTCCATACATGTTCGTTATGTTGGTTACTGATACCAGCACGAGTAAAAGATGCTTCATCGGTCCATAAAATACGGTTCGCGAAACTAGGGGATCGTTGTGCTTCCTCTCGGTACCACTGGCAAAAGTTGAGACGTGGTACGAAATCAGCCGGTGTCAGTTCTTGGGTGTGCCTGAAGTGGTACGGATGTTGACCATCTGCTTTTAGCACGCGCCATACTCTCAAATGATTCATTCCCAGAACAATTCCAGCGCGGCGAGTACTTGTTCTGGGATTGGATTGAAAATGCTCGAGAATACTTTCTTCTTGCTCTGGTGGTACAACAGATGGTCTGCCTTCTGAGCGGGAACCACGGAAAGAACCAGTGTCATGTAAACGGTTCACCATTTTTCGGAAGCACTCCACAGATGGTAACCGCCGCCGTTCACCTTCGAGTCTATTGTCCACAAATCTTTCTCGATAAAGGCGACGAGCTTCACGCCGACTGCCATCGGCTGCCCCGACGCAAAGTATCATTTCATAAAATTCACTATTACTTAAATACGCCATGATCGATTAACACAGATTACTACGTACGCCTAATATCAAAGTTTACTTGCAACTGAAAAGAAATTAGATAGTTGTAAGTGTTGCCCAAGTGCAATGTCTTATTTCCTTGAATTACGTCGTAATTTTGGTAAAAATCTAATAAAAGTACCAAGTAGGTACTTAGTTTTATTTATGAAAAAAAGCTAGTAGGTACCTAGTATAAAATAATTTAAGAGATAAATAATAACATAATTATTATTTACCATAAACACAGGATATTTCCCTAAGACCTATGAAATAAAATAAAATTGTTGAATGCCAGCGCGGCGTCGCTCGCATGATAGTATGCATGTAAATACATTTCGAAACCTACTTAAACCCATTTAAAAAAAAAACCGCTTCAAGATCCGTTGCGTAGTTTTCAAGAACTAAACATACATTAGAACAGACAGACGGAAAAAGCGACTTTCTTTATCCATGTAGTCTAAGATTAGTCATTTATTACCAATTGCTAAAATGAACAAATATCCAGCATAAAAAAAGCTAATAAAGTCCCCGTTTATGAAGAACATTGCGTTAACTTGCAACACCGGAATAATATGGGTTTTGCGGTAAAATTTACGTGTTGTGACGTGTACGTCTTTGATATATGCCGACATCGCTACTGATACCTAGTTTCTTCAAAGCGGCTCCAATCAAAAAAGTGGGCGGTTCTCTTTGTAATTTTTAGGGGTCCTTAAGATACATATTAGTGAAACTGACACCAACACCTCCTACTTTTTCTGATATCCTCGTTCAACCATACAAGTTGCCACTTTTAGCGATAATGTTTTATGAACTTTTATGCATCACATTATCATGACGAATCGAGAACCTAAGTACCTACTCTTTTTTAAAGTCGGTCAAAAATAACCAAACACCTTGCAGATCATTTACTTCATGGTAAATGAGTCGAAAGAGAGTTCACGATATGGTAGTGCAGTGACTGGCATCCACGATCTCTCTATCCCGAAACTGAATACCTACATACTACTATACCCACCAGCGTTCTCAACAGCTACAACATAAACTTCTACACAAACAGCAGTTGTATTTTAAATATCTGTGCGGAACCAATTTATAAAAAGTGTAAATTTAAGGAAGACAAGAACATAAATGTTTCTTCTCTTTTCTTCGACAGCAAATGCGTTGCTCCTGGTATTTGAGTAGGTTGACAACAAATTACGTGTGAGTTGTGACATTCACGACAATCACGTGATACATAAATTCATAGAAAAACTTCAAAAATAACTTTGAGTAGGCACTCTTTATTTTGACCCCAAGTTGTGATTCGGAAACTATTTTGTATGATAACTATTGATAAACTAACTTTATCTGTTGGTTAAAATTTTGAGTAACAACGAGACTGTCCGAATCTATTTCACTGTTTCGCAAACCTACTTGAGGTCAAATCTAGAGTTCATTCTAATCATATGTTTATTTTGTAGTGCAGTCTTAGAGCTTCATTTCAATGAGCTATCGATAAAAAGGAAAATTTATCGACTACGTCATTATAAGTCAATATTTTATTAAATTAATTAAAGACCCCTCGCAATATATTATTTAGGCCCTACCCAATGCAACCTTGAGATATGACCACACTAATATGAAACACGTTGTATAAGGCTATAAAATTCTTGTCAAGTAAACAACTAACTGTGATAGTCTCCGACAGAAGTTAAGTGATATAAAATAGTGAACACAATCCTTGGCTTACAAACCACGGCTTAAACAATAAAAGAATCATCGGAAAGTGATTACAAATAATAAGTAACGAGAGATTATTGGTATTCATTGAAAAAACAGAAGGACAAAACCAAGAATTCGAGTTTAAGGTTAGAAAGTACCTCAAGTTTTTTTTTCATCTACCCACATAGAAACACTAACATACTTGTCACTTTAACGTCAACAAAAGTGGCACCTGAGACGGTGACAGCTTATTCCTACCATTATCTACCATTACGCTTCGTTTTACGCATAAATTTAAACATAGGATGGAAGGTCAGTTCCAAATATTATTCGATAAAATGAAAATCGAGATGGAGTATCAAAACGCGGAATTAAAGTCTTCTATCACAAAGAGTATTATGGACAAGATGGATGAGAAATTAATCCCTATTGTAGAAGAAAATAAAAACTTAAAAAGTAAAGTAGAAAAATTAGAAAAAGAGATAGAACACTATAAGAGAGTAGAAAGAAATAATAATAATATAATATTTGGCTTGGAAGAAAAAGAAAAATCTGCATATGAACTATTACAAAGAATAAAGGAAATTTTCAACCAGGACTTAAATATAAATATACAAGAGTACGAAATTAAAAAGATGTATCGCCTTGGAAACAAAAAGAGTGAAAGCAGTAAACCGAGACCTGTATTATGTTCATTTATAAATAACTGGAGAAAAAGCGAAATTATTAAAAATAAAAAGAATCTTAAGGCAATCCACATTTCTGAAGTTTACTCGAAAGAAGTGTTAGAGAAAAGGAAAGCGCTTTGCAAGGAAAGTTAAATGAAGAGAGAAATAAAGGCAATACAGCGTACTTAAAATACGATAAATTAATAGTTAAAGAGAACAATATTAGTCAAGAGAAAAGAAAAAGAGATACATCTGCTTCACCCTCTTCCAATAATAAACTGCCAAAAACGCAACAGACCTTAACCACTAGTAAGTCAAACCGAATAAATGCTTTTGACGTGATGCGATCCAGATCCGGCCCTCTTTCAAATATACCTTGTACTAACAACACTCAATAGCAACTAAAGAACGGCAAATGGAAACAAAAACCAACCGAAGCAAATGTCATAACAGAAACAAATAATCACGAAACTCCCCCAAGCCGACTGGTCCTCGTGGGGGAAAGAGACCAAAACCCTCCAGCAACTACAAATGAACTAATTTATATATCTAAACAATCACCACAAACCCTCAATATTGGAACATTAAATGTAAAATCTTTGTCTGCGACAACACAATTTATGGAACTTACCTATCTGCTACAAAGAATAAAAATGGATGTACTCGGTCTGGCGGAGGTTAGAAGAATGGGATGTGTCATCGAAGAACATGAAAACTACATATTTTGCTATTAAGGCGAAACACTCCGTTTATATGGCGTTGGATTCTTAATTAAAAAAGAACATAATAACCAAATAGTTAGATTCTCAGGACTCTCAGAGCGAGTAGCATTATTGGAAATGAAATACGACAAGCAAACATTGACAATAATCCAAGTATACGCACCAACTGCACAGGCGACAGATGACGAAATAAACTCGTTCTACAAACTACGTTCTACTCTACGGATAGCACAAGAACAGGCTGGGGGAAATGTCCTCGTTGTCGGCGACTTCAATGCGAAAATTGGCCAGCCTACAATGAAAGACAACGATAACTTTGTTCTGGGTAAATTCGGATACGGAAACAGAAACGAGAGAGGGGAGAAACTAATTCAATACGCAATGGAACATAAAATGTCAATTATGAACACCTTTTTCAAAGCACGGAAAAATCGCAAATGGACCTGGCTCTCTCCTTGCGGCAACATAAAAAACGAGATTGATTTTATTCTGTCGGACCACCCTAAGAAGATAAAAAGCGTAGAAGTACTACATGGTTTTGGATACAGATCAGATCACCGCTTAGTTAGATCTACTTTCGTACTGGATCCCAACAAAAAGAGTAGAAAATCATTCAAAGGGCAACCTAAGGACGAAGAAGCTAAGGACGCAAAACGAGATATCATCGTATTTAATAAGCCTCAAAACCAACATCGTTCAACTAGAAACACAACAGACTGAAGATGACGAAATTGAATTTTTCTATAATAAACTGATTAACACTATCAATACCAGTCTCGAACATAACCGAATGACAAATATTTAAAAACCATGGACAAAATACTGAGTGAACCTACCAGAGCATTAATTACAAGACGAACTGATCTTTTAAAGATAAAACCGAAAACTATAGAAATTAAAGAAGAACTAAGCAGATTGTTTAAGGCTTCAAGTAAAGCTATAGACAAAGACTACAAACACCATAGGAAACAAATAATCGAAACTAGTCTAAAAGAACACAGAAGCACGAAAAAAGCCTATAAAAAGCTGACCACAGACAGAGACTGGATTCAAAATATAAAAACCAAATCCAAAGAAACCAAGACCAGAGAGGATATCATGGAATGCGCCACAAACTTTTATAAACAACTATATGAAAAAACACCTAACTCAATATATTGCAATCATACTACAACTGAAGAAACAATTGGACACTTTCAAGATAGGATTGATCTTCCCCCAGTGGATATCAAAGAAGTCATCATACACATTCGGAAGCTAAAAGCGGACAAAAGCCCTGGCCCCGACGGCATACAAAATGAAGCCCTAAATACTGGTGCTCTCTCACTAGCCGGCCCACTGACATATCTATTCAACAAGGTTCTCGATACAGGAAAGGTACCAACACAATGGAAAAGATGCGACATAATCCTGCTATATAAGAAGGGAGACCCGCAAGATATCGCTAATTATCGCCCTATAAGCCTTCTTTCATGTGTTTATAAACTGTTTACATCAATTCTACAAACCCGACTAAGTCCACAAATTGACCAGCTGCAGCCGATAGAACAGGCAGGTTTTCGTTCTGGATTTTCAACAACTGACCACATACAAGTACTACAACAAGTGATAGAGAAGTATAAAGAACACAACAGACTACTATATATTGCTTTCATCGATTATAGCAAAGCATTCGACACAATTTCTCATGATGCTATTTGGGAAGCTCTCTATAAATGCCAGATAGACAATAAATACACAAGAGTATTGAAAAATATATACAAAGACAGTGTAAGCCAAGTCAAACTTGAAACAAGAGGACCTGACATACCGATGGCAAGAGGAGTTAGACAAGGTCTAACTCCTCTTGCTATCGTCACCAAAGCTGTTCATAGCAGTATTGCAACACATTTTCGATAATATCAACTGGCAGTCGGAAGGGATTAGAGTCAACCGAGACCGGCTCACTCACCTCAGATTTGCGGACGATATTGTTCTATTCGCAGAAACAAAAGCCGGACTACAATCAATGATAAATACTCTGAACATTGAAAGCGAAAAGGTAGGCCTCAAAATTAACGAGAACAAAACAAAAATATTAACTAACAGCCACACAAATACGATAAATCTGAACGGAAAGCCACTCGAATATGTGAAGAACTACGTCTACTTGGGGAAACAATTTTCATTTGACGATAATAATGAAGAACAGGAGGTCAAATCATAAAATAAAAAGTATAAACATAAGACAGAAGACAAAAGTTATAGATGCTTTAAAGTACGCCCTCAAACAGAAGTGAAGATGGACAGGGCACATGGGAAGATACACAGATAAAAGATGGACTTTACAAGCAACTACATGGGAACGACCATCAGGAAAACGGAGAAGGGGGCGTCCTAGGAAACGGTGGATAGACGATATAAAAGCTTTAACAGGTACTGAATGGAGAAGTAAAGCTTTAGACAGAGAGTTATGGACCAAACTGGAGGAGGCCTATACCCAAGAAGGGGTTCTGATCGACGAAGGAGGTAGCATCGACTGTGGATAGTTATATACGAAATCATAATGAAAAAGAATGTTTGTTATAATTAATGTCTGAAATCAACTTTTATTTAAAAACAATGCCTCGTTTAGAGGCGAAACAATTGTCGACGTTTTGTTGTCTTTTTAATTCTGCGAAAAATTAATGCTATTATATAATTTTAAAAAGATTTTTTAAAAAGTTTTTTCTTAAAACATTTTACTTACCATTGTTTTATTTATGCAAAGTTTAATTTTTCTAGCTTTAACCGTTTAGGAAGAAAGCCGAGAATGAAACAGACGGACGAACGGTCATGACAAAACTATGTTTTTTAAGTTAGTTCAGCATTTAGGATATTATATGACGTTCATAATCATGAAACAGTTCAGATTATATAGCAGATTTCCACGGCACCAACCATTTTTTCTTCCCAATTCCCACTGAAAGTGTTCCAGTTCCATTTTTGATTGACTCATGGACAATGTAGATACACATTAGAGAAAGAATGACAACATGATCTAATGCTAAAATAATAAGTCATTAAGACTATTTTATTTAAAATAAAATAATATTATATTCTCTACATAATGCAACAGAAAAAAATAAGTATAACATTGTACTTCATTTTGCCATGGTTTATCGATACATCGTTAATCGTGACGTCATCAGGTGGTCAAGCCCTATCGTAAAGACTTTCTTCTATTTAACGTTATTTAAGATTAATTTTTCATTGTGAATGGGAAATATTACTGCACAATGCAAGGGTAGTCAGTGTACTATGAATAGAACATTTTACTTGTTTCATTAACACAAGACATAAACAAATATCTGTTGTTTAACAATTGCTGGAAAATTTTGTATTTACCTGTGAAACGTGTAATTATTTAGATGGTCGGCTTTAGTCACATTACAATTACTTAAACAACAAGACACCATGGCGCTTAAATACAGTTTTATTGTAAATAACACAAGGATTCACTTATATTTTAGAAATCTAATATTCGCCAGTTTACAAGATAAATGATCTTTTTGTTATTTGGAAAACTACGGAACTTTTTTGGCACTGACACTGACACAGATAGATATAAGTACGTCATCGTCTATCTTTATTACTCATAGGCAATGTTCGAATGCTGATGACTTCTCCGGACTTCTCTTTCCCACGCTCTGTTGATCTATTAAGGTAGCGAAGCGAGCACCATCCCAAATCTCTGCAATCAGCAGTATCATTACCACAACATCCATTCGTTCACTAGGTTGCTAAGTGAAGGTAGTTTGCCAATTGTCAAGGACTGATAACTCATTCAACTAGAGAGGTTCCCAAAGTGGTCCAGGTGGACCCCCAGGGGTCCACGGGAGACTCGACGGGGGTCTACGTTAAGCGTGATAAAAAATGGGGGTCCACAATTAGTTAACGGGGGTCCATGAAAATTAGTTTGGTTTTGATAATTAAGAACTAAAATGTTGGCTTGACTTCTATCAAAATAGATAGATAGATAATATTTTAAAAAGTTCAGCGATTGTTTCTTGTTAAAACTTGCATATTCCATATTCAGTACCTTTGATTATATATATGTAATATACGTAATATACACTTGTATAACCGCATTTGCATAAATGCACATCCTTCTTGTGAGGATTTTATATTGACGAAACGAAATTCTGCGCTTTATTTTTGGTTGGCACCTTCTCGGGTAAAACAAAAATAGCGAATAGAAAAACATACAGGACTGTCGCCTTTTAAATCATTTATTATAATATATAACAATATAATATCAATTCAATTCGCACAATTAAAATTAAGATTCTATGTAAAATTTTATTGTACAATTATTATTACGAAATAAATTTATTATTTATTATTATTATTAATTCAATTCTTTTTTATGGCCTCTGCTTATAGCAATTTGCCAATGTCCAGTCTTCGTAAATCAAGTATATAAATCAACAAATAAAAACGTAAAAAAATGAAAAATGTGAATGTGATGTGAAAATGGCGGATGATCAAAAAATATATAATATCTGTTATATATTCATAGTTATATGTCATACAAAGATCTTTAGACATTGTTGACAGGCGCAGAAGGCAAACAAATTTAGGATATTTGCAATCAACGGATCTCGACTAGGTACCCTCTAATATATATATAAAAAAAAAAAAAAATTACTTTAATGATGCAAACAAGACGTATCATGCAGAGATCCGCTTTCTTGTCGTCTCGGACAACATAATACCTCTTTGATTTAGGGGTATTACACGTAGCCTCTGAGTAAATGCCCAGTTTCATTATCGAAGTGTTTCTTCGAAAGAAAAACTATGACACAATGCGTTCAAGCCTCGAGTTGAACAAATTTATAAAGGAAAAACATTTTTGCCTGATATATCATGCGTCCATTCTAGATTTTCTCCATCAGGGAGACTGGATAATTAAAATAGATATCTTTCAAGCACACTTCCATTTGTCGGGTGCAAAAAAACAGGACACTACCATTTCTTAAGGGTGATTACGAAGAACATCATAACATGCTGGGTCGCGAGACCCTGCGTGCAATGAGTGTCGGGTTCTAGTGTATCTAGACGACTCCCTACTGGTCAATGAAGACCAGTCCAAGTTATGCTTTCAGGCTGCGGAAGCCGTGAAGCACTTGGAAAAATGCATTTTGGCTTCTAATGGTCAATGAAGACCAATCCAAGTTATGCTTTCAGGCTGCGGAAGCCTTGAAGCACTTGGGAAAATGCATTTTGGCTTCTAATGGTCAACTGAGACCAAATCAAGTTATGCTCTCAGGCTGCGGAAGCTGAGTACAGAAACTGTACCAAAATACGATATAGTGGCGCGGAGCTACGTGTCACATAGTGCTAATTTTAGAGAGCCTGCAACCCATTTCCCGGCTATGACGTACGCTTGGGATAGGGGCTGAGGGTGCTCATTTGAAGGGCAAGTTAATGTCCAAGACCATTTGCGAACTACCAACGAAATGGGCACTGCAGCAAGTATGAGTTGCATTGGTAAATCGCAGCTATCGCGAGTACATACACTTATCAGTACATCATGTGCCAGACTAATACAAAAACAAAATAGCGGACAGGCTTTCACGGAGACAATCACCAACATTTGTGAGTTGCTGGCTTACTAGTGAATCTTCTACCTCGAGCGACTGCGGAAGTCTTTTGAAGGTGAACGAGGGAAATAACCAATAGTGTTAGTCGGTTGTTAGTGGCAACTTCTACCTCAAGCGACTGCAGAGGTCTTTTGGAGGTTACCGAGATAAACAACCAATAGTGTATGTGAGGTTTGTTAGTGGCAACTTCTACCACAAGCGCCTGCAGAAGTCTTTTTGAGGAGGACAAGATTTACAACCAATAAAGTAAGTTGGTAATTAGTAGCAACTTCTACCTCAAGCGACTGCAAAAAGTCTTTTGGAGGTAAGGTTCGAGGGCGTCTCAAAAAACCGTCTTAGTACGTACTGATCGACTACAGTCATCGAAACAGATTAACAGCATACAAAAATGCTCTCAGCAGAAAATGGGTTTATCTAACATTCTAACATGGATGTTGCTCCACTAAACGAGGACCTAAGTCCTGGCAAATCTGAACAGTGCCTGGGGAACGTACCGAGTAGGAGTTACCTCGAGCTTTCTAGTTTCAGAACTTAAATCAATCTTAAAACAATCGAATAACCATTTAAAACTCTTTACGGAAAACCCTAATAATTGTAGTGACATCATCCTCGCCTCCACAGGTAAAACATTAAACCTAAAATTTTGAGGAGGGGGAGAGGGAGCATAAATAAGTCACTCCAAAGCAATACTTACTACTCGTAAATACCTGTCGAAGTGACTTACAACCTATTTACTCGATATCTTGTCGAACTATCTGAAAACCCCCAATTGCCCTAACCAGCGGAAATTGCAACAGATTTTATGTATCTATTTTTACAAGAAAAGTTAGGCTTTTTGTGGACCCCAAGAGCAAGAAACTTTTTCTTACCCACAATTGTGGTAAATAAACTGATACCTGAAAATAGATAAACAAGATAAATGTGCATCCAGTTAAAATAGGAGAACGGCAGCAAAGGACTTAAGTTTTATTTTACTATAAATGTAAATATAAATCAGTCATATTGTACATAATAAAACCTGCTTCACGTACTGTAAATGGAGATTAGGTACAAATTGTACTACATGATAGCGTGATTTCCGCTTCTTCAGGTACTTACAACAGTGACCAGTTTCCAATGGTCAGATATCAATCCCTAGAGGAAACTTTAACATGGGGTAGCTGGAGATCTTCCTGTACGTTTTTATCATATAAAATAACAAAAAAAAAAAAAAAAAAAACCGAAAAGAAATTCGAAATTTATCTTTTAATCCCCTTATGCCATCCGCACTTCTGTATGCATAACATAAAAAACCAATTTTAATAATTACCTATAGGCTATTATAATTATATAGATTAACTAGTAAATGCGCACTCATTGTGTACCTATTCTTATTTTCATAGTCAAAATTTGAAGCCAAAAGAATTACAACTAAAAACTTAATTATCTTTATCCTTAATCATCATAGCGTTGTGTCTTTTCCATATTTCTCACCAGCAGATAACAAACACGTCTTCATTAACAATGCTGTATGTTTTCCAGAGGCACATCAATATGACGGTTTTACATAAAAATAAAACCGATATTATGTGCCGAGAAGGAAAACATACAGCATTGCAGGAAGTTCTTCCTGGTGAAGACTATGGCAAACTCAAATGGCGGCACTCCCCACCTTACTGGTGCAACTGTCATGATATCTGTCAAATGTCACGGAAACGTAGTTCCGCTTCCGGTAGCAAGATCGCACATAGAGATAAGTATACACCTGCTTCTTCATTAACAATGCTGTATGTTTTCCTTCTCGGCACATAATATCGGTTTTATTTTTATGTAAAACCGTCATATTTTGTGCATATTTTCCCTATTATTGAAGTTATCAAATTTATTTTATTTTTATTATTTGAAATGTTTATTAGACTGTGTATCGTGGTTAACAGACTTCCAATTTATTTGGTTTTAGATTTTATATATTTTTTATTATTTTGTTCGGGAACAGGGTGAACAGTGGATCATGTGAGTCGGGTACACATTGGATCGTGGCCCATTGTGTACCTGAAGAGCAAAAAAAAGAGACAGATTGGTGATCATACCAATGAAGAAATGAAAGTTGCTATTATACAAATTAGTGAAGGGAAAAGTATTAGACAGGCCTCGAAGGATAACAATTTGGCATTTTCAACCCTACAACGTTACAATAATAATTATAAAAAAGGCAACACTTCTACAGAAAATTTAACGCCAAATTATGCGGTCAACAAAGTTTTCAACAATGATCAAGAAATAATTTTAAAAGAATATTTAAAAAAATGCGCGTTTTAATATTTAATACCTAATTAATGTTTAGACAGATTTATAGTCTCTAAGAGAATTGTTAGAAACTAAAAATATTAATGACTTAAATATTTTTAATTTTGGGAATAGTCCTATTATTAAAATAGGCAACAACACTGCAACCTAATACCAATGTATGTTCCTATTTAAAAATATTAAACTCTTTAAATTACCTTTGACTTTTCTTTATTTAATCTGCAAGTTTCCTTTGGCCCACTGTTAACCATGGGGGTGCCCACTGTGTACCACCCCAGGTACACAGTGATTCATGTGCCATTTTTTAAAAAGAAACGATTTTTTCCGTTTCCTATGCATCGATCATAATTTTAAGTACAAAATTGTATAATTGAGCGAAGCGAGCCGAAGGCGAGCGGAGCTCTCAACGGGTGACTCAAATTATTTTTCAAACGATTTATGTTAAATTGTTTCTCGGCGAATACTCGGCCGATATTTTCAGGCCGGATTTTCTTGCACTCATCAATAGCTTACAGAATTATCCAGGTTATTACGATGCCAGTTTTTAATTTAAACTCGCTTCGCTCAAATATATGCTGCAGCGTAACGGTACGTTTCGCGACTGCGGTGACCTAGTTAACTAAACATGGTATTAACTGGTCAAAATTTATCGTTTCTGGCGGATAGTTTCTAAGATATGGCCCTCGAAAAAAAAAGTGACCCAGTGTTAACCATGTTACCCTACCTATCTACCTATCTATACTAATATTATAAAGAGGAAACATTTGTTTGTTTATATGTTTGTTTATATTGAATAGTATTGATACTTTCGATTGTCGGCACTTGGTGGATTAGGTAAAATTGTGGAATAGGTACAAGTGTGTTTTTTTATAATGTATTATTCATTATAAAAAAACACACTTGTACCTATTCCACAATTAAAATTTTTTATAGTCGTCACCTTACCTGTTTTGCCTTATAAGGCATTTGGAAAGGTAAGGTAGGTTTTCAAACTTGTCGAAGCTAGAATGCCTTGATGAAGATATTTAGACATACGTTCAACATTTGATTACTCTGCATGATGATTTTAAAATCAGATTTGAAGATATTCTTTCAATGCAAATACCACCATGGATAATAAATCCATTTGACGAAACGGAAGTGGAGAATGTGATATTACAAGAGGAGCTACTCGAGCTTAGCACTAATTAGGAGCTGAAAGTGACATTTAAAAGAGGATATCAAAAATTTTGGCTGCAGGCTGAAATACCAGAAAAATATCCTGGACTGTGGGGAATTGTGCAAAAGCTTCTGATAGCATTTCCCTCCTCATATCTTGTCGAAAAAAGTTTTAGTGCCGTTACAAACTGATTCACAAAAAAAGGAGCAGATTGAATATCACCTATCACCTAGAACCTAAATCAATTCGATAGGCTTTACCGTTTGCTTGCACCAGAGATGAGGATTACAGCTTGACGTTCAAGCCATAATCCTCACTAACTTATAGCTATAACGCCGAAACTATAATCCGACTATTTTTTTTACATGTACGACTATTTATGACTATTTCATGACTATTTTTTAGCGTTGTCAAAATTCGTTTTCATTGAGATTTCAAATATGAGGATTACAGCTTGAAGCACACGTTTGAACGCGCTAATCTCAGGTAGTACTGGTTCGATTTGAAAAAAGAAATGAAATTCGTTCTAAAATAATTATTTGCGAAGCTAGCTGTTATCACGGGTGACACGACGGGAACAATAATTACAAGCGACGGGAACGGGAAAAATTCCAATTTACCACGCGGACGAAGTCGCGGGCGACCTCTAGTGGCCAATAACCGTCTAATGTCATTGAAAACAAGCCAAAAGTCCATAAGAAATCGTCTAATGTCAATTTAACGTCAAGAAAGTCAAAACTCGAAAGTTCACTAATTCACTGTAGGTGTTTTTCAAAAGCAAAACAATCGACGTCAACAAAACCCCAGGAAAGTGATATTTTTTTACTGTGAATTGAGTTCTGGAAACTTGGAGCTTCCTACAACATAGAAATCCGTGTATCAGACAATAGAAAAGCGTTAATTTACAACTCGTATATTTATAACAATGACATCGACCGATAAAGAAGCTGAAAAAACTGAACAACAACCAGACGAAAATGCAGAGAGTACAGAAGATGAGAAAGCAGCTCTCGATGATTACATATCTAACCTAGAAGCAAGGGTGAAACAAAAGTTGGAAATGCGGAACCAAAACTTAAACTGTACACGGCCTCCGGAGAACCATTTCTCCAAACTAGATTCCGGTCTTAAAAAGAACACAACATTTGTGAAGAAGCTCAAATCGTTCAGTGCCATGCAGTTGGAAGCTTTACTAAAAGATTTTAATTGTCTTAATTTAACAAAATATATTTCTGAGGTAGCAGCAGCAATTGCTGACGCTAAGTTGAAAATGTCTGACATAACAGCAGCCATTACTCTGAGCTCTGTACTTCATCGTACTTATGCCGACTTCTCATCTAACTTCTTTGAAAACTGGCAAAAAATTCTGACATTCAAAGCAACTGATAAAATAACAAATTCTTCAAAGTTACGTGTTGACATAAGATTCTATGCAGAGTTGGTTGCTGTGGGGATCTTTCCTAACAAAATGGGATTGCCATTGCTAGGCAATGTCTTAACTGTTCTGATAAATATGGATAAAGAGGAACACAATAATATACCAATATTGTTATCATTTTGTAAACATTGTGGTGAGGATTATGCTGGCTTGGTCCCAAAGAAAATTAGAGAGACAGCTGAGGTATCTTTATTTCTAATCTCGACTTATGTATTTTTTTCTTTTTGTATTACTATACTCGATGACACATTGTAATTTAAGTTACTCAATGTAATTGCACCTCAGCCAAGTTTATACATAATACTTGCTGATTACTGCAGCTCCGCCCACGTGATATAGTTTTCTCATACTCATTGGAAATACATTACCCAGAGAAATAATTGCCGTTGTTACTCAGGTATACAACATTGCGGGTGTATCGTCCATCTGGTCACCGGCGTCCCCGTTGGAAATAATAATACTCAGGGATAATGTAGCTACATTATTAGTTAAAGAATTTCCAAAATCCATTCAGTAGTTACGGAGCCTACTCAATTCAAACAAAAATTCCAATCTTTTCTCTTTATAATATAAATAATATATATTTTAGTCAACTTACTTTGTTATTAATCAATCACATTTTTTTGTAGAAGCACAGTGTAGTTTTGCCAAGGAATACATTTTTAACAGCTGAGAAGCAAACTGCTGTAAGAACCCTCCTTAAGGATTACTTCTTGTCCCTAACAAAGCATTTGCTAGCTGTTAGAGCACAACTACAGGCGTTGCACGCAGCCAACCAGCGGACTTTGCACACTAGAGGTGAACTTTCACAGGAAAGAAAAGACCAGTTGGAACAACATCAGGTATTGCATCATACAATTATGTTATAAGAATGATAGCATTAAAAATTATAGTAGGTAGCAGTATAGTTAGGAATCATAATTCAAATAACATAAAGACATAAAGTCAATCTTTATCAAAGTAACCAATGGTCGCCAGGCACCACTGGAAATTCCCTGTGTGCTCACCAGAGGCGCTCAACAATGGACGTAGGAAATTCCGCGATATCCTTTACAATATAATTGTGTATTACACAATAAAACAGTTAAATGAACATGCAATAGATGAATAGATAGGTACCCAATATCTCACCATAGCCTTAAATTAAGCAGAGCTTGTACTGTACCTAGATAAGAGGTACAACTAGTACAACACACTGGAACCTCGGTTGCAGTCTGACGCAGGTTGTAAGTTCAACTATATTAAGTCATATGATAGTTGATGGAGGAATTAGGGTTGAATTGAATGAATACTACACGTGGTTTAAATATTCAAAGAATCAAAGAAGAATCGATTTCATTTATTCAGTTTAGGCACATAAAGAGCACATATGAATGTCAAAATTTTACAATTTTGTCAAGTAGGTAGTATTATAAAAATACTAAATTAAGTATGTAAGTACATAAATAACCATTAGAAAATGATTCTTTCGCTGGTTTGGTAAGTGGGTTCTCCTGAGAAGACCAGCAAGAAACTCAGGATCTACCTGAGTTTCTTGCTGGTATCTTCTCATCTTATCTATCCATTTTCTTTTTTAATATTGTTTTGTTTTACAATATAAACTAATTGTAACACAATTAGTTTATATTGTATTGTACAACAGAAGATTAGGGCGACCATGCATTTTTATCATTAAGATATTCATCTACATTATAGTAGCTTTTCATCATGAAACATTTTTTAACTACTATTTTATACTTATTAAGAGGCATGTCAACCAAATCCTGAGGAATATAATTATAAATTTTTATACGTTTGCCTACAAACGAATTACCAACTTTATGAAGTCTAATTTTTGTCATTGCCAGTTTATTTTTATTTCTTGTATTAAAATTATGGTTATCGGAATTTTTTTTGAGGAGATCTATGTTCTTCCGTACATATAAGATGTTGTCGTAAACATATTGAGAAGCAACTGTTAAAATATTAATTTCTTTAAATAGTTCTTTCAGCGAGTCACGGGGTCTGAGTCTATAGATTGCTTGTATAGCTCGTTTCTGTAATATGAATATTGTCTCAATATCGGCAGCTGAGCCCCACAGAAGCAGAGCATATGACATAATGCTATGAAAGTAGCTAAAATAAAATAATCGTGCCGTTTTTTCGTCAGTCAGTGACCTTATCTTTCTAACTGCATAGGCTGCTAAGTCTTCCTGCCAAGGCTATGATATGAGGACCCCATTGTAGTTTACTATCTAGAGTTATCCCAAGAAAAACTGTGGTATTGACTATTTGAACTAATTCATTATTCATAGTAATATAAGTATCCACCTGTCTAACATCGGGCATAGTAAAATTTACACATTTTGTTTTCTTCGCATTGAGCAGCAAGTTGTTACTTGTGAACCAATGCAATATTTCCGAAAGGGTATTATTTACATCGTCAAGTGCTACTTTTTGTCTATCACTTTTAAAAATTAATGATGTGTCATCAGCAAATAATACTACTTCACAAAGATTTTTAGTGAAATAAGGAAGATCGTTTACGTATATTAAGAATAAAAGGGGTCCTAATATCGAGCCCTGGGGTACTCCCATGACTAATGAGGCGCCAGAAGAGTCGGTACCATTAATGTTTACTTTTTGTACTCTACCAGTGAGGTAAGACTCAAGTAAGCCAAGTGAGCTGTTCGAAACACCATAATAACCTTATTTCAATAACAAAGTCTCATGATCAACACAATCAAGAGCTTTATTTATTCCTTATTTATTTTTGCTTTATTTATCCCTTATTTTAGCCTTTTATTTATCCCTTAACCTAATATGTACAAGATCTCATTTTGGATAAGAAAAAAAGTTAACTTGAATAGTGCGATCTAGAAATCATTTAAGCAAAAAAAATTATGGCATCGGTTCCAGTCATCGTAGCTTAATTGCAAAGCATTCTGCTTGTTAGGGAAAGATCGCGAATTGATTCTGGCTGATGACATTAGTTTTAGTGATTTATAATTTCTATCTTAATATTTAAATAATGTGTGATTTGTTTTAGGCCACATATGACAAACTGCTATCAGGTGCCCAAAGCTTTGCAGAAGTTCTTGGTGAAGACTTAGGGGAAGCAGGAGAACCCCCGACTTTAACCTTAACAGTGATTGAGACTCAGGGCACAGTGACTATTGGTGGTAATGAAGAGTATACAATGCAGGCTGGTACAGACCCTTGGCAAGATGAAGACACAAGAACCTTCTACACCAACTTGCCTGACCTAAAAGTCTTTATGCCTAATTATCATATGAAGGAAGTAAGTATTGAGCATGTAACAATCTCCTATCACATATTGTGTTTTTTTTGCCTTTGATAATAGTGGCAATATTCTTTCAGACAGTAAAAAGTAAGACTGAAACGGTTACAGAGGAAATGTTAGATGAAGACTTGAAAGAGGATGAGTTAAGTGATAATGAGGCTCCTACTGTTGCTGAAGTGGAACAGGAAGAGATACAGCCATCTAACGTTTCTAATAAGTAAGTATTGTAATACCTAATAACTATGTTTATAGTAAAACACACATAGCTAAAATACGCTGTACTCCACATAGTGTATTGAAGCTATGTAATGACCTGTAAAAAAGAAAAAACGTTATATTTCTTTTAATATTATTTTTACAGGTTTGCTCTGGATGCATTTATGAATGAACTTCCAAACTGTATAAACCGGGAACTGATTGATAATGCCGCAGTCGACTTTGTTTTGAATCTCAACACCAAGAATAATAGAAAGAAACTAACGAGAGTTCTCTTTAGTGTTGCTAGAACTAGGCTTGATTTGTTACCATTTTACTCAAGATTTGCGGCAATATTGTACCCTGTGTTGCCAGATGTGTGTGTCGATTTATGCCAAATGTTAAAACAAGATTTCAAATATCATGTTAGGAAAAAAGATCAAATTAATATTGAGTCCAAGGTACTAGATATTATTAAAATTGATTTTCTCTATTACATGCTTACATTCAACCTTCAGGATTGATTATAGCATTTTATCTTTGCAGATTAAGGTGGTGCGTTTTATTGGAGAGTTAGTGAAATTTGAACTTTATTCTAAAATGGAGGCGTTATATTGTCTGAAAGTATTGTTGCATGACTTTAAACATCATCACATAGAAATGGCTTGCAATCTGCTGGAGACATGTGGCCGTTATCTCTATTGTAACCCTGATACTCACCAGCGCACTATGATATATTTGCAACAAATGATGAGGAAAAAGGTGATTTGACCTTTATAATTCATATTTTACAGTTTAGGTTTTAACAGAGTTCTAAAAAAAGAAGGAGGTTCTCAATTCAACTGTATTAATTTTTTTATTGTAGACTGTGTCAGCTCTAGACTCACGTTACGTCACTCAAATAGAAAATGCATTTTACTACGTATGTCCACCTGAAACGCCCGCACAACCCAAAGAAGAGGAACCGCCGATGCATCAATTTATTAGAAAAGTTCTGCATGAAGATTTACAGAAAAGCAACGAGGAAAAAATACTAAGACTGATGAGAAAATTGAATTGGGATGATCCAGAGATTGCAGCTGTTGCTATACAACATTTAGCAGGTGGTTGGAGAGTAAGGGCTAGTGCCAGAAGAGCTCTTGCCAGACTAACAGCTGAGCTAGCAGCCTGGCAAGAAGCTGTCGCACCTGCCGTTGTTGATAATATACTTGAAGAAATTAGAGTTACTCTAGAAGATCCTCACCCTAGATACAATCAAAGAAGGATAGCCACTGTTCGGTATCTAGGAGAATTATACAACTACAAGTTATTAGATTCACGTGATGTGTTCACTGTTTTGTATTCATTCATAACTTTCGGTGTGACCAACGATCATAGTAATGTATCTCCCCTGGACCCACCAGATAATGTTTTCAGAATTAGGCTAGTTTGCGCTTTATTAGAGACATGTGGGGCATATTTTAACAGTGGCTCGAGTAAGAAGCGTCTGGATTATTTCTTAATATTTTTCCAACATTATTATTGGTTCAAATGTTCTGATCCGTATTGGAATGATGATAATTTGTTTCCTATTTACGTGAATTATATATATCAAGAATGTTTAACGACAGTTCGGCCAAAACTGGTGTTACTTGACAGTTGGCAGCAATGTAAGGATGCTATAGAGGAATTGCGTCAAACTTTATATCCAGAGTTAGGTGAAGAGGTGAACGACGTTGATGACCAGGGAGATGACAGTGTAAATGAAGGTTTGGATACAATAATTGAGACTGACGATGAAACTGACAATCCACAACTGCTGGAAGAAAGTTCTGATGAGGAACCTATCACGGAGAATACTGGTAATGATGATAATGAAAATGAGCAGACTGAAGATATCACTGTTGAGAGAAGAAGACCGGCTCCTAAACCTGTAAGTAATACTAAATATAATACATAAAATATAGGAAACATTAAAATGGAACACTAAACTATTGTCTGCCAAATACAAGGTGTATTTGGCATGCCAGATACTGTATGACACAGACAACGGCCCCATTTCTTTGTATGGGTTGGGGTGTCTCTACTTGTAGTAGTCAACCCCCCTGCAAGTAGTGCATCTGCCCTATAAGTCCGCTAATAACCGCTCCGTGACGTCATCAATCGCTGAAAAGTACGTATACCAAAACAGTATTGTAGGTAAGACTACGTCACTATGACCAAAGCTGGGCATTAACTCGTTAATCCGTTAATCGTTAATTAAATAAGTTAACATTTCGAGTAACGCATTAACTTTTAACGAAGTCAACTTTTTCAGTAATGGATTAGCGGTTAACGAAGTTAACTATTTCATTAACGGTGCCCAGCTATGACTATGACGTCACCAACATGGCCGCCAATCCAATTGTCATCTTGCGCGGCTTTACAGCGAAATGTGGCAAACATTAAACTTCTCAGTCAGCAGCTAGGCTCGCCCCGTGTTACATGGGACCGACAAAGTTATTGGCGAAAAGCAGGCGTATAATATGTCTCTCCCTACCTATTCGGGTAAACAAGCGTGATGATACGTATGTATAAAATTGTAAATGGTTAAATTTTAGGTCGAAGACGTAGAATTTGAGTCGGCCTTCGAGAAAATGGTAATGGAAAACATAGCTGAGCGTCAACGTGAGAATAGACCTCAACAGCGAGATATTGCTGTTCCTATGACCTGTCGACAGACCACTAAGAAAACTTACGAGCAGTTGCTGGTATGTAGTTTCGAATATTACTCTATCTAATTACCCCGACTCTAATGGATACCTTCGAAGATAAAAATACGTAATTTGTGGGTGTCTAACCTAAAAAACCTAAAAATACCGGCTAAGTGCGAGTCGGACTCGCGCACAAACGGTTCCGTACCAAAACGCCACTTAAATCACTTTTGTTGTTATTGTATTCTGTTTTTTAGTAGGTATTTGTTTTTATAGCTGCAACTGAAATATACATATAATTATATATATATATATAGAGAGAGGGTGGGTTGAAAAGTAATCGGCCTAACCAAGAAAATAAATACATAATAAATGAAATATATTTTTATTTTTCAACGTAATCGCCATCAAGTTCAATGCACTTTTGCCATCTTCCCTTCCAAGCATTTAGCCCGTTAAAAAAAAATGATTCTTCCTTAGAGTCAAAATATGCGTCTACTGCTGCTTTGACCTCGTCATTTGTCAAAAATCTTTGACTTCCAAGTGTTTTTTTAGGTTAGGGAACAGAAAAAAGTCTGACGGTGCCAGATCAGGTGAATAAGGTGGATGCGGTAACAGTTCAAAGCCACAGTTGTGAATTTCTGCCATTGATTGGACAGACGTGTGAACACGAGCGTTATCTTGATGAAACAGGACTTTTCTTCTGATAATTCCTAGTTTTTCTTTTATTTCCTCTCGTAAACGACGTAGTAAGGTGCAGTAATAATCAGAGTTTATAGTCTGACCCCTTTCAAGATAATCAACCATAATCACACCCTTAGAGTCCCAGAATACTGAAACCATCGCCTTACTTGCCAACAAAATCGACTTAGCCTTTTTGGGGGGTGGTGAACCAGGTCTTTTCCACTGTTTTGATTATTGTTTTGTTTCCGTTGTACAGTAATGAACCCATGTTTCGTCCATAGTAACAAAACGATTCAAAAAATCACATTCATCAGCTTCAAATAACTCAAAACAGTCGCGTGCAATAGTCAATCGCATCCTTTTTTGCTCAACTGAAAGCAGTCGCGGAACCCACCTCGCAGACACCTTGTGGAAACCCAACACGTTGACTATTATGTTTTGAGTACGTTCATAAGAGATGCCTATAATCTCGGCTATCTCTCTAATTTTCAATCTGCGGTCTCCCATAATTAAGTCCAGTATTTTTTTAACATTTTCGTCAGTAGTGGACGTCGAAGGCCTTCCAGAGCGGGGTTCGTCTTTCACACTCTCTCTGCCACGCTTGAATTCTGCTATCCATTTTTTGACGGATGAATGTGAAAGAGCGCAATCCCCTAATGTACTGACCATATCATCATGGATGGCTTTTGATGACAGCCTCTTCTTATGGAGGTACTTAATGACGGCACGCTGCTCGATTTGCTCCATTTGCGGAAATGATGTCAGATTGCTTTGTTAATAAATTTATAAAATTAAAACTAATTATGTGGATTTGATTTTTAGAACTAAATGGATCAGTGTTAGGCCGACTACTTTTCAATCCACACTCGCATCATCTGTGAAAATTTTAACTTTGTAACCATCATGGTTCCTGAGATACAGCCCAAGACACAGCGAAGTAATAGGGTTCCCGTTTTACCCATTGGGTACAGAACCCGAAATAGCATTTTCCTTATTATTCTATTTTGCTTCTTATAATAGACTCTGACTAAACAGTCTGCTCAAGTAATCCTCCTCCTCTCTCCAGACAAACATTGGGTTGAGCCCGACTGGGTCCATAATTGTAACTTTACCTATTTTAGCATCTGTACCACATTATGGAAGCAATAAACGTATTGAGCTATGTTTTTAGAGTTTTATAAAAAAAATCGAAATCTCTTGTTTTAAACGTTCGTTTCTCTGCCGAACGATAGTGGCCTGGAACGCCCTGCCTGTGACGTGTTTCCTCCCACATATAATCCTGGGTTCTTTAAGCGGAGCGTGAAGAGGCACATCAGTAGGTCGTCAAGTTGAGGGCCACTCTCAATAGTAATGTGTGCTGTGAGAGTGGCCCACAATCGCTAGACGTCGTCACGACTTACCACCAGGCGGGCGGCGTCAATTTGGCGAACCAAATATAAAAAAAAAAAAAAAAATACAACTAATATCCGTCCGTTCGTGAACAACTTTCAACTCGAGAATGGTAAGAGCTAGACACTCAGTGTAAACACCAATCGACTTAGCATAGTCGAAAACCCCCCAAAATGAACTTGACCTTTGACCTCTGATCTCAAGGTCAAGGTCAAAACGAGGTCAAATCGAGAACGGTAATAGAGACTCAAGACCAGCTGCAATCAACTCAGCATGGTCAAAGACCTCTAAAATGATGTTGAACTTCATGTCATGTGACATTTCTTAGATTTTATGAAAAAACTTTCGAAATCTCTAAAAAAAAACTTTAAACTTGTTTTTTTCTGCAGCAAGGTAAAGAAGGCGTAGAGTTTGTGCTGATGGTTCGAAAAGGAACTAAACCCCAGTACAAGTCGTTCAGCGCACCGCCTGAACTCGCCAGCAACCTACAACAGCAAGCGCTAGCCGATAAACAAGAGATGGAGAAAATGAAATTGTAAATATTGTTCCACTACCTATTTAATGTAGCAACCGATCTTTTTAAAACTACTTCTAAAATATTGGTGGTTTGGAATGAATTCCAACATTATAATTATGAAATTTTCAATTTTCAACCGACTGAAAAAAGAAGAAAGTTCTCAATTCCACCTCATTTTTTTTATGTTACCTCATATCTTTGAACTGGGTAACCCGTTTTGAAACATTTTTTAAATTAAATTTACTTAATTGAAAGCTACTACTTCCCAAGTGGTCATTTCAATTTGGTCCCATTCCGACAATTATTTGGTCCCATTTCGGTAATTTTAAGTCGGTTGTTATGTCAATTTTTAACGTGTATTTTTGGTCGTTAAAAGTTTATTTTTTGAACAGTTAATTTTCTAATATCAAATGAACAGAATTTATAAGGTAACTAACTACTTTTTTAAATTCTGTACATTTTGAAATAATATATATTATTTTTATATTTCTAGGTTAACTTTAAATATTTCTGAGAGACAAGAAGAGGAAGAATATAGCGCAGAAAGTGGAGGAGGATCCGGTGGGAGTGGCAACCCTAATAGGGGACAGCACATTCGTCAGAAATACCAACATCCTAAGGGAGCACCCGACGCGGATCTAATATTTGGTCCTAAAAAATTTAAATAATCGCCTTCCATAGATAATATTGTATGTATTGTAAAAAAAAATTCATGTTTTTATATTGAGAACAAGTCATTGCAGTTATAGGAATAGATTTTTATAGGAATTCATGTCCTGTTTGTATTTTATTATGTTAAAATTTTTATTGTGTACCAATTTTTGAAAGTGCAGGTTTCAATTAGATCAAGTCTCGAGTCCATAAATCAAAAAAGATGACCAATCTTTAATGTAGCCTAGGATAGCCAAAATAAATGGAATCGACATATCCCACATTAATGAAAAATCTTGCAATTCTCAGGGTTATGTTTATTTTGGTTCCTAACACCTAATCGTACGAGGACCGTATTACTGGGAAATTATTTGATTACCAGCAAGCTAACAGTACTACGCTATCAGTACTACGGCCCCCCGTACTATAAACATTTTAGGTAATATCGTCAACAAAAAAATGAAACAAATCAATCATTCAATCAGACATTAAAATGCAACATTGTTACTTGTAAACTGTGAGTGAAATAAATTTTTTATTACTAGTCAAATAGTTTTATTTAAGTAAAACTTCTATGCACGCTTGACTTGCAGAGTAAGCTGGTGAATGCGTGGCGAGAGCGTTATGAAAAGTGATTGCATTACGGGCGAGAGGATAGAGTTGCGTTTCGTATAATATTAGGTACTGCAAAAGAGAGCTTGTGATGTAGTGATTATATATTCTTTGGTTGTGATTGTGTTCTGTACCATGTTAATTTATGTATTTTACACAAACTAAAAGTTAAGTTTTATACTATTACGAGTACATTTACAAAAAATTGTGTAAAACGTTACGTCAGTCACCAGTCAGATATAAGGATACTATGCTATAGTCGCAGTCATTAATTTAAAATCAATAAGGTTAATGACATTCCTAAAATGCTGGTTGCGGTGCCACGTTGGATGGTGATACTTGTCTAAACTTATATTATAAAGTAAGTAAGTAAGATGATTTTGATTGTTTTTTGTTTGAATTGAATAGGGAGGCTCCGTAATACTCCGTATCTACGGAAACTGATTTGGAAAATTCTTTCACTAATATGTAGCTTACATTATCCCTGCGTGACATAGCCTACTTTTATCTCGGTAATGTGTTCCCACGGGAATCGGGAACGAGGATACTATACCACGAGTGTAGAGCCACGGTGATAAAAAAGTGTTTTTTTTTTTAATTCAAAGTGATTAGAAACGTAAGTGCATTTAGTGGTCAGGGTCAGTATTATCCACAGATCTAATAGAGATACTACGTAGAGATATTATCTAAGGGTCCCCCCACCCAACTCTAAAGTCAACGTATTAAATTATATGTATCTATAATTATAATGTCACCTGCAAGTGGTGCATCTGGTGATCAACAGACGAGGCTCTGACAAACAAAGATCCCGATAATCTTCTTTATCTGGTTTATAATTTACGCTTGAAAAACTTGAATTTACGAATCTATTTTTTTATTTGTATTTATTCCTCTACGCTCAATTATGGGCAGGATAATGTCTTTCGACCGTACCGCCTTTTTTATTCGTAAAATTGAGGCGGTATGGTTTAAAACCATAGCCTGACCATAATGGACCACAACAACTATATGTCTAATAATTAGACGTTTTGTTAAATAAACAACGCGCGTACCGGTCGTTGTTTTCTTCAACAATAAACATTACAAACAATTAATAAATATTCAATGGGTTGCGTGTCACCGTATTTTAAAGACGAAACAATATATTGATAAACCTGTTTAATATAATAATCTCAACAGTAACAAGATTAAACATCTATATATAACCTATAACAATGTCAGACGACGATTTTAGCAAATTATTACAACAAGCTGAGCAACTAACAACTGAAATCGAAGGAAATGAAGATTTACCGAGAGTTGAGAGATCATTGGGGCAAGTTCTCGAGGCGTCTCAGGAACTTTACTCACGAGTGATACAATCTGGCGCCAACGATATTCAAGCGTAAGAGCATATATAATACTCCATTAGGTCCATAATCTATACCGCATTTATTTTTGTTTGCTTTACGCACTATATTAATTCACTGATATGCAATAATTTTCTTACAGGCACCTTCTATTTGGTTCAAAAGGCATTGATCTTCAACAAATATCTCAAAAGCTTGAAACACTCAGCTCTAAGCGCACTTTTGAACCTTTACAGCCTATAGCTGACTCTGACATTGAGAGTTTTTTGAGAAATGAACGAGAAAATGCGATCTTATCACTTATCGATGAAGTAAATAAAAATGTATGTAAAGTCCTGTAAATTTATTCCTTTAAAATGCTAGTAAGTTGTGAAAAGCTAAATTTCATATTTTAAATTATTTTTTTCCAGTCTCTACAAACAACTGAAGATCAGAAATGGGAGCATATGCTTTCAGAATGGAACAAAGAAAAGATAAAGCTAATGAATGCTATGATAGGACCTTCCCAGAACTGGTTGGACCTTAAACGGACACCAGAACCACCAAGCATTGTTGATGCAGCACCCAAAAAGTTTGGCCAGTCAATGCTAGATGACATAGAAGCTGCTTATGCTAGACAAGTACACCAGTATAATAAACTGGTATTTCAAGGGTCAAAATCTAGGACAGCTTTGCATCAAAAATTTGCACAAGTTGCTGAAGAATTCAATGACCCTGTTAGTATGGTTTTCTAACCTTTACAAAGGATTTTTAATCTCATTACACTGTTTAAGCTATACTCACAGTACTATAAATTATATTAGAAATAGAAGATTATAGTAGAAATCATAATTAATGTGATTTCCTACATCTTTGTTTTCATTTTTGCAATGATACATTTAAAAATGTATTTTTGTTGATGTTTTTTTTTCAGAAAGTAAAAGAAATGTGGGAAATAATTAAAGTGATGGCCAACATTCCAGCTCTGGTCAGAGATGAAGACCCATTAAAGGCTCGAGGAAATCCAACTATTCAACAGTGTCTAGTAGCACAAGGGAAAAAATATTTGGAAAAGAGGTTTACTTTCGAAATTTTCATGATTTCCTTTTAAGCTTTAAAATTAATGAACTTAGGTACATACTTTTAACATAAGATAAGATAAATACTCCTCATTTCACACTGTGCACAATCTATCAATGGTAGAAAACATACAGACAACTGTTTAACATACTTTTATTGATCGAAATAATATACATAAAACCACCCAAACTCCGTAACAATAATTATTTTATGGATCACTCAAATATTTGATTCAGCCAGACGATTCCCAGGTTGAATCAAATATTTGTATAATAACCTGCGACATGCCACTGAAGCAGTCATTATCATCATTAATGTATTATAGAATCTCTGCAGTCTGAGCATCACATGAGCATACAGTCAAGTTATTGCATTATAAATAGCAATGCACTTTTGAAACTTGACATACAATACATTTCAGATATAAACAGTATATGAGTGATGTGGTACGTGCCAACCCTGCGGCGGCGATGCGTGGTGGAGAACCCGGTACTTACCCTCTAGTCCGAGGATTTGTTGGCTTGCGGCTACAAGGACAGAATATCCAAGTACTGGCTGACGGTGTGATTGATGATCGTCCGCTCTGGCCCATGGTGTACTATTGTCTCAGAAGTGGTGATGCTAATGCTGCTCTACATTGTATGAGGAAAGCTGGGTGAGTTTATTATTTTAAGGCCGCGTAACACTGGCAGCTATCTGAGCTACAATTCTATTCCTGTCACCTACGTTAGATTGAGCAATTGACAACTCGAAATCAGGCAGCAGATGACTGCGCAGACATCTCCTGGTCTGGAAGTTTATGCTAACAATTCTGTTAGTCAGAATTGTTGTGTGACAAACTAGACTAAACTTCTTTCTTTCTTTCTTTCTTACAGACAAGATCATGGAGAATTTATAGCTGCTTTAGAGGAACACATCAAGAATCCAGAACAGTCCCTCAGCGATAAACTGCAAACTGCTATTAACTTTCAATACAGAATACAAGTGCGTAACTCCTCGGACCCATACAAACGAGCGGTGAGTTATCCTTTTTAACCGACATCCAAAAAAGGAGGAGGTTCTTTCGACTGTATGTCTTTTTTTTGTTTAGTTTTATATCTTCGGACTGGGTGAAACTAGTTAGATTTTTTTTTTAAATGAAATCTACTTCTCAAGTGGTCCCATTTCAATTTGGTCCCATTCCTACAACTATTTGGTTCCATTTCGGTAGTTTGAAGTCGGTTGCTGTGTCAATATTTGACGTGTATTTATGTTTGAAGTTTTATTCCCTGTTCCCGCAAAACACGTTTCTGGAATTCAAATTAGTCTAAATTACTCCTTATTATATCACCTATCTGCCATTAAAAGTCCCGTTAAAATCGGTCCAGCCACTTCAAAGATTAGCTGGAACAAATAAATAGATAGACAGAAAAGGTAGTAGGTACCAAATTAATTTTCTTATATGCATTTATTAAAAAGTTGGTAATTTGGAATCAATATAACACACTATTTAATGTTTTTTTTTATGCACAGGTATACTGTGTGATAGGCAGTTGTGATTTGAACGAAGATCACGGTGAAGTTGGTCGCACCGCCGACGATTATCTGTGGCTGAAACTATCTACTATCAAAACACGAAGCAACACTGATTCGGAAACTTTCTCATATTCAGACCTGCAGAAAATGATTTTGGAGGAATATGGTATGTTTACAAAGTTATGGAAATACAGCATGTGATATTCATCTAACCGAATAGATCTATGAGATAGCCTCCGTGGCGCTGTGGTATGAGTATGCAACTGCAGTCTCGGTTTCTATGTATATTATGCATGTATTTAGATATATAGAAGTACGTTTATCAGTCTACTAGATCCCATAGCACAAGCTATTAGCTTAATTTGGGCTAGATGACGTCAGATTATCCAAAAATATTTATTTATAATGCTTTACTTCATTTTGTACATCTTTATTTTACTTTAACATGGGATAAAAAATTTACACGAAATACGGCGTGAATATACATTTATTGCCAGCTAATTAGTTTTTATTTTTTATTGCATAACGTTTCAACCAGGTAACACCAGCCGTGCTCACAGGCTGACTCATTTTAAACTATGTAAAAATTTCATTCAAAAATTCATTTAATTTTTACAGGTGAAACACATTTTAAGGCATATGAAAAGCCTGTAGTATACTTCCAAGTTTTGGCGCTAACTGGACAATTTGAGCCTGCTATAGAATTCCTATCAAGAATACCCAGGTGAACCAAATACACATACGGTAATGTTTATAAGCCGCGCAAGATGACAATGGGAGAGGCGGCCATGTTGGTGACGTCATAGTGATGTAGTTTTATCTACAGCGATTGACGTCACTTTTTTTATTGACGTCACATAGCGGTTATTGAGACAATGTTCCATCCCACTCACATCGTGCGCGGCTTATAGATGTTCAACTGCAGGTAGAGTTTGTTAGTTGATATTTTAAATAATATGTATGAATATATTTCAGATTCCAAGTTCATGGTGTTCACATGGCTTTGGCACTTCATGACGTCTACATGTTGGGAACACCGCGAAATGTACAAGCTCCACTTTGTGAGTATTTTACTTATTATTAGAAATCCGTTATATATGTATGTTGTGTATGTGTAACCCAAGCTCAAAGGTATTGAATAAAAATATTAAAACAATACTGCGAGGCTCACTGGATAGTGTCTAGTATGAAGAAAACTTTAGGTATTTTGTAACCAGTCAACTATTTTTTTATTTTATTATTATTCTAAGTACATAAATATGTAAGTAATAAATAATAAATAAATATTTTGGACATGCTCACACAACATCATCTAGCCCAAACTAAGCCATAAGCTTATGCTATGGGATCTAGACAACTGATAAACATACTGTTATAAATATAAACATAATATAAATATTGATTAGGCATCAAAGCCCATAGTAATAAATATCTAAACCTAAAATACATATCTATGTATATATAAAACTTAAATCTATGTCGACACGTTCCTTTGTGCCTTTTGATCGGCGTTGTCTCTCGGCCTGCCCCGGAACCGCAGGAACACCACACCCCTCGGCCACAAGTCTTCTTTGGTGAAGGTTTCCAGAGCCGTCGGCACACAACGCGACTCCAAAGGCTCCACCCTCACGAAGTACTTGGCCTTGGCTGTGATGTACTCCACGATGTCCTTGGTCTTTGTGGAGTGATGCAGGCGCGAGACATACAGCAGCGTGGTGGGTACAGCAGGTCTCAACAGGAAGTTGGGCCCTGTGGGTGCAGTACCACACTTGTTTCGGCAGGGTTGAGTCCTGCGTTTCTTCTGGACTCTAAGAAATCCATCAGCATCCGGATCCAAATGTTTAGCGGCGGGCAAACTCGCGGCGGGCAAACTCGCGGCAGCCGCATAGCTATACCTCGAGGAAGTGAGGTCAACGCGGCACGTGCATGCGCAGCGGGGACCGTGGCGGGGCGTGCGGGGACAATGGGGTCACTGCGCGACGATGCAACTGCCAGCGACAATGTTTCGGATTTCGCTGAATCAGTCGTCACCGGTGAACGTACTAATGCTTAAGTTTGTTGATATTGTTTGAAGCCTCGTTTGACCTAGATACCGATGTGGCATCCCGTAACTCTCTTACATCGTTACGTAGGTCGGTGATGGTGGATTGTGAGGCTTCAAACTTGAGCATCACATCGGTCAGACTTGCCTTAAGAGACACTATGTCTTTTAGGAGTCTGGTGACGACGACGTGGTCAAACGTGACCGGGTGCAGTCGCCCCAATCTTTTAGCCACGAAAGTGGGCACGTCAAATAAAATAAAATAAAATAAAATAAAATAACGTTTATTATCTTTGAAATTTTCAGAAAATTATTTAGATTCGTCAGAAGTTGGTGTGACTCTACCGAGGGTTCCAAAATGCAACGAGACTGAGAAGAGCCCTCAAGAAACTCAGCTCGGCTTTTTTCAAAATATTTCATCTTAAATCTAATACAGAGTTATTTAGAAAGGAGCAATTCGTTACGTTGTTACAACCAGGCCGCCTTGTCATCTAAGAAATCATTAATACTATAATAAGCTTTATGGCACAATTTACTTTTTATTAGTTTTTTAAATTTATTGACAGATAAATTTGCTATTTCGGTTGGCAATGTATTGTACATTCGAATAAAGTTCCCCGCAAAAGAATTACTCACTTTATGAAGCCTAAATTTAGGAACAGCCAGTTTATCCTTATTTCTTAAGTTTAGATTATGATTATCACTATTTTTCACAAATTTACTTTTGTTCTTGTGGGTATACAATAAAATTTCATAAATATACTGTGAATACACTGTAAGGATGTTAATATGCTTAAACTTATCTCTTAATGACTCCCGAGACCCCATTCCATAGATAGTCCGGATAGCCCTCTTCTGCAACACAAAGATGCATTCAATATCGGCAGCGTTACCCCACAGTAGTATGCCATATGTCATGATACTGTGGAAGTAGCTGAAGTAGACAAGACGCGCCGTTTTAATGTCTGTAAGTTGTCGGATCTTTTTGACAGCATAGGCTGCTGAACTAAGCCTGGCCGAAATTTTCCCGATATGAGGCCCCCATTGCAATTTGGAGTCTAACGTTATGCCCAGGAAGACAGTGTCATCGACCAATCATCGTCATCGGGGTCGGTCACCTTCAGCACGCTGATGATGTCCTGAAGGCTCCGGGCTCCTTTTTCATCTCTCCGGCGACACGGCATTCGGTCACTTATATTCAGTGACGCGCCTCCTTGGCACTGCGAATCTCCTCTTCCGTGAAGTTTGAAGTGCAGATCGGCGTGACGCTGACATCATCCATCACATCCAGCTGGTACTGCAGGAATGCCAGCAGCTCATTCGCTATGAGATTTGCGCTCATAGTGAATATAGGGCGGTGTAGCGAGTGCTACACAATACGTAAACAATAACTTGTGCCGTAAGCCTTAACACGTCCGCACTGTAACGCGCATGATCCCGAATGTCGTATTTTACGTGTATTGTAACAGTAAAATTGTAAATACCGTTAGATTATGATAGGTAGATTGTTGTTGATTTTCGAGATTCTATTAGTGGCATGTAACATTCGTCCTGGCTGATGGAATTTTGGTTAGAATTACAGTGGTTATGAATTATGATCTTTTTTGAAGTGCCCGCTAACGGCAATAGACTTACCCCTTATTACGTTGGACAGAATTAAAGGCAAAATATGGGTGTCTAAGGCACCACTGCCTATCCCTTTGGGAATATAGGCGTATTGTAACCTAGCGTACTGTTTACAATTAAACGTAATATTTTTAGATAGATTGAATGAATCTGTTAAATCACAATCTGTCGTGTTATTTTGTCTACTCTCCGAAGCATGTACATTGATTTAAACTGTTTATTGCAGTATCTGTGGACACCGATGACCCAGCGCCTCTACGTCGTCTGAACTTAGCTCGTTTGTTGCTTCTCTATGTGAGAAAATTTGAATTGACAGATCCCTCTGATGCTTTACATTATTATTTCTTCTTGAGGTAAGTGAATAATTTTGTACCGCCACAGCTGTGCCACCGCAGTGGGTCTAAATATGTTTCCAAAACATTCAGGAATCCATTTAAATAATATTATTATTTAAAAATCTCCTTTTATAAAAAAAACTAGCAGTTAAGTCACAATTAATGAATTCAATGGTCGCTGACACAGTCGGGTGTGGAGGTTAGGTTAGGTTAGAGAGAGTTAGAAGTGTTACTTACAAAACAAAGTTACATGACTGCAGGGACAAGTTCAGGTTCCCAATTCCCGCGGAACCACTCTATCTATTGATAAAAACTGCATGAAAATCGGTGCAGTAGTACAGACAGGCAAACTGACGCGGCGGAGGACTTTGTTTTATAATATGTAGTGATAACATTTTTATTGGATTTCAGAAACTTGAAGGATCCCAGTGGCAAAAATCTGTTTATGTGTTGTTGCACAGACTTAGCCCTGGAAAGTCGAGATTATGAGCTACTGTTTGGTCGAATGGATGCACTCACTGGACTACGCAGCCAAGGGTTATTAGACCAATTTAACAATCCACACATCGATAGCAAAGTAAGCTGCTCTCTTTTTAACAGACTTCCCAAAAATCAAGCGGTTTTAAATTTGACTGTATTCTTTCAACTGTATTTTTTCCTCACATCTTTCAACTGGAGAACCGATTCATAAAAAAATATTTTTAATTGAAAGTTACTGCTTTCCGAGGAATCCCATATCAATTTGGTTCCATTCCGACAATTATTTGGCCCCACAAAGTCCCAGATGCCCAGGATTTTTTGCTGGCCATTTACTCCACATTGTATTACTATTATTTTATTTATTGTTATAGATACAAAGATGTTATTGTTTTCGTTGCGTTTGTTATTTTATCTTATTAAGTGGAGTAATAAATGCTTTTTCTTTCTTTCTTTTTTCTTTCTAAGATTTTGTTGCCTTTCATCAACATTTCTTCATCGCGAGGCAACAATGTTTTTTTCAACAATGGTTTCAATATTTTTTCAAAATTAAAGTATAGCTGCTACTTTTTATTAAATTCATTCGGCCATTTTGGACATAACCCATTATCAGGGGCGAAGCTTCATAAGCTGAGGACTGCATGCCCGATATATGAGGTAACAAACATAAAAAAATAAAGCAGTCGAATTGAGAACCTCCTCCATTTCTGAGGTCGGTTAAAAATCAAAGTTAAAAGCAGTCGAAATGAGAACCTCCATTTTTGAGGTCGGTTAAAAATCAAATTTAAAAGCAGTCGAATTGAGAACCTCCTCGATTTTTGAGGTCGGTTAAAAATCAAAGTTAAATTACAACTGATTTTTTGCCCGGGTTTGTCGCTCTGTTGATGTTGCATATGCTTTTCAAAAACGCTATCATATTTCGATAATAATGAAACTAATTCTAAAAAGTTACCTACCTCTATTTAGTGAATCTTTGGACTCGTCATGTCCTCTAAAAGGCAATTCCTGTTGCGCTAAATGACAAAATACATCTACAAGTCTTTGAAAAATACTACGGTTTTGGTCAACTTGCTGATTGTGTTTTGAAATTTCTTCAGCAAATTGGCGTGACAAGTGAGTTTTACTTACTTTAGAAATAAACAAATCTGGCGTTAGTTTAGGAGAAACAACTAACGACTTTCTCTGATCAAAACTTAATGATTTTACCCTTTGGTCTTTTAAAAAAACGTTACAGCACCTCAAATCATCACAAGGCACAATTTCTTCCATATTTAACACTCAAATAAACTAATTCACAACTTTTAAACAATAAAAAACAATTTTGAAATAATCACCCACTCTAAAAAGCAATACTAAGCGAAACTGAAGTAAACAAATGCGAACATAGCAAAGGTCGCCACGCAACTGATGTGCGACGAACTTCAGAGCATAAACCAGGCTTTTATGCGAATATATTTTGCTATAACAACCTACTAAATGTTGTGGTATGCTAGCGAAAATATCCATAGGTGTGAAAGAGAAAATGAAAGCCCGATTATAACGGGCATGCATTGCGTCTACTTACAACTTGTGCGAGCGAGATGGCATCCGCGCGCTCTACAACGTACAGAGTACCAGTCAGTACAGTACCAACGGCTACGGCACAACGCATAAATAGAGGAACGTTTCGTCGGTAGGTGATTGACCATAAGCGCGCGAAATTTAATTTTGAAATAATCGTTTTGGACGCATTCGACATTTTTTAGGGTCAATATTAATATTACAATACACAATATTATTTTAGGGTCAATGGTACAATATTATTATGGGAATTCCGGCCTTATGGGAATGTATGGAACATTCGCCAGGCTTGCCCCCTATTACGTGGTTCTAAAAATACTGGTAAATTGTGGGTGTGTAATGCACCTCTGCCTAACCCTTCGGGGATATAGGCGTGATATGTGTATTGTCTGACAATTCCGAGCTGCTTCGGTGGCGTGGTCGGTAGTGTTCGATTCCCGGGTCGAATCAAAAATTTGTGTGATTCACTAATGTTTGTTTCGGAGTTTGGGTGTTTTCTATGTATAATATGTATGTATTTAGAAATATATAAGTATGTTTATCAGTTGTCTAGATCCCATAGCACAAGCTTATAGCTTAGTTTGGGCTAGATGACGTTGTGTGAGAATGTCCAAAAATATTTATAATTATTTGGTCCTACTCCGGTAATTTGAAGTCGGGTTTGTGTCAATGTTTGACGTGTTTTCGTGATATAATATGATTGAATATTCGTCAATCCGACCGGTCTAACTACAGAACTTCGATGTCGCCCATGGGTTGTCAGATGGCAGTCGCTACACAGAAAACATCGAAGTTCAGCCGCATCGCAATTAGACTGGGAAGCCGACCCCAACTCAGTTGGGAAAGGGCTCGGTGAATGATGATTATTTATAAGACTCATTTTTAATCTCATGTTTCAGGTTATAGCTGTAAATGTAGCAGAACAATTAGTGAATAAAGGGCTATTTGAAGATGCTATTACAATGTATGATATTGCAGGAGTAAGTAGTAACCAATTCCTCAAAATTTATTGCAAAAAGTTCCGTATTTTCTTTGCGAAAGTTTATTTTACGATTTAACGGATTTTAACAAAACTTTACTATAATGTAGCTGAAATATTGAGAATAAATACATAGGTAACTAGCTGATCGCCGCAGCTCCGCCCGCGTGATTTAGTTTACTCGTTCCCGGTTCCCGTGGGAACACATTACCGGGATAAAAAGTCTATGTTACTCAGGGTGAATGTAGCTTTCCAATGGTGAAAGAATTTTTGAAATCGGCACAGTAGTTATTGAATTTATTCATTACAAACATACACACAAAAATACAAATCTTTCCTCTTTATAATAGTAGTATAGATATAGATTGTATATCCCTGTACGTAAATTGGGAATGCGAAAACTATTTCTCGCGGGCGGAGTCACCGGCTTCAGCTAGTTCTTATAAAATGTTCAATTTTTACTTGCTTTTTGACCGAGTGTGCGAAGTATGTACGCTTTCGTCCGTCCATCTGCGTGTCCCAGGCTAGCGGCCACATTGTTTGTTAGATCTCCACGAAATTTGTACAAGTAATCCTTGATTTAAAAACATTTTTTTCATATTCTCTTTGTTGCAGAACCTGGAGAAAGTCCTAGAACTATTCTGCGTCTTACTAGCCCAAGTAGTGAACAGTGGCGGCGGCGAGGGCGGCCTTAGACAGAGACTGTCTCAACTCGCCGACCACGTGTCTCGCAGGTTGAGATCCGCCGAGTCGCTAGCGTTACCATCTGCGTTGGTCGAAGCTTACACCAAACTGTGTAAACTTATGACTTTCTTCGACCAGTTTCATGGTGAAAACTTTGAGGGAGCTCTCGAGGTGAGACTTCTATAAAACATTGAGGTTATTTCTTGTTTGATATTTTAATTAAAGACGGACAGTTTGCCTGCAGACTCAGATCGTTCAGGCGGCCCTTTTTTTGTGCGCTTTGACAAGTAAGTAAAACGTCCGTAGTCAACTTCTGGGACCCACACACCAACAGTCCGCCTGCAGTCGACCTGAGGCTGCAGGTGATCTGTTAGGGCTCTTTTAGACGAGGGTATTTTCACCAGACAACGGACCGTTGTTTTCATCGGATTCACACCGGTCGTGTATGGTTTATAATGAATGTGTTTACACACACCGGACACAGGTCCGACAAACCAATTGCGCCGAATGCACCGCGACCTCCCCTCGCCTGCTGTTTCTTGTTTCTAAATCGCGTTTATGGTCACGTGGTGACATCTACCGGCAGTTTCACCAATTACTCAGTACTTAAACGTTTGAGTTAAGTGTTAAAACGTAAAAAGACGAAAAATAATTTAAAAGTTAATCTAAACAAAACTAAAATCATGTGTTTTGAGCAAAGAACGAACCACATTGTGCCTAAAATCAAATACGAAGACAAAATAATAGAAGATATAGGTTCAACAAAATTTTTGGGTGTCGAATTGGACAAAGATATGTCATGGTGAACACATACCGATGCCGTATGTAAACGGTTGAGTCAATACTCATATGCACTGCGCAATTTGTCCAGAGTTACAGATGAGAAAACTAGCATTGTAGCATACCATGCCCACGTAACATCCACATTACGCTATGGTGTTATATTTTGGGGAAACTCAATTAATAGTAGCATGGTATTTGTAGCGCAAAAACGGTGTGTTCGGGTGATCCGTGGCTTGCAAACCACAGATAGTTGCAGGCCTTGGTTTCGGAAATTGCAGATATTGACTTTTCCATGCATTTATATTTTGGAGGTGGCTGTATTTGTGAAATGTAATTTAGAATTGTTTAATACTCGAAACAGCTCTAGACACAAAAACAAAATCTGCTTTAAATCTCATAAAAAATCTATATATAATAAAAGCTTTCTAGGTATGGCTCCAAAGATATATAATAAGCTACCAGACTCATTCCTAGATATCAGGGATATATATATGTTTAAAAAGGAACTACGGTCACTACTAGTTCGTAAAACCTACTACACAGTTCAGGAGTATCTACTGGACAAAAATGTTAATAACGATAGCTAAAATAATGACATTATGTGTGTTCTAGTATAATTATAATTGACAATATAAAATATGTTCTGTTTGTTTTTATTAATATTGTTATTTGGTGATGACATTTTATTTATTAATTTAATTGACTAATTTATTAATTTAATTTATTAATTTTATTATTATGAGTTCCGACTAGTACATAATGCAGATGACATTTTAATTGTAATGTACCTACCTATCTAACTTCCATTTATCTTTTATCTTTCTTGTACGCCAATCTTTGGCAGACCATAGAGAAACACTATTATGTATTTTTTTTAAGACCTGGAATGTACCTATGATCACAAAATAAATGATTGATTGATTGATTGATTGAATATAAACACAAGTATGTCGTGTTATAGACTCTGCGCGAGTGCGAGCTAGTCCCGCTGAGCTCTATGGAGTTAGACGCGCGGGTGTCGGGCGCGCGTTCGGCCCGCGGCGAGCTACTGCGCAGCCTGCCCGCCGTGCTGCGAGCCGTGTGCGCCATCCTGCTCGCACAGCGGCAGCGGCTGAGGAACACGCACTCGCTCACACAGAACAACAAGGTCAGTGAAGAAACATAGTGTTGGATACGGACATGGGGTAATACTGATGTTCACGTGATGTTTGCGCACCAATACTCTCACTCTTACTAGCTGTTACCACCATATAGATTGATTAATCGCCTACCTAGCTTCAAGGTCAACGTTCTTTTTATGTGACGCGATCTGTAACTATGTATATGTCACCGTTGGATTGTAATCACGCAAGTTTAATGGAATAATTGTAATTACCTAGCGATTGGAAAGTGGCTGTGAGTTTTTATTGCCAGACCTCTAACTTACAATATCACCGTAAAATATAAATGCTGTCAGATTACAAGCAATCCCGCAAAACTGACAAAATAAATGCTATTACTAGGCTACTGGCTATTAACCTATGTAGCAAATTAAATAAATCTAACTACTTTGCAATATTCCGCCACATGCAAATTACACAACTCTCGTATTTTTTCATGCACAAATTTTTTCATACGAGAGTTGAGTAATTTGTATGTGGCGGAATATTGCAAAGTAGTTAGATTTATTTAATTTAACTATGGACATCCTTATGGTAGCATAGTTACATAGTATAATAATGAATATTTGTGTGTTGTTTTGATGTAAAAATTTAGTGAAATGGTTTAATTAAGGTCTCTGATGATGCCGTAAGGCGAAACCGGTTAGAAAAATTAAATAAAAACTAGTGGAAAGTACAAGTGTTTTTCCATCTTCCAATATGTGTAGCAAATTCCACCACTTGCCATCAGTCGACAGTATAAATTTCCCTTTTTTTATTTGTGGGTATTTGGGAATCCAAGCAATTTAACTGGTTACCAGACAGTTTTTGGGTGTGTGCCTCATCATATACTTGTTTTATTTACAGCAAGTGGAGTGGCTGCGGGAACAAGCCGAAGTATTGAACACGTTCGCGGGTAACATCGCGTACAGAATGCCCGGAGACACTTACAGTCAACTCGCCCAGATGCAAATATTGATGCATTAGACTTTAACTATATTGTAGATATCCCCAATAAATATTCTTGTGATAATGTGTTTTATTTAACTTATTAATAACGTCGTAGCAATGTTGATAAACTTTATTAGTGTAATCATATTATACCAAAACCATAGCCATCATATAGGACCAAAACAGTACATCCTGCATCTGCCGATATCTCGGAGGTCTTGTTTTTATAGATATGGTATGGAACCCTTCGTGCCTGGGTCCGACTAGCACTTTGTCGGTATTTGATAAGAATACCATTGTAAGGAAATATTGAAGATGAATGTCCCTTTATTAACAAATCATATCTTCTGCGAGTTTCTTTTCGCAAACAGAGTAACGAATTTCGGACCTACGTATCGAACATCGCGAAACATAAACAAAGAAATCGGGAAACAACAGAAAATCGGGAAAACAAAAGAAAATCGGGGAAACAAGAAAATCAGGAAAACAAAAGAAATTGAACAAAAGAATTGCCAGTACCAAATGAATGAAAAATTGCCAGTGTTACAAGCTTTTACAAAAATAAACAAAATATTCTTACGTTTGGTCTTGTGGACGTTAAAAAGGTTAGATATAAGAAGAATGAACAACCAACATGTAACCTTTTTTGTTATAATGTAAAATTCGCTATATTTTGTTTGTTTTGTAAAAAGCTTGTAACACTGGCAATTTTTCATTCATTTGGCACTGGCAATTCTTTTGTTCAATTTCTTTTGCTTTCCCGATTTTCTTTTGTTTATGTTTCGCGATGTTCATTTGTTTTTTTTGTTCTAATTAAAAGTAAAAGGTTGTAACACTGGCAATTTTTTATTACTGTTCTAACAACTTTCAACTTTAGTAGTAAGTAGGGTAATTCAATTACCAGTGTTACTACTAGTAGTAAGATTGGTGGTAACACGGGCAACAAAGGGTTCGTTCGGCCCGTGTAGCTCTGTTTGAATTTGAAGATTGTTATATCAAGGCGGTATGGTTGACAGACTTTAGCCTGCCTATAATTGAACGAAGATACAAAAAAAAACTATTGTCAGTCATAAGTCAATGTCAGATTGACTGTCTACAAACGAAAGACAAACAAACAAAGAGAATACAATACTACAAGAATAATCAAAACATCTAAAATTCCGTCCGTAACTAGCCCAGAATATGCCTTATTTATCTAGTTTTCTAACATAAAGTGATCATGAATAGAAGATATGAGTCTCATACTAAGCCAATAACGTTCATTTTAATGGCTTGAGAGTAATTTCATTTACATTGTGAGACATACTAATAATGGAAAGACGGAAAGCTAGCCCGGTACAATTAAATATGCTTTTGCATTTCCTTGACGAGGACAAAGAATTAGCCGTTGGAAAATTCATTGGGTTGGAAGGACGAATGCATCAGACTAATGCGTGGATTAAAATTACTGAAAAATTGAATGCTAATTCCGGCTTTGGTTCAGGCGCTATCAAAACTCCAGATAAGTGGCAACAGGTAGGGAACTTACCTTTATAATACAAGTATTAAAAATTTACTTCAGAGCCATGTGTAGTGAAAAAGTGTTTGCTGAAAATTTCAGACATGGAGGGATTGGAAATCAAATGTGAAGAAAAAGGCATTCAAAATAAGGAAGAATAGGTTTACTCCTGGATGTAATGCGAACGTTCAGCTTACAGCAGCAGAAGAAAAAATATTGAGGCTTGTTTGTACTAATACTTCTGTTTTTGGAGTTCCCAGTGTACCTGAAACTGCACCACTCAATACATTGGTACCGAAATAATGTACTCTAAAGATATTTTTTATTCTAAGAATAAATTTTATTATTATTAGATAGCCAGCCTAAAACAAAAAAACTTCATAATTAGTTTGAAAGTTAAGTGTAAATCTACAAAAGTTTATTTGTTTTAATTAAATTATCACGTCTAATTAATAAATCTTTCACCATTAGAACACTGGTAATATGTATCTGTGGGGATAGAATGACGGCTCGGCAGACTGCAGCTAGTTTTAATTTGATTATTTATGAAACAGGATCCCATAAGGCAGGATGTGTTTCAAGCACCAACACAAAGCACTTGTTCGGGGGACAACTTGTGCAGTGCTGACCCATCCTCAAATGGTTTGGTAATGATTCATTTTTATTTGTTAAAATTTAAAATGTTGTGAAAGGCTATGAAATTTTTTTAAACATCTACCTTCTCTTTTAAGGTATAATATTGATATAATTTTATTAAAAAGAATGTATGAGGTGCGGGTCCTCACATGAAAGTAAACAAGAAACTTCAGGATGAAAGGATTGTAATTGTCCAAAATGTCGGTTACAAAATAGTAGGTACGGAGGCACGCGCGCTCTCAAGTGCGGTGCGTAGGCGCGACTGCCTGGCGACGCCAACTAGTGTTGGGCGTTCGTTCAACAGGCGACGGTTTACATATTATATCGAGCGGGGAGACGACCGCGAGTGGTCCTAATCGGTAGTGTTGTAACGCGGTTTACTATAAATGTCTAAAATTGCATATTTTGTAGAAATGGCCAACAGATGAACATAATTTCACTACAGACATGGAAATGGACTTAGCAAATGGAGTTAACCCAGACCCTGATACTGGAATGGGACCAAATGAAGTTTCTTCTGCTCCTACAATAGGGAAACCTTTATGGAAAAGGGGCAGGCCAGTTAGTAAGTAAGGGAAATCCCCCTTTTAAATTCCCCTAATTAATCATATTGTAATTTTAGTTCTATTAAAAAAAAAACAAACAACTTAATAGTCTTTGTTTCAAGTAACCACTAGACACAAACTGTCAAGTAAAAAATATAATGTGTAAATTATATATATTTTTAGGATTGGTCAACGATAGAGTCCTTAATCTAAAAGAAGAAAGAATTAGAATCGAAAAGCAGAAACATTTGGAAAAAAAGAGATCAAACAACATAAGACTTAAAATGGAAAAAGATAGACTTGAGATTGAAAGACATAGAAATGTCTTATTAGAGAAGTGGGTTCACATTATTTAGAGATTTAGAGTATGAAATTAGGGTAAAATTTAACTTTGAAAAATATCCTAATATCACTCCTCTATTTTTCAGGCTTTTGGTTGCTGTCGAAGCTGTGGCTCGTAGACATTGATTAGTTGTCTTATGAGAAAATATAAAGTAGAAAATTAAGCATAAAATATAATAATGTTCTATACATAATAATACTAATTTCGTTATATTAATCGATTTTAGCTTGGTTAAAAATGAAAACTTGTGTTGTGTTTTTATTCTTACAGTATCAAGTTCTACCAAAAATCATATAAGAGATATTCCCAAAAATAAGGGTTCTTTAACTTTATTAATAAAATTATAGGGGCCTTTTGGTAGTGACTTGCAAAATCTAGAAATATCTTATGCCAACCCAATTAAAAAAAGAAGAAAGTGAAATGTCAATGTCAACTAAAATGTCATTAACGTCATTCGTTTGATTTGTTGACCTTCGAAGCATTCTATGTTCCGTTCCATTCGGTTCCATGTGGTTTGGGCTTGGGTTTGGGTTGCATTTGTGCTGTGCTTGTTTACTTGTTATTGTTTCTCTATGGTGTTAAATAGTTGAATAAAGTAGAAAAATACTTAAATGTCTATCTAAATCGTATAGATATAGAAATACAATGGTTTAAATTGGTCTCAAACCATCTAATGTTTCGAAATTTACAATAATGATGGACAATAGTAATTTTGGTAAGGAAATCGTAGGTGTGCTCTTTCCAGGAATTGTTAAAAATGATGAGAAAGCAATTGCTTGTATTGGTGGTATTAGGAGCCTATCAAATGTAAGTATGTAATTCTATTGTACTATAAGGTCTGTTTGTGGTTTATATTGAAAACAGGTATTAGCTCCCAAAGATTCATGATCATATTTTTTTCTATCTAGGTTTACAGTAATATGAACAAAAGACGTCTAGGACTCACCTACCAACCAGAAAATCCATTTGTCAAGAAGATATTTGCAACTTCTAGGAGAACAGCTGGGGTTTTGATTAAGGTTAAAGTCAAGAAAACCAAAGTTGGCGATGAAGTCAAGAGAGAAGTTATATCAACATCTGTAGTGGGCTCTGTGAAGACAATATTCAGATTTGAATGTAATATTTGAGTAATAACACTTATACCTAATAAAAATATTACATTTGAGTTCAAAAGTCAAAAGTATTTTATTAGAGAACATGCCCTTAATTGACATTAAGGGTATGTTCTATCTACGTGGTAACATTTCCTGTGTGATTTCATGACTAACATTCTTCCCGAATCTCATTCTAAATCTCATTTAAATTCACATTTTGGTCTAATTTTGTATAATTATTGTGTTTCAGCATTGGGTGACTTTCAGTACATGCCAGTTCATCGAGAGACTGATGATTCACCATTAAAATGTACCTTGGAGCAGATACTGCCCTCAGGATTGGATACAATTAGCTTTATTAAGTAAGTTAATTTATAACTAGTGGACTCCCACAGTTGTGGGCACGGGCTTTTCTCCTCAATTCCACATCCAATCCAAAATCGCATCAAAATCCATCAAAAAATTTTCAATATTGAAATTTTGATAACCACCACAAAAAATTACCCAATGTGAAAGATAAGGTTTAAGTTTACAGGACAGAACATCTGTCCTGTAAACTTAAATCTGCCACCAAACATCTGCAGTGTAAGCATCAGCATACAGTCAAGTTATTGCATTGTAATAATGGGAATGCACTTTTGAACCTTGACTCAATCAATCAATCAATAAATCCCATAGATTACTATGGGATTTATTGATTGATTGATTGAGTGAAAATATTTTGATTCAAAAGTTATGTTGGCACATCTTTATGAGCCTCATAAATTCAAGTTACAATTACATGTTACATATTCTTTATGGTATTTTATTAAATATAGTAATACTATGACATTGCTTTTGCAGAGAACCAGCCCCACTCTACCTAATACCTCCAAACTTCACAAGGTTTGAAAAGCCCATACGTTATACTTACACGGAGAAACGATACATCATGGACAGAGCGTTGTCACCAGACTGTAATGAAAAGGAGAGTGTGCACAGCAAAATAAGGGCTCTGAGAGGTTCATACGCAGTCCCATATATGTTTAGTTTGACTAATCAACCTCCAACTGAGCCGAGTGAGAATTGTCTGAAGCTTAAAGTGTTTAAAGATAGTATTAACCCTTTGTTGAAGCAGGAATATGAAACTGTTAAAAAGGTAAGCATTGTTTTGATAATAAATATTAAAGGATTAGTAAATATAGTGCCATTAAATGTTAAATTAAGCAGACATTGTACTATGGCAACTTAATAACAGAATACAAATACTTATTTAAATACTTTTAAGTATATAGATTAGATTAGAATAAACTTTATTGTACAACAATTAAAAATCATAGGATACAACAGATACAGGTGTACAAAGGAGGCCGTTTTGCCGAAAAGATTTTGACAAAATTTCATTACCCAAACAAATTTTAGCAACCTTTTTTTAGACAAATTTTTTTGTGAAGTGAACATTTGTCAAATTACTTTCTGTCAAACAAGGGAGACCCAAGGGAGGTCTTATCGCTAAAAGCAATATCTTACAGGCAACCTTAGGATGGACAGTTATTTAGAGAGACAAGCTTTACAGTATATTTACTTAGCAAAATACCAAAAGTCCGGTACAAAAAAAAAAAAAAAGTCAAAGTCCGGTCCGCGCGTCGCGCGGCTTGGTCAGGAGCTCACTTCCCATCCCACGGGCAGCCGTGGATTCTGGCAACTGGCCAAAGCCGTGCAATCTAACTTTTGTCAGCCCTCGCTGCCACCGCTGCGTTACCCAGATGGAACACTGGCTCACAAAGCCCAAGAGAAAGCGGATATGCTCGCAGACCTCTTTGCGGCTAATTCCCGGGTCGACGACCGTGGCCTGCAGCCCCCCGCCATCGCCAACTGTGGCCACACAATGCCTGATATTGTTATCAGGCAATGTGATGTACGGGCAGTGCTGCGGTCACTCGACACGCGGAAAGCCAGTGGCCCTGACGGCATTCCGGCGGTGGTGCTACGAAAATGTGCAGCTGAGTTGTCTCCAGTATTAACGCGTCTGTACCGCCTGTCATACTCTTCAGGGCTCGTGCCGGAGGTCTGGAAGGAGGCGAACGTACAACCGATCCCCAAGAAAGGGGATCGGTCCGATCCAGGCAACTATCGACCCATAGCTGTCACCTCAGTCATTTGCAAGGTGCTTGAGCTCCTTATAAATAAGCAGCTCATGCAATTCCTAGAGGATCACTCGCTAATCAATGATCGACAATACGGCTTCAGGCCAAAGCGATCAACGGGTGATCTTCTGGCATTCGTAACGCATGTCTGGGGTGGGGCTATGGAAAGGCACGGCGAGTCCTTGGCTATTAGCCTGGACATCGCCAAAGCCTTCGATAGGGTCTGGCATGCTTCGCTCCTTTCCAAGCTTCCGGCATATGGTCTACCTCCTCAACTGTGCAGCTGGATTGCCAGCTTTTTAAACGAGCGCCGAGTGCGGGTCCTCTGCGATGGCCAGGCTTCTCGCTTCTTGCAAGTGAATGCCGGGGTACCGCAGGGGTCCGTACTATCACCAACTCTCTTTCTTCTGCATATCAATGATATGCTATCCCTCGGGAACATTCATTGCTATGCAGATGACAGCACACTGCACGGGAGTTACTCGGTTCGTCCGACGGCGGGGCGATCTGAGATTGAGGAGGAGAGACGACGACTCGTGGCTGATCTCGACCGTAACCTCGACAGTATCTCTCAATGGGGTACCGAGAACCTGGTCGAGTTCAATGCCCGCAAAACACAGGCGTGTGCATTTACTGCGAAGAAATCCCCTTTCCTTCCCCTACCCTCTCTTCAGAATGCATTATTACCAATGAAGGACAACCTTGATATCCTTGGCATAGACGTTCGTCGAGAGCTCAATAATAAAAACTACATCGAAAGATGTATAGGGCTAGCTTCGCGGAAACTAGGAATACTGAATAAGGTAAAGAGATTCTTTACACCGGACCAGAGGTGTCTGCTGTACAAGACGCAGATTAGACCCTGCGTCGAATACTGCTCTCACCTCTGGGACGGCTCCGCGAAGTATCTGCTGGACGCTCTCGACGCTATGCAGCGACGGGCTATCCGTATTATTGGTTGTCCGGAGGTAACGGGAAGCCTTGAGCCGCTAGCTCAGCGCCGAACAATAGCTTCCTTGGCCGCATTCTACCGTATTTACCACGGCGAGTGTTCTGAAGAGCTCTTCAATCTGATCCCACCCTCTTCCTTCCGATCCCGAACGACTCGTGCCGGGCAGAGATGCCACCCCCACACAGTGGATAGCATGTTCGCGAGAACCGAACGTTTTAAACGTTCGTTTCTCTGCCGAACGATAGTGGCCTGGAACGCCCTGCCTGTGCACGTGTTTCCTCCCACATATAATCCTGGGTTCTTTAAGCGGAGCGTGAAGAGGCACATCAGTAGGTCGTCAAGTTGAGGGCCACTCTCAATAGTAATGTGTGCTGTGAGAGTGGCCCACAATCGCTAGACGTCGTCACGACTTACCACCAGGCGGGCGGCGTCAATTTGGCGAACCAAATATAAAAAAAAAAAAAAAAAAAAAAAAAAAAAAAAAACAAATATTTGCAGATTGGACAAATAATTGACTCAATCTAGGGAAGAATCCGATTCATAATAATAGAACAGAATAATCAATCGAACCGAATCTGGACCTATAACTAATCTACCGAGGCAGGTAAATACAAATCCTTGCTTCCACACTAATATTCAGACATATCATACAAATGGTCTGAGCATTCCTACGGAAAGTTTTTTTTCAATAGTATAATAGTAGTAGTGTCTATGGATCAATATTTCAGCTATTCAACGAACGTCCAATTTGGTCACTAAACTTGATAAAGTATCAGACGAAGATCCGTGGCAGTTCTCTAAAGGTTATTATGCCATGTCTCGGTGTTTATCACAAGACCGGACCCTGGCGTACCATGTGGGTACTCTTCGGATATGATCCAAGGAAGCATCCGAAGGCAAGGATGTATCAAGCTTTGGATTTCAGGCTGCGGCATGGACGTAAGTGTACATTTTTAAATATAGATAAACTGGCCAAGTTCGGGTCAGAATCGCGCGCAAAGTACCAAAACACGTTTGTTGTATGGGAGCCCCCTTAAATATTTATTATATTCTGTTTTTTTAGTATTTGTTATTATAGAGGCAACAGAAATAATCATCTGTGAAAATTTCAACTTTCTAACTATCACGATTCATGAGATACAGTACAGCCCAATACAGACGGACGGACAGCAAAGTCTCAGTAATAGGGTTCCCGTATTATGGTTACGGAATCCTAAAAACAGCACATGTTTAGTATGGCCTTATGTGTAAGAAATAGTAATAGTTAACTCGGCGGCGGCGGCAAAGACCAATTGTGAGGCACGGTATGAAGGAGCGGGCGTAGAGTAGTTGCAGAAATAAGATAGCTCGCAGAACAGATGGCCGAATGGTACTCTCATCACTCTCAAGTTCGAATTATGATTTCAATATTTGAAAAATAATAAACCTTTAATACATACTTACGGATTTTCTATGAGATTTTCTGCATATCTGTATCGAAGAATAACTTTTTAAATAATAAGAGTTTTGACCCGCCTTGTTGAGTGTAGCCGCCATATTGTCGATAAATAAATAAATAAATATTTTTGGACATTCTCACACGTCATCTAGCCCAAATTAAGCTAATATAAGCTTTTGCTATGGGATCTAGACGACTGATAGACATATTTATTATATATTTTCTAAATACATACATATACATAGAAGACACCCAAACTCCGAAACAAATTTTTGTGGATCACAGAAATATTTGATTCGACACGGAATCGAACCTGAGAGCTCAGGGACGGCAGTCGCATACTCATACCACTGCGCCACCGAGGCAGTTATAACTTCTTCATTTTTGCGTTTCTCGGAATATGAGATTAGATATGTTTGTTTGTCTATAGAGGGTATGCGTTCATTAATATTATGTCGCGACGAGTCGATATCTCGTAGTGGAGAGCCGGGCTACTTCAAGAGGCCTTCGACCGTGGAGACTGCAGCCAATGAGGACGTGCCCGAGTCCAGCGTGTACTTCCGACCGGACACTATCCCTACACAGAGACATATATATTATCAGGTATATAATCTATATATATAATACGCCAGTGAAGCCGCTTCTCCTCCTAAACTAAGAGTCGCACAGTCAAGTGTGGCACACCGTTGGAAAGGTCGTGGTCTCAAGTGGTGCGATAAGATTAGAAATTTGACAAAAAGTAAAAGAAAAAAAAAATTATTACTTGCGCAGTTGCGCTAAGGGTTGCTAGTAATACATATTATAGGTAAAAAATCGTACCTCTTTCTCACTGGAATTTTTTCATTGTTTTCATGCATGCTCCATACATTTGGTTGGGACGTATTATCGTTTACAGAAGGTTCATGACGCCTTTGCAGGATTTGGTGTGCGTTTTTATAACAAAATTCCTCTAAACATTATGAACCTTCCTTGGAATAAATTCAAAGTGGCTGTTAAGACACACCTCCTAAAAAAGGCATATTATACTATTAAAGATTATCTAAACGATACAGAGAAATGCTACATAGGGGCTACTTCTGTTTGAAATGTTGTTTTATTGCTGAAACTCACTTATTATTGTTAAATTATTATTATGATAATGTAAGGTATGGGTACTTTGAGATTACGTGGCACCTTTAACTAGTATTTCACTTTTTTTGTGAATAACTGAGATTCATAATTTTTAAGTTCACTTGGTCCACACATGGTCACGTACTGCCCTTGCCTTTTTTTTAAATGTTGTAACAGAATCATTGTATATACTGGCGAATAAAAAGAGTGGCCGTGTGTTTTTCTTGCCAGGTTCTTTCCTCACAGGCTCTACCTATTGCCTTGCGAATCTGGCGGTAAATGTAAAAGTAGAAGCATTTTCTTTTCTTTGACGTTCATAAGTGTTACTTTGTGACCTACATGAATAAAGATATTTTGATTTTGATTTTAACACACACACATATCACTCATATATCCCCGATAGGGGTAGGCAGAGGTGCATTACACATCCACAATTTGCTAGTATTTTTAGTCCCACTTAATAGGGGGCAAGCCTATTGCCGTCACCGGGCACTTTTATAATGGGTTATGTCCAAAATGGCCGAATGAATTTAATAAAAAGTAGCAGCTATAGTGTAATTAAATTTTGATTTTAAGATTTTGTTGCCTTTCTAATGAAAGGCAACAAAATCTTACGTGCCAGCCGTTATGGCACAGCCAATTACAGTCCTGGGCGTCTCGGACTATACATCATACTTTTAACATTCCTTTAATAGTCATATTTCTGTTAGCGATAAAGGTTCTTTTTAAATGCCATCCTAATGTGCATGTCCCGGGTACGCCCTCGATAATGATAGATCCAGGACGCCGAGGATTTTGGCCACCAATATGGCCTCAGTGATAAGGGTTGCCTTTAAGATAGTTCGAGACCAGGAATTTAATTGGCTGTGCCATAGCGGCTGGAACGTAAGATGTAGTTGCCTTTAATCAACATTTCATCGCAAGGCAACAGGGTTTAAACATTTTTTTTTCAAAATTATTACATAGCTGCTACTCTTTAAACTCATTCGGCCGTTTTGGACATAAACTATTTAAAAATCTGTCTATAGTGCCCGGTACGGCAATAGGCTTGGCCCCTATTACGTGGGACCAAAAACTTACTGGCAAAGAGTGGGTGTGTAATGCACCTCTGCCTACCCCTTCGATCTTTGTCTTGTATAATTAAAAAAATTAAACAGTAAATAGAGGTTTCCAAGTTACTCTAATTGTCTGCTTCAGTGGCGTGGTCAGTAGTGCATCGGCCTTCGATGCCGGAGTCTCGGGTTCGATCCCCGGATCGAATCAATTTGTGTGATCCACAAATATTTGTTTCGGAGTTTGGGCGTAGAAATATATAACTATGTTTAACAGCTGTCTAGATCCCATAGCAGCATATCACAAACTTATTGCTTAGTAGGCTAGATGACGTTGTGTGAGAATGTCCAAAAAATAAATAAACATATTATATTGTCCCAGTACTGTGACGTGACAATACCAGAAGTACAAGAGATCCTGGCAACCCCGCTGCCTCCAGGGTACTTGTGTCACGAGAAGCGAGGCTGGCTCCCCGCAGCTGCGGACGAAGCCGCGCGCGATCATATGTTCAAATACGTCAAGCGGAATCTTCTGAATTCTACCAACGTTGAACTTGTTAAATTAGAGGTACGTATATATCCATCAATCTTTGTGTATGACGAAAGCCCAGTTGGAATTGAATTTGAATCTGAAAATTATGGTCAGCATCAATTGACACACCCGTGTGTCTTGATTTCTGGTGGAACTCGGTACCGGTGTTTGGATGCTGTTATTACACAAACACACACACGTTCACTTTAAATAGTTATTGGATTTTATATTGATTTCTTTCGAAGAGAAAACAGTTTGAACGTCCCGTGATGGCGGACGGAATACGAAGATAGTGGCGCCACACAGTTGCAGCGGACGCCGGGCGATTTAGTCAGCTGACCATAGATAATAAAGAACTATACACTGCATAATATTTACTTACATGCTTCCCAAAGGGGTAGGCAGAGGTAAACACCAGCCTTACTACCATTATTTACGTGTAAAATTATTGGTCACACGTAATATGAGTTGGTTCGGTTTCCTGGGAAAGCGGCTGTAGATCGACAGGTGCACCAATAGGGAGGATGCCTGCTGCAAATTGTTTTTTTTATGTGTTATTATAATTCACACAACGTTATCTAGTCTCAATCTAAGCCGAGCTTGTGATATGATTACTATAAACTGATATAAATACTTACTAGTTATCCCGACAAACTTTGTATCGCCTCAAATAAAAAAAAAAAACAAAAATATTTTAATATTTCATGCAAATGTATGTAAATTGAAAAACGCGACGGACGGACAGACAGACAGACAAATTGTCGTATTAAATATATAGATATACATTTTTTTTTGTAAATACATATCTACATATACATAGGAAACACCTAGACTTCGGCACAATTGTCATTATCATTCAAAGTTTGTCCCGACCGATATTTAAATGTATTGTTAAATAAGAATTCCAAAAGAGATTCGTATGATATATTCAATCTAATTCACTTTTTTGTAAAATTATGTTTTTAATTAGTATTTAAGTTTGTGATTTGACAGTAAATAGAAGTGTCGTCATACAATTTCTACCCTAAGATACGGACTTGGGTTTTTGCGGAGAGCGTGGCTGGTAGCCTTTTAGGTTAGTTCTGGCGCTGGGCAAAAATCCAGGCCCAATCGCTTAGCATTACAATACCGAACGGTCCCTTGTCCCGCACCGCGAACTAGTTCAGAGTAACTAGTTCTTCTGTGTGGCAAAAATCAAGTTTTATTTACCTTGACATTGGCGAAATCATCCACGAATATCGATGGAGCCACGTTTTTAAACAAGCAAGGCGCCCTTCACTATCGCAGTGAAGGCATAAGACGACTTCTTACTATTATGTGATATCACATGTTAAAAATAAAATAATAAATATAATCATAAATTTTTAATTTTTTTTTTTGCTATGGTTTTTATTCTGTACCAAAATTCTATGTGCCAAATCATAACTTTCTAGCACTTGTAGTTCTCGAGTTGAAAAGTGCGGACAGACGGACAGGACCGGACTATAAGACTTCTCTTACATAGTAAACTTGTCAGTATAGTAAGAAGTCTAAAAAAGAAGATGAAGAAGTACCTTATATACTGAGATTATTTTTTGTGTATATTCCAGCAAGGGGTAGGCAGCGATACTGACGAGTCTAATTCCGACGACGATACAAGGACTAGTGAAGTGGATCCGACAGAAGAACAAATAGATGATGCGTGATATGAATAAATAAATATATCTTGTTGATTAACGTCTTTGTTTCATTTTTAGGGTTCTGTACTCAATGGGACATGAACACACATAAGTTGATTAATAATTAAAATAGAAATAACAGAAAAACAGTTTTCATTTACTATCATGATAATATGTAGTCTTTTATGGAAAAAATAAAACAAGGCCAATTTTTTAAGAAACTATTGAGTTTTGTGGTATTTTACATTTAAATGCTTTTGACATTTTGAGACTTGGACATTTTGAGACTTGGACATTTTGAGACTCGGACGTTTTGCGACTTTGATATTTTGCTACCACTTGACATTTTGCAAATTGGACCTTCTGCGACTAAACGGAAAATATAAAGAAGCTTTTAAAGAAGTTGGCATTATCAATCAAGAATTAATACGTTTAACATCTTGTAATTAAATATAATATTAGTTAATAAACTTGTACCAAAGTATCCGGCTGTAGTTTAGTTTCTTACATTTTGTAAAAAAATATCGGGTCTGTTATCGTGTTACGTTTATCGATAGCTGCATCCCTATCAGTTTCTCCGACTCTGGTATAACCTTGTACGTGTGTAGGCGTCATATTTTTATAAAATAATGCGTACATTAATGTAAAAAAGACGCTCGTTCAAGTTTTCACAGGAGCTGTCATCGAGAGCTTAAAGAAATGGAAATAGTATTAGGGATGATTTATATTAGACCGTGCCGTCCCCGGGGCGTGCCGTGTACGTGGCCCGGACGGGGCACGGATTCGAAACGTTACATACATTTTATATGAACCAATTTATATTACACCGTGCATAATCCGTGTCCCGTCCGGGCCCGGACGACGCTCGTCTACACCACGGTTGTTGCACGGTCCCGCCCCGTCCCCTCCACGTCCCGTCGTAATACGAACACTCTTCCGTGCTGCGTACGGGCAGTGAGCGGCGAATGTTTAGTGAGGGACATACTGCTAAACGTTGTGTAGGTTCTATCGGTGTCTTGAATCTTGTCTGCTGTCTTATAAGGGCGGGCTTTAGCTCATTTAGTAAAATGTCAAAGTTTTCCTTCGACATTCTAAAATATCCAAAGAATTTATCTTCATTGTGCGGTAAGTATCTACATAGCGTATTAAATTCTCCGTCAAATTGACACCTTCTCCAAAGAGGATGCACGCTCCATTACCGTTTAACCTGTTTTTTCCTAGTCCTTGCTTCTGCTTCCTCTTCATCAATAGCTATCGCAATAGCAGCCATCTCCAGTAAAGAAAACTCCATTATTATTAAATTGCAATAATTGGGAATTATTCACATCACTACGCTAAATTGAAGCGATCGTGGCGGCCTATAACCCGTTTAACACTCGGTGTAGTATAAACATGCAGCACGGACGGGCCGCGCCCCGGCCCTGACACGGCACGGTCTAATATAAATCATCCTTTATGTATAATAAACTTATTTTGTTTTATTTTAACGTAATTTCTTAAATTAGTGCGACCATCCAACCTAACTCTTTAGCTTTATAATATAAAGTATACTTAGACAGATAAAATATAGATAATAATATAATAATTTAATGACGCCTAAATCTCCAAAGTAGAGGTGCATTATACATCCACATTTTGTTTTACCAGTAGTGTTGTTAAAGGTACGCTCCATCTCCCTTTTTCGCCTCCTTCACGAGCATAACCTGCTCGCAGGACACAGCCACGTTCCACCTACTATGGTCTCCAGCGGAAGAGTATCTACGCCCAGACCCACAACGAGGTCCCGGCAATTGAGCATTCCACCAACGTGTGGAGTGCCGTGTCCTCGCTGGAACGTTGACACTGGTGTGACCTCACGATGAATAGTAGTACTTAGGTACCTATGATAAGATAAAGATGTTTATGTGCAGTTTCAAACGACCTATGACTGGAGTGGTCTAAGGTCTAAGATTCTATTTATTGTTTACGACCCAAGGTCGGTCGGCTCGTTATTTATAAACATTAATGTATGATTAATCAGAAGCAAAGTTCAAGTCATACATTCATTGTTTATGGAAAGCGCCGGCGTAATTGCGTAGGATTCTTATCTAACTCCTATTTATGTTGAATTGGAAGCTACTTTTATCAGTTTTGTAACACGCAGATACCTGCGGCTTCTCATGCGCCTATTAGTTTTCTCGTTCCGTATAACTTGAACAGAAAGCAGCTTATGTCCGTACCTAAACTCTAGTAGGTATATCGTACACACATTATCTAGCCCTTATCTTCGAGAGGTAGGTTACCCAGAGGTTCATTTCATGCCTACATTTTGCATAGTCCCACCTTAGAAAAGGTAAAGCATTGTCGTCACCGGGCACACCTTCCGATAGAAAATTATCTGTTGTGCCATTCATTGCCGGACTGGCACCGGGTAAGCGCTCTGCGAAAGTTTAATTCCAGGGTTACCCTGCTAGCGTCTATGGTTTAGGCTTTATTAAACTTTGTGCATGTTAAGTTACAAATATTATTAACTTAAATAAAATATAATTTAAAAAAATGTAGTTACACTTTTCTTCTATACAGGAAAATTATGATTTCATTGTGAAATATTAGCCATGAAACATGACGTAATAACTTAGTGTAATATACCTAGACTACGCATCTATGTTACTTAGGTAGGTAACTAATATTTAAATTATAGTTCTTGTCTCTTAATAGATAAGTTAGTAAGTACTAAGTACTTACCTACCAACCTATTTTAGTCTCCGACAGGTACCAAGGTTTTATAAATTGTATTTGGCAATTGACGTTAAGGAGGTTTTAACGTCCATGGCTGGACGTCCAGGGTAGGTACGCCCTCGTAGTCGCTTAGGATACCTATACCTACGTTTACCCTGTTACAGGTAGGTACCTAGTACCTACCTACTTAAATGACTAAATAGCACAGAATATTTATATGTATGATAGGCTCTTACTCCCGCAGCAGTAACGCTGCGTCGAGTTTATCGTTCGACATATTCAACCAATGATATCGCAAAAGAACTGGGCCACGTGTATGAATTAACACTTAAATAGCGGACCACGCACCGTGGAGTAAGGACTGAAGGACTCGGCTCAAGACAGAGACAAATGGAAATCTTTGGAGGAGGTCTGGCCTTCACCTGAGAGCGGTTCATGCATGAATAAATATTAATTTAAAGTCAAATAAATAATATTCAAATATATAGTAATAATATTTAGTATTTACACTTTAATTCATTTACATTTAATTGAACAATTTATTGCAATTGATTATTTACAATTTATGAAAAATTATTTATACATTATTTTACGGTCTAACTACAGAACTTCGATATGGCCTATGGGTTGTGAAGGTCAGATGGCAGTCGCTTCACGGAAAATATCGAAGTTCAGCCGAATCGCAGTTAGACTGGAAAGCCGACCCCAAATGAGTTGGGAAAAGGCTAGGTGAATGATGATTTATACATTTAAAATTTTTAAAACACATTTTAATTATTTCCAAATTTTGTCATAATTATTTCTTTTGTAAATGCATGGAATTTGTAAATGCATATTTTTTTTTTTCGCAGTAGAACTGGACCACGTGAATAAATTAACGCCTTCTTTAAATAGCGAACCACCGTGTAGTAAGGACTGAAGGACTTGACAAAATCAAGTAAAAAACATGATAGATGTCTGCGTATGTTATTTAGTATGATCGACCTCCAATTTGTACAATAGTCCAACGTGTAATTAAGGAACCTTTAATGACACACTGAAGACGTAATTAGATTACCTAATTTAAATGAAACATTCTAAAACACAAGATTGTATTAAATTAGTCTGTGTAAAGACAAAAACACTTTACTTTTCAACAGGAGGTACACTGTTAAAAATTTTCAGGGAAAATTACATAAAAGTTTGGGCAACTCTCGTTGCCCAAACAGTTATGTAATTTTAAATGTTTCTGTAATTTCACATGAGAGATGTAATACATAACGTAATGTAAATCGAATTTACGTTACATACTTACATGTAATTTTACATAAGGTATAGTACATTCCATTTATGTAAAAATACATAAGGAAAATTTTACACAAATATGATGTGATTTTACAGAATGTATACAACATTTTATTTTGTAAAAGTACACCAAATTTATGTAAAATTCAACAAAATTTACGTAATGTTCCCGATAACATTCAGTATTTTTCAGGCACATTTTATGTAAAACTACATATCGATTGTGAGTATCTACACACAATTTTGTGAAGTTACTGCAAGTAAAATGCTCATTTCCGGAAAGTTTATGTAAAACTACTGAGAAGAATGTGTATTTTTCAAGTTAATTTTATGTGAAATTACATATTGGTTGTGTGCGTTTTCTTATAATTATGTAAAATTACTGATAGTATTCAGTAAAATTACTGCAAGTACATGAGTTTTTCAGGAAAACAAATGTAATGTTCCCGATAACATTCAGTATTTTTCAGGCACATTTTATGTAAAACTACATATCGATTGTGAGTATCTACACACAATTTTGTGAAGTTACTGCAAGTAAAATGCACATTTCCGGAAAGTTTATGTAAAACTACTGAGAAGAATGTGTACTTTTCAAGTTAATTTTATGTGAAATTACATATTGGTTGTGTGCTCTTTCTTATAATTATGTAAAATTACTGATAGTATTCAGTAAAATTACTGCAAGTACATGAGTTTTTCAGGAAAACAAATGTAATGTTCCCGATAACATTCAGTATTTTTCAGGCACATTTTATGTAAAACTACATATCGATTGTGAGTATCTACACACAATTTTGTGAAGTTACTGCAAATAAAATGCACATTTCCGGAAAGTTTATGTAAAACTACTGAGAAGAATGTGTACTTTTCAAGTTAATTTTATGTGAAATTACATATTGGTTGTGTGCTCTTTCTTATAATTATGTAAAATTACTGATAGTATTCAGTAAAATTACTGCAAGTACATGAGTTTTTCAGGAAAATAAATGTATAATTATAAATAAAGTTGTGTGTATTTCAGGCCTATTTTATGTAAAATTACATGTCTGCTCGACGTCGCTTTCGGAAGCTTGACACTCATGTCCTTTGAAACTACATCTATCCATCGTGTCCTGGGTCTCCCTCTGGACCTTCGCCCAGGGATGGAAAGGTGTAGTGTCAAAGGACATGAGAGAGTGTCAAGCTTCCGAAGACGACGACGTCGAGGATAAAGCAAAGTGGGAGAAATCAAATTTGTTTTTTATAAAACAAGAACAAAAATGTAATTTCCGAAACAGACATGTAATTTCACATAAAATAGGCCTGAAATACACACAATTTTATCAGTGACAATACCAAAATTTTCCTGGAAAGGAAAACTGACCCCACCACCATATGGGATAACTAGCTGGGAAGAGAGGGAGTTTTATAAAAAACAAAACAAATATTTGACATTCAAAAATTTATTAATTTTTTCGACAAAAATATTAAATTTACAAAAACAAATATTTCTCATTCATAATATTAAATTTGCTCATCCATATAACTTGGTATTGACAAATATTAAATAATTCAACGTTGACAGTAGGAATAGTATAACAAAACGCTTGAAATTCAATTAATAATCACCATGTTAAACAGGGTATATGGGACAGCTTACCAAGCTAAAACCATTATTTCAGAGTACCTATTATTATGAGAAACTTTATAAAAAAACTTTTTTCGGATATAAAAAAAACAGAATCGGAAATTTAGACTTCCCACATAAGTTAGTTGCTGGATTGAATGTTTAGTATGGAAAATTGATATATGATTTCCATTTTTAAAAAAGTTTCTTTAAGAGGCTTGCTGGAATAATGGTCCGAGTACATGTTTCATGTTTTTGGAAAGCTGCCCTTACAAAAAGTTACAAAAACAAACAAGTATGTACCGCCTTTTATTTTAAAATTATTGTCTAACAGCAGATTTACCTAGTTCACATTAATACTTAAAATTTTGTGGATAAACAAGACAACTTAAAGCTTAATTCAATTAATAATTGCCAAGTTACATAACAAAGTTACTTAAAATTGTCCAACACGGATCATTTTATTAAATTTAATCAAAATCTGTACATGTGAAACAAGAATATTTTTTGGGATCGCAAAAATATATAGGGTGTAACAAAAATGAAGGACCCAACTTTCAGGCGGGGTGTAGATTCGAACACTGAATTCAGGAAAAATATTTAGAAATATCCCGCCCTTTAGTTTTAGAAAAATTAAATAAATACGGAATTTTCACTACATTAGGCAAACGACTGAAAATTCCGTATTTATTTAATTTTTCGAAAATTAAATGGCGGGATTTTTTAAAATATTTTTCCTGAATTCAGTGTTCGAATCTACACCCCGCCTGAAAGTATGGGCCTTAATTTTTGTTACACCCTGTATAAAAAACTATGTATTTTACAAGTAAATTATTTTTCATTATACATGGTTTTAGGGGTTCACACGACGATCGTTTATATAAAAATATGAGATTACCGATATTTCGGCCTTGCTTGAAGGATTTATCACGACGATATAATAATGATAATAACCACGAAACTTGTAAGTGTTATAAGGCTCAACACACATGGCGCAGAGCAGAAATGAATATCCTGTAGACACGCGATATAAAAACATGACGCGACGCGTCGCTTCGACTCAGCGCCAAGTGAGTTGAGCGTCACAGCTTAATTTACTATTTAGTTAAAGAAAATTTACTTCTGGAATTCGAAAGAACCGAAAAATCGATAAGATCATAACATAAAGCATCGTGGTGTAAACCCGTAAAACAACGTGTATTAAAAATTACGTTATCTTCGTCGAGATGACCGACTTGAAGGTGACCCTGAAGGGATCACAACTCATCTAGTTTACAAATGGTAGTCACTTAAGGACAAACTCTGCAATATTTAATTAACACCCAAAGGGCCGGCAGTTTGATCCCAAAACGACGCCGATGTAAACAAAAATATCCCTACAATAAACTACGAGTGCTTAAAAATTACGTTTGCGGACATCTTCGTCGAGATGTCCGACTTGAAGGTGACCCTGAGGGGATCACAACTCATCTAGTTTACAAATGGTAGTCGCCTAAGGACAAACTCTGCAATATTTAATTAACACCCAAAGGGCCGGCAGTTTGATCCCAAACCGACGCCGATGTAAACAAAAATATCCCTACAATAAACTACCAGTGCTTTAATAAAAAAATACTGTACTTGTGAGTAGCTAAATTAAATCTAAGAACGAATGATGTAACGCTATATAAAGCTCATTGTCAATAACATGAGTCGAATAGGTGTGAAATTGAAGCAGATTTTTATAATTGCAGCATAAGAGATCTATTTGTCCTGTACATAGCTTCTGACACAAACCTATTTCAAAATTATATTCAAATTTAACCAAGGATCCAATAAAATATGGATCTTCATATGTATCACCGAAAACTATGTTGTTTATTTTCAAGAAATGCAATATTTTTCCTTCTGATTTGTATAATAGATAATCGCCGGTTGAATACTCAATACCTTTGTAATTTATGCGAGGTGCTGAAAGGGTTATACCAGATGTGTTCATAATTGAAAGCCTAACGGTTGGTGGTAGAGCATTGATACCGAACATTTGAATATGGTTAGAAAATAATTTGGAATCGTAACGAATACCTTGAGAAAGGTAACCTTCATGTAATTGATGACGCTTCGCCAAAGATTTTGTGACGTTGATAAAATTTGGAAGGTGACGTACAATGTTTTTGAAAAATCTATGTTTACTTTCAAATCGAAGAGTCCAGGAGTATATCAAAGGTCCGTGAAGTCTCGTCAACTGACCATAATGAAGTAAATAGTGATGTTTGGGTCTAAGTGGTATATTTAGAAACAACTGTCTTCTCAATGTTAAATACTCTTTTGCAGCAGATGTTATTAAGGCTGTTTGGGCAATGGATATCTCATATGCACAAATAAGCTGTACGGTTTCTCGTAACTTCATTAGCATGTGCCAAACAGGGTCATGAATATTTACTACTTTAAATAGAACCAATGGCAAATACTTAAGAAAATGCCAATTTTCAAGTGCTTGCCCCCCCAGCTTAACGGCACCAGTTTTAAATGGCGGTGGCATATTTATGTGTTCTTTTTTAGACAACCGTTCTATATAAGTATTTAAAAACAATTCACTGAAGTATGTTTGTCCTATGAAGTGATTAATGGCTAGAGCAACGTCAAATGGTACCACACCTTCAAATAAATCGTGTCCTAAGCACGGGGGTAAGCCATCAATGACATGATAATATCCGACTTCATTAAAAACTGAGTTACGCTTTACCCCTCGAGAATGTTCCAAAGAATTATTATTTTCTTTATTCTTATTGAGTTGGTTAGCAATTTCTACATCATCATTATAGTCTTTAATAGTTCTCTTTTTGCCTAACGAGGTTGGATCTTCATTAAATTGTTGTTTTTCGACTAAACAAAACCTACAAAAGTAATTACCATTGAAGTTTTCAACAAAACCGCCAATAGTGTGACTTCCTAAATTATCTCCAACTATCGTCAAAAGAGTACCATAAATAATCCGATTTAATTTTTCAATAAAAACTCTATCTTTTTCAAGGCATGCGAGATCTTGAACTATTTTACCAAAAACCTTACTGTGACCGAAATCTTTCAAATGTTTTTCCTTGCACAGAAGAACTAATTTCATGTTATCGACTTTGGACCTATTATGTGGAAGGACGTTTGCCACTGTCATGTACACTCCTAACAATTTATGTTTGATTTTAGAGGACCCTAAGGGATTACAAATTTCAAAGGCATCTTGATATAGTATTATTTTAAGTGTGTCTTTTTTTTTTAGTAGAATATTATCAAAACATTTCGAACCACATGTTATATCTTTTAAAACGCCATTGGTTTTTTCTATTGGATTCTGAAATTGTTCAAGAAATGTTCTATCATCAAACAAACTTTTTATGCTTTTTATAATCGGCACATATTGTAAAACACACAACTTATGGAAGTTATTTCGACCTAATGATACGCAGATTGGTGAAACAATGTTGAATAATTCTGTGTAAAGTTTGTATCTGTAATACTTGCTTAGCAATTTTTTACACCAAGCGCCACTCAAACTTTCGTCATAGACTGAATTGAAAACATCTTTTTGAATTTTTTTTTTGGCATTTGGAAAAGTTTCAAGAGAAAACAGACATTGATTTCTTATAGTTTGCAATGTATTTTCATTGACATCTGCATAACAACTGATCACGTTACTAATAGCTTCTTGAGAAAGAATATTTTTTGTCTCCAATTTTAACAAAAGTAATAGAAATGATTTCTGAGACACTAAACCAATATTTTTACTAAGTTCCCTCTCGGATTCCGTTTCCAAGACACCAAAAACTTCATGCTCACTAAGTGTGCTGGTGGATGGAACAGTGTACTCACTAAGTGTATCGGTGGATGGATCACCATCATTTAAGTTAATCGGACTAAGTGTTCTGTTATTTGGTTTTCTACTTGGGTTTGAAAAAGTATGATAGCGATAAACGTGACTTTTTAACGATGATATACTACTGAAAGATGCCTTTGCACATGACATTGCTTCAGAAGAATAAGGACAATTAGTTCTCTTTCCTGAATTAATATCGTGAATCCTTGAGTGATATTCAACATTTTTAGATAATATTCTCTTATTGCATTGTGTACATTGCTTAAATAATGTATTAGTGTCAACATTTGAACTATGAGTACGATGAGTGTAAGAAGGATGTAGCCTAAAATTGTGATTTCTAAAAGACTCATAGCTATTGAATATTTTTTTACAGACAGGAATAATACATCTGAAATTCACATTATTACAGAATCTATGACATTTCTGGTGGGCATTGTAAGTAAATACAGTAGGAAACTCCTTGTTACAATAATCGCACGTGAATAACATGATACTTTACATGGATTTAAGTTTAGCCATTAATGATAATACTTTGCTGAGCGTGCGCCCTTTTCGCACTTTAGTACCTTCATTAGGATTAATTTTGAAAACAAACCTTTGAAGAAACTCTAAAGTATTTTGGCACTGTTCCGGGTAAGCCATGTTGAAATTGTAATAGGCCGCAAATAACACTTGAAGAGATGAACTACATGTGGACGTACTCCCCACTTCGCTGACGATAGTGTTTTCTACGAGTAGGTATGAAATATTGTCGATACCTGTAAGTAAAAAAGTTTTATTAAGTAAAATTTGGATTGACGGCAAACGCCAATGGCAAACTCTAGTCCTTTGGCCTCTAAAAATAATTCACATCGATATTTTTTTAGGTTCAGGTCAACTCGGTTTCATGTAAGGATCATTTCATTTCATTTAAGCTTCCGATTTTCAGATTATTTTCTTCCCATACAATGATAATGATCCTTACATGAAACTGAGTTGATGTTCATCTATTTATTTATTGACAAGTTTACACCAAAACAAAAATACAACGTAATGTAGTGAGTGAAACAAAACACACGACTAATAATAAAATGCATATGTGGCAGTCTTCTGGTTAAATCAGTCACTTGGCAAGTTGTCCGTCGGCTAGCCCGTCTGGCTGATTTATCCAGTTGGCTGCGACATATACATTACTAATGTATATAGGACTATTAATAGTAATAATATAAATAGGCTGAAAATTAATTTAATATGAAAAATAGTATTTTTAATTTTTTGCATTTTTTCATATTAAAATTTTATAGAAATCAGTTTAAGTCGACTTGATCAACTTCAAATTGTATAAAAAAATACATACCAGAAACTATGTTTGGTGCTGTGGTTTTTCCTCGGCTAATAATATCAGACCTGGACAACGGTTGCTAAAAACAAAACGCAAAATAAAATTAATGCCATTTGCTCTTTTTACCATCTTACTAATTATTTTTGTAAAGCTGCACACTAAAAGAAATTTAACAAAAAATTATTGTATATTTAAATAACAAGTACCTTATATTTTACATAGATGTATGATAGATCCTCTTTAAAATATTTGGCTGTTAATTGTAGCAAGTTTATATCATTTTTCTCTGTGTCATCTAAGTCGTTCTCTGAAGCGTTCTTTTGTTTTTTTGGCAACAGTGCATTTATTTTCTCGTGTAATTCAGTTACTTTACTGCGAAAAGTGTCCATGCACTGGTTAGAATTCAAGCCACAAAGGCGGTCAAAATGTATTATCATATATTTTTCCTCCAATAATATTGGCCATTCATTAGCAATACTAGTCACTGCAGGTGCAGGTGTTGAATTCAGGAATGTTCTCTGTAAACTATAAGTATCATTCATATACGATTCCACCTTAGATTCATCTCTTTCTTTCACAAAAGCATTTGATATAAGCCAGGATTTTTTAGTTTCTGGCGTTATTTCTTCATCTGCATATGTGACTGGTATACTCGCTTGCCACTCCTTGCAACCGGAACTTAAGTTTTTTATTAATTTAGATTTCTTTTTTGTTGTACTTGTGTCAGAGTAAGGGCTGTTGGGTGCTCTTTTGTGGGGCCGTTGAAGGTAGTGTACTCTTTCTTCTAATTTTTTGAAAACGGTATAGTACCCCAATCCTATAAGTTGGTTTGTATCAGGATCTCTGTCATACAATTGTGGATATGTTTCACACAATTCTCGTGCAATCACTCTATAATTTGACCTTGTAGGTGAGTTTTCATGATGAAGAAGTTCATCTACTACATTTCTTACAATAATATTGACATCAGAGGGTAAAATTAGTTTTTCATTGTTTAGTTTTGACAAAAGCGCTGATGGAAATTTACTGTACGGGATTTGAAAATCGCTAATATTGCTATCTATGCTTGAAGTGGGGGAATTTGGAACTGTCAATTCAGATGCAGTTGTGTGAGACGCCACTGAGGAAGTCTTTTCACCCCCATCCCATTCCTCATTAACTATAATAAGAACCTCATTTTGAAATTCTCTTAAAACATCATTATCTTCAATTTCTGTGCCATCTATGAGGAATATTTTAGTTCCATAAATATTTTTTTCTCTAGCTGAAACAAAACGAATACAAACATAATACAGATGCAGGAAGCAATATACACGACAACAATATTGACCAAAGTTTTGGGAGACAGTTTTTGTAGCTCCCCGACATATAAAATGATTCCACAATCTCAATCTCCCCTTTCCTGTTGGTTTCGGTGCGGTAATTCGATAAAAACTGACTCAGTAGTCCAGAAGACGGTATTTCTAAACGTAAGTACAACATTTATTACTACAAAGGTACTTTCTACCTACATCAGCGAGCTGTACGTGTAGGTATTTCTCTTGCTGCTATAACCACAAATGAAGAAATAATAAAAATACATTAAAACCTGGGGCTCAGCAACAAATTTTTTAATTTATTTTAATTATTTATTGTTAAAGCGGCAATAAGAGAAACACACATTCTGTGAAAATTTCAACTATCTATCCTATTTTTAGCTTATTGGCAATTTTGCATCATTCTAATGCTACCCATGCAAAGCTGGGGCGACAATCTATGGATTAAAAATTTCAACTACTCTTTCAATACATCCTATCTAAACATACACGGTGAATTTTTGAGACGGGACAGTAAGGGCAGGTACCTTAACCCTTATAGTTACAGGAAAACGCTTTTAGGATTCATACATTTTTAAGATATTCTGAACTGCATTTACAGATTTTGGAAAAAATGTAGCAAATGTAAAAAAATTCAGTCAGTCGGTCCAGTAGACTTTTGATCCTTAAAAGAAACAGGATAGATTGTCATCAAAAAAAGTTTTTTTGTAAAATGACCATTTTCTTGCTGCTGACTGTATTTTTTTTTGTCTTAAACCATTACAGAGTAGAAACATTTCAACTAATCAATTTATGTCACACTTGCCTTGGTCGACCTTAACTATAACAGTTAAGGTACTGCCCTTACTGTCCCGTCTCAAAAATTCACCCTGTATACAATACACAATGTACAACCAATACATTCTAAATACACTACTGAGGTTCTACAAAGATAAATTCAACACTACTCCACTGTATTATTTCTAATATTTACCCTTTTCAAGTATTTGGTCTATGTTTACTTCGGACACACAGATTGCTTTCTTTATTTTGTGGTCACTTGACCATAATTTTAGTATGGGCATCCTTGCTTTAGTTGTAGAATAAAATGAAATCAAAATAAAACTACTATAAGTTGACAATAAAATAAATGACTGATTTTTGTATTTCACGATTTCACGGGACTTAAATCTAAAATCCTATACAAAAATGAAGTCAACATTTTCTAAGTCCCGGATTGCTTAAAAAGTGTATATTTGGTATTTTTTTTGAATTTTTTTTTTAAGTTTTTTTTTAAGTTTTTTTTTTAATTTTTTTTTTTCTATTTTTTTTTTTAAAGATATATAACTTATTTGGTCTAATATGAACGATTAACAGATAGGTCGACGGAGCCCCGTTTCGCGGGGCTCCTATTTCTGGGTGGTTAAAAAAAATGAAAAAAAAAAACTAACCTATCCGAGTCGGGGTACTCTGGAGTCGACGTGTTAACCATAATGATTTTCCAAGGTCATCCTCGACAACCCCCGCACCTCCCCCAATAGGTTTACAAGTCCCCGCTCCATACAAAAATCGGTCGAAATTTTTCTAAGTCCCGTGAAGTGGTGAAAATTTTACAAGTCCCCGCTCCATACAAAAAACAGTCGAAATTTTTCTAAGTCCGGGACCCTCTTTGCGACACCCTAACCCCGACCCTTCCATTCATATAAATAACATTATGTCCAACCCTTGGAGAACAGATTTGTCAATAAATAATAAAAATGTAAGCTTTATGTTAGATACAGGTGCGATACACTAATGTCTCGTCAAGTAAAACCTTTTACAGTATAAATATTAATCCAAATCTAATAGTCATAGATTATTTCTCAAAATACATAGAAATTGCTTAATTAAAGTCTAGTACTTCAGCAAAAACAGTAATTAATCATTCGATCGATTCCAAAGAATGTAATCTCCGATAATGGTCCATCATTTAATAGCCATGAGTTTAGTATATTTACAAAGGAATGGGATATTTCTCACTCCACATCAAGTCCCTATCATAGGCAATGGTATGTCTGAAAGAGCGGTAGCTATTATTAAGAATATCTTAAAAAAATGTACAGCTGAACCAAACGTTCCAGCATAAACATGTAAACGATTATATGTGACTATAAGGATTTTACCTTTAAAATAAAATATTTTATTCTTAGTAATGTTTAAGGATTTAGATTGTAGGTATATCTTTTTATCAACACTAACGGTTGTATATGTACTATAATGTGTGGCCAATAAAGTACTGGCAAAGTGTGGGTGTGTAATTCACGTTTGCGTACCTCCTCGGTATTATAGGTGATAATAATATAAGGTACCTATGTATGTTCATTAACTTCATTATGAAAATTTATCAACTTTCTAACTCAGACTAGAAGAAGAATATTATTATTGTTATTCTTTTAGCCTGAGCTTTCTAATTACTTGTGATGTATTGTAGACTGGCTTATGAGACAGTTTCTAGACTCACTGGACAAATAATATACTGAAACCTTGAACTCTTGATCAACTCTAGGTACCTAGGTATCTATTAAACAACCGCATTAAAGTAGGTTGCGTATTTTTAAAGGTCTAAGCATACCTAGGGACTGACAGCGGGAAACGATTGTATATCTCTATAACACTAGATACCATAACCTACCTGTTCATCATTCATATTAGACCAAATAAGTTTTACATCTTTAAAAAATCTTTAAAAACAAATTGTAGTCGTCTAAGAATACTTACATAGCCAGCAAATCGCAGAGTACAAACACACACGACTCGACACTGATTAATGTTTCGCCAATGTCAAGGTTATCCTTGATTAGTTGATAGTCCCGCACAGAAAAACTAGTTATTCCTAACTATATAGCTCCAGGTGCAGGACAAGAAACGTTGTTCGGTAGAACAAGCAGGACTCGGAACTGAAATAAACGTACTGAAATAAAAATTATTTCGTTATCTATCATTGTTCTTTTATTATACAAACTACACTACAGAAAACAAAATACTAATAAAACTCACACTATTAATCGTTATTTACTTCATTTGCTTTACGAACAAAGAACGAACACAAAAGTCCAAATCACACTAAAATGCCACAACGACATTGCGTTGCTGAGTGTTGCCAGCAGTCTAACAAAAAATACACTAAATAACCTACCGGTTTTTAGTGTATATTTGTATTTTTCTGTATGACCCATCTTTTTTTTAGCCGTTTAACCACTTGTAATCACGAATTTCATCTAATGCAGTCCATCCGTGTGATGTGCTTGACATCAATCGAGTTAATTCGTGACGTTTGTTTAAGTAATTGAGTAAGATACCTACTGCGTGCAAAATGTTGGTAGGTAAAATAAAATAGTCTCGCAGAGATATTGGAAATGCTTAAAAAGGTAGATTACTACGTTTAACCTACTTCATCTAGAAATTAGTTTACCCTGTCAGGGTTGCAAAATCGGAACACCTGGCAACACTACTTCCTATCCTACATACATGTAGGTGTATACTGTGGCCGTTACGACGTGGCACAACGAAGATCGGCAACATCGCAATTGCGCTACGTTGCATGAGCGCCGATTCGTGGCACAAAATAGACTTTATTATGTCAGAAATAGGGTCGAAAATATAAAAAGCTATCTTATTATTATTGTAAATACCTATCTCAGAACGAATACTGGTTTAAGTGGTCTGAGGTACCTATACTGTATCCATGCAGCAAATTGTAGGTCATAACTGGTATAATTTATATGTTACATGAAGAACAATTAGATAATTTTACAAAAACCGATCACCATGCAGATATCAGTTTTGATGTTATGTATGGATGACATGTCGTAAGTAAATGCGTCGTATGATGGGTAGCGTCGCGCCGTCGCCGTCGTAGGTACCTACCTATCATCAACACGTGACGAGTCCGTCGCATTGGCGGCACAAAATAGACTTTATCACGTCAATTATAGGGTCGAAAATATAAACAATTAGAGTAAACAATTAGAGAAATAAGAACAATTAGAGTTAAATAATGATACATACACAGAACAGTAGAAGAATTAAAAAGGAAATACTACTATTTCCTTTGGGGGGTACTATTAGTGGTATTATTATTCAGATACTATTTCTTTCCTTTTGGAAGGATTTGATCGACTTGCCTACACCATTCCACTCCATTACCTAATAAAAAAAATTTCGCAAGGCATTACGTAAGGATCGATGGAGTTTTGTCAAACGAAACCGGTTATGCTACAAGTGCATAGATGCGAGTCACGACAGAGCCAGCTGTCCGGCGACACCGTGTGACGTCGATAGTTGTGGGCAAGCGCATCATAAACTATTACATTATAATCCGCGTGAAACAGTGAACGAGCCGTGTGTTAGTACGAACAATATCGTGACCGAGACCCCGTCCGAGTCCCCGGAAATATTAACGCATGTCAAGAACAGTAAGAGCAAAGTGTTACTAAAAGTCGTTCCCGTAAGTGTACACGGACCCAACGGTGTATTTCAGACAAGTGCGTTATTAGACGATGGATCTACAGTGTCTCTTATCAGTGCGGCACTGGTGTCGCGCGCCGGCCTGCGCGGGCGCCGCGAGGTGCTGCGCGTCCATGGCGCCTGGGACAACAGTGCGCTCGTATATGATGCAGATATTGTAAATGTTTGTATGGCAAACTAGTAGTTTAAAGAGCTTTAAGATACCAGAACAAAATTTTAGTGTAATTTATTTTAACAATTATTGTCATTTACAAGATATAAATAAGGACTTTTTATGTTGTTCTAATACTAATCCTGAGATTCTTATTGGCCAGGATAATTATAATTTACTGTTGCCTTTGGAGATTAGGGTTGGCAAATGTAACGAACCGTGTGCTACTCGTACTCATTTGGGATGGTGTGTTCGTTCGTGCTTAACTACACTGCACGTTACTGAGGTTCACTCTGGGTCGGCAGACACGTCCGATGACCTGCACGAAATGGTAAGAAAGTCATTCACTATCGAATCTATGGGAATATTTGGGAAACCACGCCAGAATATCGATGATGTACGAGCGCTGGAACACCTGGAACAAACGGCAACTTTGATCGATGGTCGATGGCACGTAGGTCTACCGTGGAAGGACGTCAGCTGTTAGATGCCTGACTCCGAACGTACAGCGCTGTCTCGGCTTCATAACCTGGAAAAGAAAATGGCATGTAATGAACAATTTGCAAAAAGGTACCGCGAGCGTATTCATCATTTGTTAAATAACGATTTTGCTCAGGAAATTTTAGATACAACTAAAACAAACAAAACATGGTACTTACCTAATTTCGGAGTAGATAACCCTAATAAAAATAAATTACGTTTAGTCTTCGATGCTGCAGCTAAAACTCGTAGTTTGTCTCTTAATGATTATTTGTTAACCGGCCCGGACTTATTGAATTCATTACTAGGTATTATGTTGCGATTTCGCGAATATAAGTACGCCGTGGTGGGGGACATTAAGGATATGTTTTTAAGGGTGAAGATATTACCCACTGATCGGGATACCTTCCGATTTCTATGGCGCGACAACCCTAGCGAGCATGTACGTACATATAGAATGTCGTCTTTAATATTTGGCGCGAACTGTTCGCCGTTCATTGCCCAGTTCGTTAAAAATAAAAACGCACAAGGTTTTGAGTCGTCGAAACCCGCGGCCGTGCAAGCTATACGCGACCAACATTATATGGACGACTATATAGATAGTCAACCGGACGTAAACATTTGCATTGAGTTAGCGCGAGATATTATGCATATACATAAACAAGGGGGTTTTGAGATTCGCAACTGGCTTAGTAACAGCGCGTCATTATTAGATAGCTTGCCCGAGGAGTCGCTCGCCGTCACCGCCGCTACCGTACAGATCGGAGCACGACATGAGGGTGAACGTGCGTTGGGAATTATATGGTACCCCGATGATGATACTTTAGGTTTTGTCACTTCATTTAAACGTATACCTACAGATATAATTAATGGAATTAAATGTCCTACGAAACGCGAATTATTACAGGTCATTATGTCATTGTTTGATGTTAACGGGTTTCTCTCACCGTTTACAATTAATGGTAAAATAATACTTCAGGAAACGTGGAAACTAAATATTAATTGGGATCAAAAAATAACTGAAAATATATGTACAAAATGGTTTAAATGGTTAAAATTATTAAAAAAAATTAGTAACATACGAATACCTCGATGTTATGCATCCACTGTCGTCGTAGGTATTGGAACAGAGGATGACTCACAACAGCTGTTAGGCGCTTCATTGAGTAGCGCGGCTATAACTACACACGAAAGTATATTGCCCGACCGGCTCGTTACTGAAACCAGTTATTATAACTCTTTACAACTGCACATATTTTGTGATGCGTCGTTGCAAGCTATGTGCGCGGTTGCTTACTGGCGTTGGTTAGACAATAATAAACAAATAAGGGTTTGTTTCGTGGCAAGTAAATGTCGAGTTACACCAGTCAAATCTGTCACGATACGATTGAGTCTGATACGATTGAGACCTACTGTGAAAGAAATAACAGCAAAATGTATGTTATGCAGGATACGTAAGGTTAGGCCGCAAATACCTAAAATGGGAGATTTACCTGCTGCCAGGGTAGCTCATCACGAACGTCCGTTTACCCATTGCGGGGTCAATTTGTTTGGACCTATGGAGGTCACAATAGGGAGACGAAGAGAGAAGCGGTATGGAGTTCTTTTCACCTGTCTCACCATTAGGGCAATACATTTGGAGACAGTGGGTTCACTTACCACCGACTCACTCATTATGGCTCTTAGACGAATGGCTTCGCGGCGTGGGTGGCCCGCACTGAAGAAGAGCTTGATGAGCAGTACTTACAGACTACCGCTGGTATTCATGGCACTCGCTGGAATTTCATCCCCCCCGCAAGTCCCCATTGGGGGGGGGGCTTGGGAACGTTTAATCCGCAGTGTCAAGGTTGCACTGAAGGTGACACTTAAAGAGGGAGCGCCTAGGGAAGAGGTGTTCAATACGCTCTTAGCTGAAGTAGAAGCCATTGTGAACGGCCGAACGGCAAGGAATCGCTTACACCCAATCACTTTCTACTCGGCTCAGCATCCAATTTACCGCAGGTAGGGAGTTTTGACGACTCAGACTTATTTTTACGTCGCCATTGGCGTATAGCACAGAGGTTGGCCGATATGTTTTGGAAAAGGTGGGTCGCTGAAGTGCTACCTGAGATGATACCACGTCAAAAATGGGCCAAAGATGGACAAAGACCACTCCAAATTGGGGACGTAGTGTTTATTGTTGACCCGAGCATGCCACGTAACGTGTGGGCGCGAGGTATAATTGAGGATGTCATTCCCGGGAAGGACGGCAAAGTACGAGTAGTACAGGTGAAAACGCAAATGGGTAGTCTTAAGAGATCTGTATCACGCGTCGCTAGAATTCCAATGGAATAGAGTGCTGTGTCAACCCCTGTAGTACAGCACTATGTAAGCGACGCGACATAGATTTGTAATTTTTATATTTGAATATGTGGGGGTACGTAGTTTTTAATGGAGTCGTCCGCAGTAACTGCCGCTGTGATCGGCACGAAATTCTAAGCTCTCGCGATAATTTATTGTAAATCTGTCTCAAAATCAATAAATAGCAAGTAGTGTTCAAATTTGTGTTTGTGCTTCATTTCTATCGAAGACCTGACCCATATATAGCCTGTGTAACATACTGCAGCACTGTACTGCGTATATGCTGTATGCTGACGACCTATGCGTGGTGCGGGCGGGCTCTGATATAGACGAGGTTTGTAGATTGGTACAACAAGACATAGACTCGATCGTGAAATGGTCCCAAGACAATGGTTAGTATTAAACTCTGATAAAACTAAATTACTTGTGATAAGTTCGCCATACACACAACTCCCAACGCAGCCTGTACCTTTGTATACACACGAATTCTCGTGCTTCCAATTAATAAATTTCAATTAATAAATTTAATTAATAAATAAATAATAATAATAATGGTCACAACACAAAAAAAAGTAATTAAATATTTAAAAATATTTGACGCCAAAAAGCCCGTATATACCTTTTGCTCACATTTTATGTAGGTACCTTAAATAATACCGTAAATTAAAAAAAAATTGTCTGTCTGTTTGTTCAGGCATCACGCAAAAACTACCGGTTCGATTACGATGAAACTTGGTATAATTATTCTTTAAGGTTGCGCTATTTAGCGGCTCAAACTCGTTGATAGGTATTGCTCGGGAGCATGAAGAAAGAAACAGCATCAGCGATGAGCAGTGCAGACGTATGCGCGCACACGTATAATAGCAGGCTCATCATGTCACACACGACACAGCAGCGAGCCACGCGTGCCTCCCTCCCTGCCCACTCTCGCGCAGGCGGGATGTATACAATGTTGACCCAAAACGTAAATCACCGAACTCTTTCGATTATCTTTACAACAGAAAAATGTTACCAACATAACTATCCCTATTTATTGTCTAATTACCTGGTTTTATATTTACTTTGAACTTACACTGCGTATTAGGTATACTACGTAAAGCGCCTAGCACAGAATTTGGTAGGTAGTTAGGTACTAATTACCTATAGCTAAGTATTCTGTGCTACTAGGTAAGTATGTACTATTATAAATAAGCTTATGTGCAAGTTTATGAAGATGGATGTTAGACTATTTCAAAACTAGTCTGACCTACACCTGATAACTTTCCGGGAATATTGAGAGCATCTTACCAGTTTCTCCCACTGCCTCTTTCCAACTGCCGCTACCACTACACCCAGTTCGTGACGCACCTGCCGACCCACTATACCTTCGCACCGGCACTGCTACCTACCGCATGTCTGCTACCTTCACAAATTCTACAGCGTTGTTCTGGCCACATGAAGCACCTGCCGCACACGTCACCTACTGGGCACAGCGGTACAGGGCAGTCTTAATCACCTTCTATATGTAGGTACCTACCGAGTATCATTTACCTTTATACCTACCATGCGATTGCGAACGTACCTAACTACCTACTCACTCACTACCCCGAAAATTAGTGTAATAATACCTAGGTAGGTAATAAACTCTGGTGTAATAAACGGTGGTGACCGGTGCGGGCCTGGTGACCACGCATCAGGGGGGTTTTGGAACCCTTTCGTCTGGTGGGTCGACTCCCATCTAACCACACGGTTCTAGACGAAGCTAGTCTCTGCGTCTTGTCACTTACTACTGCAGTAGATGTCGGTATTCGGGTTCACACGGATACCAGACAGGTGAGATCAGGCGCCCACTTTGCTCGATCTACTGCAGCTGGTGAGTCGCCCAGCCCAGTACAGTGTGTTGGTAGGCACCCCACTGGTTAGCTCCGACCACTGTGTCGTCCACGCTGGCTGGCTGCTGGTGCCAGCTCCTGCACTTGTTGTGCAAATGATTCTTAGGAAGTACATGGTAGAGTAGAGTCGTAAAATATTAATTACTTCTTTTAATTGTATTTTTACCACGTTCTTCTTCTAGTTTTGAAGACGTAAAACTGTCCCAGTACCTAACACAATATGTACATATATTGTTTTTAGTGTGTACCTAGTAGACTATTAACTTTTAATTAAGCTATGTATCGCGTTACATAATCTATTATAATATTCGACGGGAATTAGCACGTATCATACCTATATATGCAGGTATGTTGGTAGGTACATACCTTTTGTGCCTGACGTTTCAACCAGGTAACCAAGGCCGGTAACACCGGTAAGATTCGTGTTAATTCCCTCAGAATATAATAACATACTAGATTAATATTTTAATTTTTCAACAGACTTTTTTGGAAGTCGGTTCTTAATTCGACTGTATTACAACAATTATTTTGGCTCTCTCATTCGTTAAAATCGGGGAATAGCCGTTTTTTTTTATAATTCCGCGGCCCAAGGCCCCAGCCGCTCTGACGTCCGTTGCCGGGCGTCTCTGGTTACACGCAGCAGGTATTTCCAGTGGCGCCCGGCGGACGGGGGAATACCCGTGGCTCCTCTCGGCTTGCGTCGCGTCGCACATACCGCATCGGGTTGCGTTCATAAACAAACTCACGGCGGGCGTGCCTTGATGAAATTGATCGGCGCAGTTCTTTTGATCGTAGGTAAGTTGTACCTAATCAATGTAAACTAAAGCCCAGCTGGAAACAACCATCGTGAATATTATCTTGGGAGCCTTGCAAGACATGTTGCGGTTACTTACTAATCGATAGGTACCTACTCTACTAAAAAGAATACGTCGTCCAAAATAATTTCGGTGGCGGCGCGGTCGCCCCTATCGTCTTGGCGCCTGTGTGCGCCGCACACTTCGCACACAGGGGCGGCTCGGCCCTGTTCCTAGTTATATTAGGGTAAGTACTCCACGCGCACAACACAAGCCAACCTAGGCTGGGTTACTTGGGGGGCTTTATACCATCTGGACCAACACTGATGTACCACCTGGTATTATGTATACCGCAGTATACCGTAAATTATTTAGTTATACCGGGGAGAACATCCAAACAATCGGAGTAGTTTTATTACCCATATCGTATCTGGGACGTACGCACACACTGAACGTATACGTGGTGGGCGCAGGCGGGCCGTCGTTGCTGGGTCGCGATTTTATTCGTGAGTTCGATCTCGAGCTTTCACCTGCGGCGCCGGCGCCGTCTGCGCGCATACACGCCGTGCGCAGTCAAGGGCAGGTAGTAATATGGGTGAAAAACTTGCAAAAATGTTCCCAAAAGTGTTCTCAAGTCATCTAGGCTCTTTTAATAAGTACAAAATAAAATTACAATTAAAACCGGATGCTAAACCGATTTTTTTCAAAGCACGACCTGTACCCTACGCGCTGAAAGATAAAATTGATAAGGAGCTCGACTGATTGTTGTCATTGGGAATATTGAAGTCCGTCCCACATTCTGAGTACGCTTCGCCTATTGTACCTGTTTTAAAAAAAGACGGTAGTATCCGAATATGTGCGGATTATTCGGTCACAATCAATAAACAGCTGATTGTCGACCAGTATCCCTTACCGACAGTTAACGATTTATTAGCAAAGCTACACGGGGGGGGTACAATTTAGTAAACTCGATTTGTCAACAGTTTACAAATCAAAGGCATCACTTTGTATACTCCATACGCCTACGCATATTATCACAGCAATGTTACTTATTGCGTATTAAAAAAAACCAATCTTTCAAACCAATTTTCGGTAGAAGTTTGTATGGTAATGAACAACATTACTTACCTTAATTATTGTACGTCTATGTATGTTTATATAACTTTTTATGTATGTATTTGTGTATTTATGTAGTTATAGTTTATGTAAGTTTATTAACCTGCACACACATCAGGACCTGTTTGCATCACGATCTCCTCTCTTAGGCCCACTGGAAAAGATCTCTTTAGAGATAAGTGGCGCCATTGTATACATGGGTAGTTTGTATCCATTTACTGTTTTATTTACTGTGTGTGTACAAAATAATAAATAAAAAAATAAAAAATAAACATTTATATATTTTTTGTTTTATCATTCTCTAATTTTAGAAGTTAGAGGTGGGGCGAGGACACATTTTACCACTTTGGAAGGGTCCCTCGCCCAAACTATTCAGTTTAGAAAAAAAATTATAATATATCACTTTAGACCCTCTCGCTGGAGACCATGCTTCAAGCCATGGTCTCCAGCGGGAGTAGGTGGCACGTACCCTCCCCGCTGAGTTCTATAGTCAGCGTGAACTAGATTCACTCACTGACGGGGGATAAAACCTAACCTCAACGACGCGGGATGAGAATCCCGCGTTACCCCGTTACCCCGCAATCGGTCTAGCCGTTTAGGAGGAGTTCATTGACATACATACGTACAGTAGAATTACTCGCAAACAAGGTAAAATTGCATAATTGTGAACTTTTAATGAACTTATGGAAGACTACGATTTTATTTCGGGCAAATCACACTTTTTAAAAGGATACTTACACATTCAATCCTAATCCATGTGTAAAAATATAAATCATTCTGTTCTTTTACACGTTTTAGGTACAAATTTAAAAAATATGGATTTTTACTGAAAACTGTGTGTTTTTTTACAGAATTTTAATTGAAAATTACTCGCAATCAAGGTAAAATTGCATAATTGTGTACTTTTACTGAGGTTATGGAAGACCACGATTTAATTTGGGGAAAATCACACTTTTTAAAAGGATGATTACCCATTTTTTATGTATTTCTCCCATAGTTACCCTAATCCATGTGTAAAAATAGAAATCATTCTGTTACTTTACGCGTTTTAGGTACAAAAACATTAAAATTATCTAAAATTACAGAAATAAAATGTGAAATTTGAAAAATATGGATTTTTACTGAAAACTGTGTTGTTTTTTTACAGAATTTTAATTGAAAATTACTCGCAATCAAGGTAAAATTGCATAATTGTGTACTTTTACTGAATTTATGGAATAACACCTTTATTTTGGTAATTTTACACTTTTATAAAGTGAACTTAACGATTTTGTATGTATTGCTCCTGTAATAACCCTAACCCATGCGTAAAAATACAAATTGTTATGTTATTTCACATAAAAATATGTAGAATCACATAGAATTACATAAAAATAAGCGAAAATTACATAAAAGTAGGAAATTTTAATTAAAATCTGTGAAATTCCCGAAAATTATGTAATTTTCAACAATTTCATTTACTTTCACACCTATTTTCGGTACATTCTACATATTTATGTAATTTTTTTGAATGTAAAATTACATAATTTTTAACAGTGTAACACCAACATACCGTAGGAGATGTCCCACTGTCGCCCAAAGAGCAATAGAAGCATAGGACATGCTCGGAGTGTCACTTCGCGATCGAATTCGAAACGGTGAGATCCAAAGAAGGAGTAGGGTAACCGACATAGCCCAGAGAGTCACCAAGCTCAAGTGGCAGTGGGTTGTTGTGGGCAGTGCACACCGCTCGTAGGACTGATGGCCGATTGGGCAAAAAGTCCTTGAGTGGCTACCGAGTACTGGTAGACGCAGCGTGAGTAGAACTGTGGACTGACGACATCATAAAAGGGCGCAGGAAGCCCCTGGACAAGGGAAGCTCATTGCACGCAAGATCGAATGTTGTGGCGTTCGTTGGGGGAGGCCTATATTATATGCCCAGAAGTCGACGTAAATTGGCTGAAATGATGATGACTTACATACCCTGACTGATTTATTACCCGACGTTTCGAGCAGGTTACACCGACCGTTATTAAAGCAAATGTTCTGGAATTTGATAAGTAATTACTTAGATCTCAGTTCTTTAGTCGTCGGTGAAGTCGACAACCACAACGACGCATAGATTGGCGATACACCTATTAAACTTGGGCCTTATTAATATCACACATTAATGATTTTGATAGGATTCATTTATATTGAACTTTTTAGTAAATACCTACTTACTGTAAGTAAGTAACAAAGAGATTAGGTACAGTTTGGATTAAGTAATACACGAAGGATTACAAGCTTAAACAGATCAAACTGCAATTTTATAATCATTAGGTAAATCTATTTTTACTTAGATATTATAAAGCAATAAATTATTATTCGACAGTCAAAGATTAAATCGTCACTTTATTAACATTCATCCATTTAATATCAAATGCCTAAAGTGGTCGTTGTAATGTCGGGGTTTAGCGGTTTCCGAACGAGCTGTCGAATGAGTGACACCGTGCCGGATGCGGGGGTCAGTCAGAGGACTAAGATGGACGACTCGACTCTCTCTCTCTCTTGATGTGGCTACATACTAGAAAATTGTTTCTTTCGTTATTTTCCCCATCATTACATGGTGGCAGCGGTTAGTGAACCTAAATTGAATATCAATAATGCCTAAAGAAGAAGAAAGTGCTAATTTAGAGAAAATGCATGAAAATAGGTCAGCTTCATATGTACATGTGAGTCCACCAAAAGAGTTTGATTTTAGAGAAATTGGCTCATGGCCGAGGTGGTTGAAGAGATTTCAGCAATTTATGACAGTAACAGGAAATATTAAATATAAAACGGATGAAGAAAAATGCAGCCTACTTCTATACTGCATGGGGGAGGAAAGTCTGGAAATTGTAAATCAGGTTGGTAAAACGAAAAGCTTTGAAGATTTAATTGAAAAATTCAATGAACATTTTAATCCCTGCTCCTTATGTGATTAATAGAAGGGAGGGACAGAGATGTGAAAGTAATGATTTAATTGATAGTGATGATGATAATTACCAAAAGGAGGATGAAAATATATGTCAACAAAATGATGAGCCTTGTATGGCAGATAGCAATGTAAGTGGTAGGAATATAAGAGATGAGGCAAGGAATGTTGCAGAGGAGTCAAACGATTCCCGCCCTGTAAGACAAAGACAAATGCCAACATGGTTAAAGGATTACGTTACTTAAGAAATTGAAATATAAAACAGTGTTTTGTATTATATTCAGTAGCAAGTAAAACATTTCTATTATAGATGATAAGAAGCATAGTGTTTGTTATAGACATGTACCTCTACTTATAATTTAAGTTCCATTTAAGTTTATGTTAATAAAGTAATTTGTACATCTTGAGAGAGGGGATGTAATGTCGGGGTTTAGCGGTTTCCGAACGAGCTGTCAAATGAGTGACACCGTGCCGGATGCGGGGGTCAGTCAGAGGACTAAGATGGACGACTCGACTCTCTCTCTCTTGATGTGGCTACATACTAGAAAATTGTTTCTTTCGTTATCTTCCCCATCATTACAGTCGTCATCGGTTTTCTAGTTCCGGCTGCAACTTCAACTCACTTCAGCACACTCTGCAACACACTTGACACTCAGGTATTCACGCTGTCCTCCTATACTACAAGCAGCGGCTCATTGCGAGGCTCCGGGCGGCAGGTCTTTGCGAGGCCCCTTTTTTTCATACCGCGGCCCAATGCCTCGGCTGCTCCTACGTCCATTGGTGGGCGCCTCAGGTACGCACTCGGAAGTATTCCCTGTGGCGCCGGCGGACTTTGGCCAACTATTTGGCCTCTGTCTGGGGTTGGGTCGGGTTTTATCCCGCGTTGGTGAGTAAATGTGCGTTCTGCGGGGCTTCAGCACTACCGTAGATGCGTCTGCGGCGCCCTGGCCACCGACTTCGGAACTCAGCAGGGAGGGTACGCTCACTCTCCCTCTTGGCCGCCACCTTCGCGAGCATGACGTGCTCAAAGAAGGACACGGCCACGTTTTACCTACTCCCGCTGGAGACCATGGCTCAAAGCATTGTTTCCACTGAGAGGGTATTCACGCCTAGACCCACGACGAGGTTCCAGCACTGACTCGCCCACGCTCAGCGCTCCACAAGCGTGTGGAGTGCGGTGTCTTTGCCGGACCCCTCGCAGTGTTGACACGAGCGGGACCTCACTATGGATCCGGTCACCGTGTCGCCTGTGCAGCCACTCGTCCATTATCGGTCCTACCGCTGCGATGGTGGTGGTTCCTCACCGTAGTTGATAAAGTTGCACCTTTCATGTCTCCATGAGATCCTGGCGGAGTTGGGAGCGCTGAGCCTCGATTTTACGAGACGCAGGCCTGTGGTCCCGCTTCAAAACCCCCTTGAGCCATTGAAACCAACAATGAGGCTCTTGCTTCCAGGTCTAATGGAGGGTTTCACGCGTTGTTGACCGTCAATCTGGCTGTCCATACGGGGGCGTATAAGACCATAATCCGACGCCGTACCCCGTGACATACTGCGAATCCCTTTCTCTATCTTGAAAATTAAGAGATGCGACAATAGGTAGGTTTGGTTGTTATACGGTACACGGTATAGTAAAGACTGAACTCATTGCAAGCAAAATAATTCCAAGGTGGCAAGAGTTCAATTAGGTACCTATGTTTTGAATAAATGAAATAGTTTACTAACTTTAGTTTAATTTACCATTATGTTATAATTTTAATAAATAATTAAGGATAAAATAAAAATAAAACTAAATTTAAATAATATTTTTTTTGCTCGAGTCGTTACGCGAGGCCCCTGCAAGCGCGAGGCCCCGGGAGTTTGCCCTGTTCGCCCCCCTTGTCCTCAGGGAATTTCGGAATAGTAACCAATCTGTTGCCTGTGTTGTGTAGATAGCCCATCATTGATCGCCCAACCCAAGGTCTCTATAAACTTTCCCTTTTTCAAGAGCTTAGGGATCAGCAGGGACCAAGTTATTATCAGCAGCAGGCTGCGTGCCTTCTGACAGTCGAACGAAACTCCGAAAGGACAATAGGCTCACCCCCTATCACGTAGGACTGGAAATCAACAGTGGTTTTTCCTTTTAATGGATATATCCATATTCCCAACTTAACAACTGTATATACATACATAATCAGCCGAAGTGGTGAACAGGGGAATCTTATACCTACGCCCCCCACTCTCAATCAGAAATGTTGTTCTACGTAGGTCATTGAGGGAGAGATTTTTCACGCTACCTACCTGTACTTTTATATGTATTTGCCGGTGTTTCGACCGTTGAACGGCACGTGCACCATTAAATGGATAATTCAAGTGAACCTCAAGTCAACCTCACCACAAATATTGTAGTGAGGTTGACTTGAATTAATAATATAATACTTATACAATAATAATTTATTCAATAATACATTAATGAGATAAAGAGAACCTGAGTACATCAATAAAAAGTTCATTGCAGAACTCCTCCCCCAAACTAGGCAGAAAACCTGTCTGTATCTTGGGAGAGGCGTCCATACATAGCAAGTCTCACAGCGGTTACAAAAAATCTGGTTCTTGAGGTAGGCGAAGATATATTATGTGGATGATTGCTGTTGTTGCTATTTTCATTTTTCAAGGTTTAGTGTGTATGTGTGTGTGTATGCGTGTATGTTGTGTGTGTGTGTGTGTGTGTGTGTGTGTGTGTGTGTGTGTGTGTGTGTGTGTGTGTGTGTGTGTGTGTGTGTGTGTGTGTGTGTGTGTGTGTGTGTGTGTGTGTGTGTGTGCGTGTGCGTGCGTGTGTATGAATGTGGGTGTTTGTACGAATTATCAACTTAATTAAGTACCTAGTTGTAGCATGTAAATGTTGTTGTCCACGAACGACATTGAAAAGATAAGTATGTTATTTTGACTTCCTTTTTGCTACAAAAGGAACTCTCAAGAAGAAACAGTTTCGCTGGTCGCGTAGGTATATGACCTTCTTTTGGCATACCTATTCTGCCTGGCATAAGTTGAAGCTGATTTGTAAACACGCACGACCTGAACGGCATTCTTTTTTTTGCAGTAAAATAAGTTATAAACTTAAAACAAGTAAGCAGGGGCATCGTCGGCTCCAGGCCGATAAGTCATCAACATAACAAAGATGTTTTGGACATGAAATTACAAAAATATAAGAAAAATCTTCAACAAAGCCAACTCATTGTCTTTAGGTATTTTATAACAAAGAAATTAAAGTGACAGTTGCTTGCACTGTTACAGTTATTGTGTATTATGTAGGTACTTAGTTAGTTAATATGAACTTCTTTACATTGCTTTCTTTGTTGTGAGGCATAAATAAGTACCTATTTATACTTTAGATAATTTGCTTTGATAAGTAGGTTCAGTTTATATTAGGTAGGTTCAGATATGGTAGGTAGGTATATATACTAAGTGTCTACTGTCTTTATTTTGGGACTGTACCTACTTATATGCGTTGGTCTTGCTTGGTTATGGAGTTAGGTCACATCTGTGTCTTGTATTTTGGACAAAACAGAGATAGTACTGTATCATCGAAGTACCTACCTATATTCAAAATCAAAATCAAAATCAGAATATCTTTATTCATGTAGGTCACAAAGTAACACTTATGAACGCCAAAAAAAGAAAATGCTTCTACATTTACATTTACCGCCAGATTCGCAAGGCAATAGGTAGAGCCTGTGAGGAAAGAACCTGACAAGAAAAATTCACGGTCACTCTTTTTATTCGCCAGTAAATACAATGATTCTGTTACAACAATAAAAAGTGGGCAAGGGCAGTACGTGACCATGTGTGGACCAAGCGAACTTAAAAATTATGGATCTCTGTTATTCACAAAAAAGTCAAATACTAGTTAAAGGTGCCACATAATCTCAAAGTACCCATACCTTACAATATCATAATAATACATGGGGCACACTAAAAGTTTTGCACTTCATTTGAATTTCGAATGTTATATTTTTTAATTAGTAATAAAAAAAAACAATTGGCGGGAAATCATTTGTCTATTGTTTTTTATGGTATGCAACGAAAATGGAATTAAGTCGAAAAGATTTTTGAGCGATGATTTTTTATGATTTTAAAAGTTCTCTCTCTCCGCAAGACTGTGCCGCTCGTCTTCAAAATGATTTTGGGAGAGAAGCACCTTGTTTGAGCACCGTGAGGCGATGGTTTGCTGAATTTGAGAGAGGTCGAGTTTCTTTACATGACGAGTTTCGTGAAGGGCGGCCTTCAACTGCCGTCAACGAAAATAATGTTAAGCGGTTAATTGAAGAAAACCCGCGGATTACCTATGAGACCATTCGAGGACTATTGGGGATTGGTATGAGTCAAATCCAGAAAATTTTACACGAAGAATTGAAAGGTCGGAAACTTTGTTGTCGTTGGATCCCTCATGAACTGACAACGGAGCAGAAGCGGGCTCGCGTGGAATGGTGCTCACAGATGCTACTGAAGTACGACCACGGACATTCTAATGCTGTTTATGACATTGTAACAGGAGACGAAACGTGGATTTATTGTTTTGAACCCGAAAAAAAACAGCAATCTTGTGAAAGGGTGTTTGAAAATGAGAACAAGCCAACAAAAGTGAGGCAGGCGAGAAACGTTGGTAAAAAAATGATCGCGTTTTTTTTCTCAGCTACGGGTCCCATCTGTACATTTCCACTTGAAGATCAAAAGAGTGTTAATGCCGAGTGGTATTCTACAATTTGTTTACCCAGGGTGTTAGAAAAAGTTCGCGAAAGACGACCCAAAAACAGCGTTCTCCTACATCATGACAACGCTTCTTCACACACGGCCAACAAAAAAAAGTCATTTTTATCTACCGAAAAAAGTACAACTCTTCACCCATCCTGCGCATAGCTCCGACCTAGCACCCTGTGATTTCTCCAAAATCAAAGATTTGATGAGAGGTTTCACTTTTACCAACTCCGAAGAGGCAGTGATAGCGTTCAATCAGCACGTAGAAAACATGCCTTTAGATCTGTGGTCCTCCTGTTTTAAAAAATGGTTCGATCGCATAAAAACATCTTTAAAATGTAAATATTTTGAAAAACAATAAACATAATATTTTGGTTTTAACAAGTTGTTTTTTTAAGTTACGCAAAACTTATAGTTGAAACAAATTTTAATAATCAACCTAAGGTCGATTATTAAAATTTGTTTTAGGATTCGCCTTCAAAATTGCCGAGGTCATCAAAAAATAAAAAATAATTCCTTATAATTATTAAATTTAAATATTAAAAATGACTAATTAAGTACCTATTGTAAATCGCTGTTTTCTAAATAGTTACAAATATTAAAAAGAGCACTTTTTCCAAGGCTTTGGCCTAGTTCCGAAACCAATATCTACACCAGTTTCATTATATTAATTATTGCATTGTTTGTAAAACATTTATTTGTAAAAATTAGTTTTGAATCAAATAAATAAATATTTATTTATTAATGGATAGTTTTTCTTCTTTTTGTTTTTTTTTAGTCACTTTGAGTGACGAGCATGCATGAAAACACTAATAAATTGAATTAGCGAAAGAAGTATGCCAAGATCGTAGTAAGTGGAAATCCGTGGGTGGCCTCTGCCTACCTACGATGGGAAAGAGGCGTGATTTTATAGATACCTATGTATTTTAAGTAATGCCTGTAGAAAACAATTTTAAATTCAATTCAAATACTCTTTATTATAACTACACAAAAAAGGAAACATACAATTAGGAGACATAACTTAAAGATAGTACAAAAGGTGGCCTTATCGCTAAAAGCGATCTCTTCCAGACAACCTTGGGATGGATAGCGAGTTAAAGAAATTAAAAGGGTAGTGTACAATACATGAAAGAGAAAAGAAAAATAAGGCTTAGTAAATGATAAAATAAAGATAAGACAGAGTAGGATAACAATATAAATGAACTAATAAACAAACAACTCATTACGCTGAGGGGCGGCCGTTTATTCCACATCCTACTAATATTATAAACGCGAAAGTTTGTGAGTATGTAAGCATGTATGTATGGATGGATGTTTGTTACTCTTTCACGTAAAAACTACTGAATGGATTTTAATGAAACTTTACAATAATATAGCTTATGCATCAGAATAACACATAGGCTACAATTTATAAAGATATTGTGTGAATTGTTCAAAATATGACGCGGCGCGACGGGAACGGGAAAAAATCCAAATTACCACGCAGACGAAGTCGCGCGCGACCACTAGTTAGTACATATTTAATGTTTATTGGTAATGTTTGTTTTGTTGTTGTGGATAAATTAATCTTTCTTTCTTTCTTTCTAAACTCCTCTGTAACTAGAGATTATAACGTGTACTGTACGTTACAACCTAAGTTTTAGAGTACACGGTACACTACTTACCCGAGTTTTAGACTAATGGACTACTGTATATAATTGTTCTATGTGGACCAATAAATAGGATTAGTGGATATCAAACGCATCCATTGCAAAGTAACGTAGCATAGCTGCATAGCACATCTCTGATGGAAGTGCTTATCTTTTTTTTTGTAAGCTGGCCGCTCCTACGTCAATTACCGGGCGTTTCTAAAGTCTCTACCTACCGTAAAGGTTGGTCTCAAAGGCTCAAATATGAATACAAATACTGGGTTAGGACGGTGCACGGTGTTCGTGGTGGTAATGTTCTGTCTGTCAACCTTAATCCTGCAAAAAGTTAAAAAAAATGCAGTAGAATACTTACCGTGTAAACCAAGCCTGGTAACCAAACCTGTATAAACATACTTAGGTATGTATTTTAGATAGACAACTCAATCTAGTACATGAAATGGATTTTACGAACAGGCAATCACTTGCCTAGTTTGATGGGTCATGTCAGTTCAAACGTAATAAAGATGACAAAGCACTTTGAGCAACTACGAAATTATTTTGAAATACTTTTTTCTTACGTAAGTGTAACACATTATTCGACATATACATAACACTAGTCAATGCCCGTGTCTCTGCCCACGTGGCAAGATATTCCTGTTACAGTTGTCTATAAAAATCTATATTGTGTGCGTACAATGTAATTAGGTACCTATAAAAAGAGTAAATAAAATAGGTATTTATCTTATGTCTATGGAGTTATGACTATGAGATATTCGTAAACAAAATTTTAGTCAAATCCGTTCAATAGTTTGCGCTTTACATACCTACAAGGGAACAAACTTGTACATATTATTATCTACATCCTACATAAACATCCTAACAACACAAAACCACGTATTTATCACTAACTGGCGGACGCTCGCGACTTCATCCGCGTTGGAACGTTGTTTTTGCAGCATTTATAATTACTATTTCACTCCTACTAATCATAGCGTGTAAAAATATAAACATAAGTATGTACGTAGGGACCGTTTGAACATAGTATTAAAAAGTTACGCACAGTTTTGAAAAAAAAAAAAATTAAAATTTACATAAGTCATAAATATTTTACATTAATTAATTCAATACCTAATACCTAACATATCTATCTACATAGCAACAGCAGAAACTTAGTTCTTAGTGCCGCGCCTTGTTGATCTATGCTCCCACTTTGTATGAGGCGATCCTATTGCCACTAACCGAGCCACCGGGCACAGTGTGCCAGAGTCTCGACCGTTGATCGGCAGGTGCACCACTTGCAGATGAGGTGAGGTTGAATAGTACAAGTGCCTCTAAAATCTTAGTGGGAGTGGGAGAGGGGCGTGGGAACGCCTACGCTACCTCTTAGTGGGTCTGGGTGTCGATACTACGATACACTGGAAATTCCTTGTGTGTTCACCAGAGGCGCTCGGCAATGAACGTGAGAGCGGCTGCGAAATTAAAAAAACAGGTTGTTCTTTCTAATTTCAACAAATAAACTGTTAATATCTATTAGGTTCATAAGTTTACCTAATTTACCTACTTAAACTTGTTAGGATAGGAAATGGGAAGTTTTCTATGGCATCAAAATCGAACAAGAAGGAACTCATCGCTTATACATACATAAGTCATCATAGCTACCTATAGATAGGTTCGTTCCAAACTCCAAAGATCGATGTTTTATCTATTATTATAAGTTACTTCACAGAGCAAAGAACTCAGTAGGCCAGTACCACAAGAGAAACACAATGTTCTACATAAACAAACGTGACTCATTCAAGTATCGTATGTATGACAAAGAGACAGTAATTGTTGAGATAACAACTGACTGTGCACTCCAGCTACAGCTTTGTCAACGGAAGCCAAATGTGATAGATCATAACCTCATTACGGTATTACGACATTATTTTTTATAATAGGTAAGTACTAAACTTATCCAGTGAAACAATAAACTACAGCTTGCCAAGATTATAAGTTGGCGTGTGGTAAAAATTGGAACTAAATTATTCTGAATTCTTGTTTTTGACATTTCTAAATATAATGTGGCGACCATATTGCAACGCCAACTTATAGTTACTGGGTAACCTGCTAAGGGTCCTATCGACATATTCAAGGCGCAAGTTATCCTCCATCTGGATATATTGACGAGGCTCTGGGAAATAGAAGAGATTGTATGTGGGTATGTCTAACCTACACCTCGTCGTCTTTTAGATGAATACAATGCTTGAATTCCTGGGGATCCCTTGGCATTGGCAAAATTAGTTTTGCGGGATAGTTTATTAAAATTGTTGTTACCGTGTAGGTTCTATATTCTATAGAAAAAAATAAAACCGTTTTGTAACTCTACCTAACCCGAGCCAACAGCCAGAATCGATGTTTCATTATATCTCTCTCATTTTTTTTCTTTATTGTACATTTAAAAAAAAATATCATACATAGTTAATTTAAGAGCACTGCACAACAAGAGAACACAGATGCACAAAGGCGTACTTAAGTCAATGGATGACTTATCTTCCAGCAGACCCTGAGTTATATAGGATAGGTACAGATTTTAGAGAGAAGAGATTACAATACACAGATACAAACAAAAATAAATGTGTTTAATTAATTTTATAAAAATAAAATAAGAAGGAAAATATTAGTTAGAAAGAAAATGTTCCCGACCTCGTTTCCTGAAATTTGTCCAACGAACGGCTTGCACGTATATCGTGTGGTAGCAAGTTCCACAGTCTGACAGCTTGAATAGTGAAGGATTTGTCATAGCAACTAGAGGAATGAGCAGGAGTTCGAAGGAGAAGGGAAGAAGAGACACGACATTCTCTGTCTCTAAGCACCAAATACTCAAAGAAGAACTTTGAGAGATTGAAATGATCAGTACACCCTCCTACTTACCTCTGCGATATGCACGTCTCAGGAAAGGTGAGAATCTAAATACGAGTATAATCCTAGATTTCGCGCACTTTGGGAATACTCAATCGGCTTTGTATCGAAGATAATTTGTGGCAATGAGTTTAAGTCCAAGAGGCCGAGCATAGCCAACCAATGCCTGAGATTTGCTTGGATTGACATGCAATCCAAAGGATTTAGCCCAATCACTAATATTCTCGAGGTCACTATTGAGGGCAGCAACAGCATCGTCTATTTCGTCGACCTTAAAATGACGATATAACTGCAAGTCGTCCGCATAGAGATGATAAATTGAAAACAGGATCCTAGTGATGGTGTACAGGCGAATTACAAGAGCATCTTTATTCAGTAACTGGGTATTGACAATTAAAATCAAACGTTATGGCCAGTTTAACGTCAATGAGTGTACATGGAATGCAAGCGCGCTCAAGTTCAGGTCATTTATTATCGACATCTTATTGACTTAGAAATTAGGTAAAAGTCATTTGAACGTTTTTAGTTTAATGCTCAGACTTTGGTCTGGTCCGACATCATAGGTTAAGTTCCTGGCCACACACGGTAGTTTTAAGGTAGGTTTTGAATTATAAATACATACTTATACGAGTATACAAAATACTATAGTGCTTCTTGGTGACAGACGATTGATTTGTCGTATTTCTCACTGTTTTAAGTGCAAGCTGTGAGGCGGTGATGAGCGCAGAATACTATCACTATCACTGCACACAACAAAGTATATGTGCCTTATCGAGTCTATATAACCGCTCGATGAATGCGCGCGCGCACACTTGCTCACGCCTCTCACTCGCCGTACGATCGATTTTCCGCCCTTTGTATTTTCCATCGACGCGTGCGCTACGCGAGTGAGGTTAGTGCATTTTTCCGATAGTTTTCGTTTTATAAGTAAGTGATGTAGGTACCTACCTAATAGTAGTTTTTTTAATACAAGTTTTGTAAAGTAATGTGTTAATGGTGCTGTGTGCTGTGCATTAGCTATACGATACAATATCGTGGATTTACGTATACATTTGGTTTTTACGAATAATTTAAGTGTTACTTTTTAATTTTGGTAAAGTTAATGCCATTCGAATAATTACTATGTTTAATCAACTTAAATACATTTAAATTGACACACATTTAATAGTGACTAGGCAGCATAATTTATCAGCGAGGTTTGACTTTATTGGACAATACAAATGGAAAATTTTATTCTAAGTCTCCACCTTTACTTTTTAAAAGATGATTACATGTGTGTTTCAAAAATATCCCACAAGGACAAATGAAACTGTCTCCTTTTTTCAAATCATGGTTAGTTAGTAGATAAATATAATGATTGGGAAAAAAAGAGATTTTAATTCAAATATTTTTGCGTATGTTCAAATATAAATTTGTCATATATGGACAGATTTAGCTAAAGCTTTTTATCCCGAAATGGAAAAACTATAAACAGATACTTTGGTATTTTATATTAAATCATTTATTTAGTCGTCCTCAATGAACGTTAGGTATGTTAAATCACTCCTCGTAAATAAATAAAGTCGTAAACTCACAACAATGCAAATGAACTATAAAATTGGCAATTCTTTAGATAAACCGTTTTATTTTTAATGCGTCATTAAAAGTTGTTTAACATTGTAAATTATAAGAATAAGTATCGCCGTCCAACGTGGCAACACAGCCAGCATTCTGGGAACCTTCCCAGTCGGCAATGACGCGGAGGATTTTTTAAACGATATTTTATAATATAAATATTTTAGTATATAATTATGTTCTTCTTATTGTATATTTATTATATTTGCTAATTTAATTATTTTGTTGTAAGTTTTTTTTCGAAAGACCTTGAGATTATTTTTTTAATTCACATTTTGAGAATAGGATTTCTGTGTTGGTTTGAGTTGTTGTATCTATATGTGGTCGGAGTCCTGTCAATATCTTAGGGGCCCAAGCCAACCAGATCTGCTAATGGTGCACCTGTCGAACAACCGAAGGAGCTTAGCGGTAATAGACTCGCTCCTGAAGTGAGACTGACTCCTAAATAAGGTTGCTTTGGTGAAAAGTGGGCGTATAATATGTCTCTTCCTCTGTGGGAGCCCTTGACAGAGAGGCAACATTAGTGGAAAATGACCTGCTTTGAAATGCTTTCGAGAACTTACTAATGAAATGAATGGAAATATTTAAATATTCTGATGGAGATAGCATTTTTTTCATTGCAACTAGAAAAGAAGTATTGAAAGGTTGACAGTTATTAATAGTTTATACAGTAAGCTATTTATGTAGAACAATATAATCATTGCCTCGTGTAGAGTTGATTGAACTATACTTAGAAGAAGGTAAATAAGCGTGAGTGCGACACTCAGATGAGCTAACTAAGTAGTACCTACCATCAATGACTTTATTAAAAAAAAAAACAACAAAAAAAACAAACAATAATGACATCAATCTTATTTCACAAAAAACACTTACCTACATAACATTTACGATAATTGAGCAATAGTTATGTGTGATCTGTACAAGAAACCGTTTGCAAACTCCAAACTAGGTAAAAACTTGTATTTTCGATAACAGTATGGACATATTGACAAGTACCTTATACGAGTTTATCATTAGGTGGGATGGTAGTAGGTACCTATATTACTGTATACACTATACACACAATTAAGTCCCAAATCTAATGTGGAAATTTTGCTACCAGACATCCAATAATACACTTAGTCGTATTTCATTACGATATTCCTCTGTTATGTAAACATTTTAATATGAGGCGGCAAAAAGTTGAATGTACACACTTACCCAATTCGAAAATGTAATACATAGGTACTTACTTACCTAATTATTTATAAGACATGGTATATTTAGCTATTTTTACAAGTCATTGATATTAAAATTAATCGATGTCTATGTAGTCGATTCTACTTTTTGGTAGACCATTGCAATTGGTACTGTCCATTGCGGTGGTGTGTGCAATCAATCTTGCTTGATCGATGTTGTCTTTCGTTAAGCCGGTGGTGACACGTGCGAGCCGGCGCGGGTGCACCGTGATCGGAATTCATAATAAAATCCTTGCCTTGTCGCCAGTGTCATGTCAACTCACATCAGTAGTCACTTAATGTACTCATTCGGAATAAATCAGTCTTATCTTAGTCATTATCTTGTTATGTGTTTAAGTTTGTTGTGATTGAATATCTAGAGTTTTGTTTTAACTGTAGGAATAATAGACTCAGACTTTATGTATGACACTCTTCATTACATCTATATGGCTCATTTACATTGGCCGTTAGCGCCCGCATGCGGGACTGTCGACTGGACTGAGTTGATTTTATTAGTTTCCCCGCATGCGCACGATTCCCCGCATGCGAACTAACGACTAAATTAAGTACATAGTGGTTACCCCATATGCAGCACGCCCGGCACCCACATGCATGAGGGATAACTACCGAGTTATGGCATAATGCAAATAAGACATTAGGCAGTCCATGAAAAATAATGTGTCTGGTTAGATTTAACATTTTCAAAAGTTTGTAATCATAGCTATATATATTAGTACTTTAGCCTGTAGCCTATACCCTGTGTAGCCTGTATGGGACCAATGGTTCTGTTCAGTTTATAATCCGGTACTTATTCAATTTTGGGTTTAATAAAAGCCACAAAATATGTATGTATGCAACACATAGTTACCGTGCCATTTAACATAATATCTACGTTGCAAATAACTATTATTGTTTTATGACAGGTTCACCAAAACCATCTGACGATTGCAGTCAGATTGCCTTCGTGAATTAAAATAGATTATTTTCTTTTCCTTTACAGGCAAAATGAGTTCAGGTGAATTTCGGTTGGAACGCAATGTTGAGCTGTCAAGTGAAACAAAAGCCCTAGCAGAGAAAGAGTTAAGAGAGACTCCAGAGAGAGTAAAAGAGGCACTAGAGAGGCTTAGAGAGCTGCTGAAGGAGAACAAGGACTTGTGCTACGGTGAGGATGACGAACTTCTGACTATCTTCCTACGGCCTTGCAAGTGGTATCCTGAAAGTGCGCTGGCATTGGTGAGTCATTTGATCATTCCTAGCTTTGATTTTTATAACTATAGATATGTTACATTCCTGTAAACTGATACTCAAAATCTGTTCCCGCGAAACGAGCTAATTTATACCGGGTTTTGTCATAACATAGAACAATTAGCTCTTTTTCGAGTCGTCACACGGTGCTCTTTCAAATATGGAAAAGTGTAAAAGTGTGGTCGCCCGCGACTTCGTCCGCGTGGTAATTTGGATTTTTTCCCGTTCCCGTCGCGCCGCGTCAGTTTGAACAATTCACACAATATCTTTATAAATTGTAGCCTATGTGTTATTCTGATGTATAAGCTATATTATTGTAAAGTTTCATTAAAATCCATTCAGCAGTTTTTACGTGAAAGAGTAACAAACATCCATCCATCCATACATACATACATACATACTTACATACATACATACTTACATACTTACATACTTACAAACTTTCGCGTTTATAATATTAGTAGGATTATAGATTCCTTGTTTCTTCTTCTTTTTTAAAAACATGACTCCATCGATGTTCATAAGGTCTTTGATGTTCATTGATGATTTCGGCAATGTAAATGCTTGATTTTTCGCGGTGCAGGACAAGGAAACATTGTTCGCTATAGCAAATGTTGTTGTAGGGTTTGGGCCTGGATTTTTGCCCAGCGCCAGAGGTAACCTAAAAGGCTCCGTAAAAATCCAAGTCCGATTCCTAGTTTATAACTTAAGTTACATTCAAGAAGGTTAGATGTCACAATTTATACGAGTAAACATAGTCGTAATGCTCTTTGTTTAAAAATTGCACGTGTAAAAGTTACTCAATAAATTAGAAAAATCTGTAGAGTTCACAGTGAGATGTTTTATATAAAAGTAATTATGACTACAAGTACTATGGAGAATCTTGTACACAATGATGTGAAAATTATGTGGGAATGTGATTGTATGCATAAAAAACATGTTAAAAATTTACACAAAACCCGATGTCAAATTACCGAAATGGATAAATAATTGTCGGATTGGGACCATATTGAAACCAACAGTAGATTTCAATGTAATAAAAATCAAAAACATATAAAAAAACATACAGTCGAATTGAGAACTTCTTCCTTTTTTGAAAGTAGGTTAAAAGTAATTTAAACTGTAATAAATTGACAATGATATATTTAACCATAGAAAGAGGTCATACGTCGATTCATGTACAGTCAAGGCTCAAAAGTACAATGCAATAACTTGAATGTATGCTGATGCTCAGAACCTCATTCTCAGAAACCTATTTTGTGGTGTTCGTAACACCTGTACTGGCACTGATTCTCGCCCAGATAAATAAAACCTTTACAGTCTAAGAATCTACTTATAGTCAAGTTAGTAGTCAAGTAGTTTGTAACAAAAGGAATGCACTTTTGAGCCTTGACATTACCAATATACTAAATAAGTAATAGTTATACATACCAAGTTTAACGATTTAAGTAATTAAAACATTGTAAATATAAGTGTCATTAAGGTTGTATAATTAACGGCATCATTATCAAGTGTTCAAACCCGCTTTCCTTACTTTCGCTATTCCACACGACCTTTCTGATAATACAAACGAGTTTTTAAGATCATAGATAAAATCCCATATAAAATTTATTCCAGATTTCAATTCTGCGAGCGCTTTCATAACGTACCTACTATACCTCGCGACACATAAAAAGAACGTTGACCTTCAGACTGCGCAGTAGACAATTTATCGATCTATATGGTGGTAACAGCGAGTAAAAGCGAGAGTACCAAGTGCGCAAACACAACCCTCCCACTCTCGCTCAGAGTTCTTTTTACGTGAACACCAGTATACTAGCTTGTGTAAGAGGCGCTCTATCATACATAACATAGTATAAAACAAAGTCACTTTCGCTGTTTCCCTATGTATGCTTAGATGTTTAAAACTACGCAACTAATTTTGATGCGGTTTTCACAAATAATTCTTGAGGAAGGTTTTAGTATATAATTTGTCAAGCGTGCGAAGCCGAAGGTATCCGCTAGTATTATTAGTAAGTTTATTCAAAAAGATACCAATTATATTTGATATAGTTTAGAATGCAGTTAAATTTCTTCACTTTATAAACATAACATTTGTATACCGATCGTTTAATAACTAATAATCAATCGATACCTTTTAAACATTATGACTGTGAACTCAAACAGGACTGTGTTGTTACAATACAACTAACTCCTTTGCGCAACTATAGCACGCAACGTGTCGACGATGTGTAGCAACACTGAGATTACAGTTGCAGGTAGTTATAATAACGAGTGATTTCGTCTCTCGTCCTAGACCCCGGGTTATTATACTGATTCGTACCAAGGATAGTATACAACGATTATAATCTACTTTGGTTGTGCTGTTGAGACATCTCTTGGTGTTGCTGTGATTATTAGAAGTACTTGCGGTTAAATACTAAGCGGGCTGTTTTTATAAAGTTAATACTATCAGGCGTTACTTTTCGGACGTCAATAGTTAAATTAAATAAATCTAACTACTTTGCAATATTCCGCCACATGCAAATTACCCAACTCTCGTATTTATTCATGCACAAGACCGCCCTCCAAACCCACTTAGGCCGAAAGATCGGACGCCCGCGCCGTGTGCCGAGCCATCGACATTTCCTGATGATGCCCCTGGTTGGGGGCGAAACGCGTGTAGAGGTTTTTTATTATTTTTTGCACGATAACACAACTCCCATATTTATTCTATTTTCAAAATTATTTCTCTATTCTTTCGGCCTAAGTGGGTTTGAAAGGCGGTCTTGTGCGTGAATAAATACGAGAGTTGGGTAATTTGCATGTGGCGGAATATTGCAAAGTAGTTAGATTTATTTAATTCAAGTACTAAGCGGTTTTTGAACACTATTAAATGTTGCCTGGAAGTGATCGCTATTAGCGATAGGTCGTAATTTGTACTGTTGTTTGTAATTGTTGTCTCATAATCATACATACTTAACATACTGTGTAGAATAAAGAATAATATTTAAAAAAGAAGTTATTAATCTCAATAACGAATGTCACCGGCCGGAATCAAACCTGCGATCTTTCTCGAACAAAGCATTCCCCTTCTTAGGGAAAGGTCGCTGATTTTATGATTCATAACTTCTACATGTATATTTCATATACAAATAAAGAGTCACTGATTTGATTTATGTTAATTTATTTTTTATTTATGCTTTTTGTACATCGAAGAAAACGAACATCACATTAATATATTTACAACATGCACAAAGGCGTACTTAAGTCAAAAATAACTTCTCTTCCAGCAGACTTTATAGTTTACAGGGTAAATTTCAAACATAGGAGAGAAAAGAAGTTACACAAATCAAAGCATAGGGTAGAAAGAGTAGAGAATACACGTAAATACTTACTATACCTACAATAAAAGACAAATACATAAGATGTAGGTACACACTTAAATCTAAAAGAGATACAGTTATTTACATACAAAAATTATACACGAATGTGTATAAAAACGAAGGAAGACAATTACCTACTAGTCGGAAGTGTTCCCGAAATCGTCTCTTAAAGATGTACCTACTTACAAGAAAGGCTCGCACGTATATCATGTGGAATTTTTTCAACCGAATTTCAAAAAAGGAGGTTCTCTATTCGACTGTATGTTCCTTATACCTTCTCACTGGGTGAACCGATTTCTAAAAACTTTTTTTTTAAATTGTTAAATTTTTTTTTAAACTACTACTACTTCCCAAGTGGTCCCATTTCAATTTAGTCCCATTTCGATAACTATTTGGTCCCATTTCGGTAATTTAAAGTCGGTTGCTGTGTCAATTTTTGACGTGTATTTTTTTTTATTTTAATAAATGAATGCAAAGACGGTCTTAAACTAAGATTTCAAGCCTCTGCTACTAATAATTTTCTTGCCAAATCAAGGAGACTTAGAAAATATAAATATCCACTGATGTTAGCAAAGAGTGAATTTTAAATAACGTGAGTTTTATGTATGTATAGCCATGATTGTCTGTTGATCTGTTGCCAAGTTCAAACTTTGTGAGGAGCAACACTGATTTTATTATGTTGGAGAAACACAGATTTATTTGTTTACCAACTAGGCACTTGTGATAAGCTGCTATGATTGAAGTACCTATAGGCACAGAATAGGGAATACTCGTAGTAGGTACTAGGCAATGTTCCCCTATAAATGCCGTCGGCCGCGTACAGAGCCTGCCGCCGCCGTGCGTCGCGTCGCTATGCTTACTATAGAAATGTACTGTTGTGCAGTGTTGCCACACTGGATTCTTGTAAGTCTCTAGATTGCCCTCAGAAAGTCGCTAGTTAAAGTCAATTTACTGATACAAAAAGTCGCTACATATCGCTAAAAAAAAAGAAAAAAATTGCAATAGTCGGGCGCTTGGGCACACCACATACGTCGGACTCATCTTTTGATTTACTACGGAGTCTGAATCTACCTATACTATTAAAGAAAAAAAAAGTCAGAGGCAAAAGAATTATATTTATTTACAAAAAAAAGTGAGTGTGTACTTATGTACGCACGTAAGAAATCTAGAAATAATACATACCTACTTTGTTATAATGTTCAATCGTGCTGTGTCGGTTTTGTGTGTCAGTGTGCGCACGCATTGTAAAAATCAAGAAGTATAACTTAAAACAAACTCGAAATCTACGTCAAATAACGACACTTCTGCTTCTTCATCTTTACTTTCTTCATTGCTAGGGACAGTATTAGTAGACGAAGTAGAAGCAGAAGGCTGATTATTTCCCATCTTTTCGTATTTGTGCTATTAGTCCATTGAAATGTTACATGAGCTTTGCCTCAAGTTTGTGGGGTCGCCACCCTTGTCCCCTGGCCGCCATCTTGGAAAAAAACTTTTTTTCGCTATTTCTTGGAAACTATGCGTCTTACAAAAAAATTGCCAAGTCATAATTTGTGGCAAATTGTTTTGCCTACAAATATGTGTACAAAACTTTTTGCCCTAAATTAAAATTAAAGAAGTTATAAGCAAAAAGGTGAGAATTTTTTTAACCACTCACACCTAGCATTACATTCATGCTGTATTATTTATGCTTTCGATTGTCGGCACTTGGTGGACATAATAATACATTCTGAATAAACTCACTAATACATTCCACAATTTTCATTATTATTTAAAATCCTGACCGGTTTTGCCCAATATATGGCATCATCAAAGATATTCACTTTCACAGTGTTCACGTGTTGTCCCGATCAAAACTAGAATTGCCAGATTGCTATGCCTAAAGTTGTCAGATGGTCAAAAGTTTAAATAAAGTATAGACTGTGTAAAAGTCTCTAAAAGTAGTTTTTGGTCGCTAAATAATAAATTTATCTCGCTATATCACCGAAAAACTCGCTAGATATAGCGACAAAGTCGCCAAAGTGGCAACAATGCTGTTGTGGTCTCTTTTACACGCTGACGCTGGCATATGATTTATGAAAGCCGTACGGTGCCCGCCGCGTCTTTAGTTATTTGGAACTTTATTGCAGCGTCAATGTCGTATGTGGCGTCAGTACCAAATGTCGAAATTCGATAAAGAAAAAGACGAATTATTGATTGAATTAGTCCAAAGCGTATGAGATGTATTGACCGCTGACGCTGAGCCTGACGTCCAGACGTCGATCGGAACGTTTACGCTGAAGTTGGACGCCGCATATAGCATTTAATAGGAGACCGAGGCATACAGAATTTGCACTACGACGTTAATTAAAGCACATTCTTTTGTTTACATAGAACATAATTCGAACTTTAGGGTTGTCAGGAAAGTATCAGCATAATTTGACCAATAATTATGACGTTAATGCCTCAATATCAACTCTATGGTCAATGCCGTGTCACAAACAAGAGACAACCCTTACTGGCTTACAACTACAAGTTGTCGCTGACGTCACGTATTTTTTGCGATTGTTAGGCAAGTGACATAAGCCTGCTATAGGTACCTTATAACTGACTTCAAAAAAAAGGAGTAGATTCTCAATTCCACTGTATGTTTTTTTGGAACAAAGTTCTCTAACGTAGATTACAGGTAGTGCGATTTAATAGAAATCGTCACGTTACGCTTATCAGTGGTTCCCAACTGGTGGCCCGCAGAAGCCAAAATATGGGCTTTTGTGTCAATCTTTGACTTGTTTTGTAACGTGTTTTAGATAACGAGGGATAATTTATCTAATTACCTAGTTGTTATGTGAGAATGAAGTCATCGACACAGGACAGATAAGACGGTATCGAATTGGCAATAACCTTCGCACATGTCCTTTATCGGACTCGATATAACAACTCTATATGATTTTGATAAGATGTAATCACTCTAAATCTACCTAGATCTTAAAATTGATTTTTGAGATATCTTTATCCAAAATAACTACTGATTTTTATATTTATATGTTTATTATTATTATAACTAGGTAGCTATCTACTTATACATGACGATGACAACAGAAGCCCACGGCTTAGCCCGTGACAAATTATATATATGTTTATAAACTTTATTTCAGGCAACTTACACTAGTTACAGATCTTACTACAGTACCCGGCGATAAATATTGCACATCGACCTTTGGAAAGAGACAATCGGCTAATTTCGGCTTAGTAGAGCGTTATCTCTGTCGCATACTACCTGTGTGACGTTTTGTCAGTCAACACCAACACTTATAGAAAATATATTTATCTATATATTTAATACGACAATTTGTCTGTCTGTCCGTCCGTCGCGTTTTTCAATTATAATTAATAATACATACATTTGCATGAAATATTAAAATATTCTTTTTTTTTTATTTTTTTTTAATATTTGAGGTGATACAAAGTTCGCTGGGATAACTAGTATAAATTATTTATAGAAAAATTGGTGTATTTTATACAAAGAATAAAAAGAATTATTAAAAGAAAGCAAATCACAATTGTTTTAACAGCTCCTACTAGATACCGGACTGTTTGTATTTCGTGCGACAGAGATAACGCTCTACGAAGCCGAAATTAGCCGATTGTCTCTTTCCAAAGGTCGATGTGCAATATTTATCGCCGGGTACTGTAACTAATATACGGGCCATAGATATGTATCTTAAAACTAAGAATACATATAAATATTAATAATAAATACCTAAATATATAAAATCATAAAACTTAGACCTACTAATACCAGAGACTTTGAAAGTCTCAAGAACCACTCTATCTATTAGTGAAATCAGCATGAAAATCGGTGTAGTCGAATTGATGCGGAGGACTTTGATGTAGTGATTATACTCGTATACCTAATATGCCTGCATGCACTAATAATGCTGAATTCAAGGTGAATATGTTTTTAACTGGTTAACTTGAACGTCTAATTATTTACAGGTAACTTATCTGATATTTTGCGTGTAGTCATTCGTATTAAAAGAAATAATTAAAAAAAATTAATAAGACACGACCTCGTGAGAATGATGACCTAAATAAATTTAATTGTAGCTTGTTAAAAATAACTAAGTAAGTTAAGGTTAGATAATTCTGATAACTTTGAGAGAGTCATTGAAATAGGCGAAGGGGAGGGGAGGGGGGCATAACGGGCACGTGAGGCACGACGGGGCCACCTTCATATACAACTGGATAGACTAGGCGCGTGTTGTTGATAGAAACAGGTGGCCATTTTACATTGCTATTCAGTCCGTCAGCGTTTAACTGCGCGCGTTTTTATTTTACGACAAAAAACTTTTTCCGACGCAAATTAATCTAATTTTAATTGTTAACGAAAACAAATATAAAAAGGTGTTATGATATTACTACTGTCGTATCGGTCGTATAGCAAAATAACCACTTGTTCTGCGTACCCTGTACCAGCGGCGGCCTTACCAGTTGCGAGGCTCCAGGCGGCAGGTCTTTGCTAGGCCCCTTTTTATAACGCGGCCCAATGCCTCGGCGGCACCTACGTCCATTGAGCGCAACTGGTACGCACTCGGAAGTATTGCCTGTGGCGCCGACGGACTTTGGCCAACTATGTGGCCTCTATTTGGGATTGGGTGGGGTTTTATCCCGCATCATTGGGGTCGGGTTTTATCCAGCGTCGGTGAGTAAATGTGCGTTCTGCGGGGCTTCAGCACTGCAGCTGATCGTAGATGAGTCAGCGGCACCCTGGCCACCGACTTCAGAACTCATCAGGGAGGGTACGCTCCCTCTCCCTCTCAGCCGCCACCTTTCCATTCTACCTACATCCACTGGAGACCATGGCTCAAAGCATGGTTCCCACTGAGAGGGTATTCACGCCTAGACCCACGACGAGGTCCCAGCGCTTACTCGGCCACGATGAGCGCTCTCCAAACGTGTGGAGTGTAATGCCTTCACTGGACCCCTCGCAGTGTTGACACTGGAGCGTAACTTCACGATGGATCCGGTCACCGTGCCGCCTGTGCAGCCACTCGTCCATGACCAGTCCTAGCGCTGCGATGGTGGTGGTTCTCCACCGTGGTTGATAAATTCGCACCTTCCATGCCTCCATGTGATCCTGGTGGAGTTGGGAGCGCTGAGCCTCAATTTTTTGAAACGCAGGCCTGTGTTCCCGTTGCAGAACCCCCTTGAGCCATTGAAACAATAACCCAAAGGCTCTTGCTTCCAGGTCCCATGCATGGAGGGGTTCCGGCTAAGAGACATGCGGCCTCTAAAGGGATCGTGCGTTACCCTCTCAATATTTTGCCAGACGGCTGAAGACCTATCAAAGGTCTGTTTAAAACAGCCACGTTGTTGGCCATCAATCTGGCCGCCCATACGGGGGCGTTTAAGGCCATAATCCGACTCCGTACCCCGGGACATACTGCGAGGCACTTTCTCTTTCTTGGTTCTTCTTTTTTGATTGAATACTTGATTGAATTAAGAGGTGCGAAAATAGGTAGGATTGGTTGTTGTATGGTACGGTACAGAGACTTTGAACTCATTGGAAGCAAAATAATTCCAAGGTGGCAAGAGTAAAATTTGGTATGTTTTGAATAAATAAAATAGTTTACTAACTTTAGTTTCATTTACCTTTATGTTATAATCTTAATAAATAAATAAGGAGAAAGCCAAAAAAAAAGCGAGGCCCCTGCAAGCGCGAGGCTCCGGGCGATTGCCCCGTTCGCCCCCTCTGAGGCCGCCACTGCCCTGTACTGCCCTACCCTGGGGCACGATCATGTTTTCATGAAGGTTTGGTAATATTAATACAAAAAAAATCTTATTAGTTACTTCACCAAATTATATGCCAAATAATAATTTATGAGTTAACCAAGGGGTTGTGATTACTTTTAATTAATAAATACATTCTGATTATGGTTATTAACTTCTTAACTTTCGTGTTAATTTATATAAATACCTTATACTCTTTAATTCAAACATGGCGTAGGTAGTGAATCTTAGTATTATTCATATACAGGTGAATTTTTCAAGTGGGCTTGGATGGCCAAATCCGGAACTATGTATAAGGAATAGCGAAAAATGCTCAAAGGAGTCACGAGCCCGATTTTGATGAAACTTAAAACCTTATCATTAGATTTTTTAAAAACCTATAATCCTAGCTGGGAATCTTATGAATATTTATGGGTGCAAAGGGGCTCTACCAACATCTATAGGGCCCCAGCGACCTCACCTGCTAGTGGCGCACCTGCTGATAAACGGACGAGGCTCGTTAATTTACGGTACCTATGGAGAGGCTTCGGCCCCTACGTGGGTACCAGGTGGTACAACAGTGTTGGTCCGGGGGGGTACCACCGTGCAGCTGTGCTAAAGCCCCCCAAGTAACCCAGCCCAGGCTGGGTTGCGTTAGGGGTTCAGCAGCTGCACCGCCGGGCCCGGGGCGATGTATGGTGCAGCAGGCATGGGACCAGTGGGGGCGAAACGGAGTCTAGTGTGGGTGGTGTGGGTCGATTCGCCGGCCAGGGAGACCCTTAGCAACGGCGTTGCCGCGGCCGCCCGCAACACAGTCATGGGGCCCGCCTGGGGCCAACCACCCCAGGAGGCTGCCCCACATGTTGCGCATAATCCTGATGTGGGATCGCTGCTCCGGGTGGTAACCGGTGTGGGGTAGCGGCGGCCTTGCATCAGGGGGGTTTGGGAGCCCTTCCGTCCGGCGAGTCGGCTCCGACCTAACCACACGGTTCTAGACAAAGCTAGCCCCTGCGCTTTGTCACTTACTGCTGCACCAGATGTCGCCCTGTCTTCACGCTTCTTCTTCAAAATCTACAATGGCAGTGCAACAAAAAAGAAATAAACGTTACACAGCGGCCCTAGGAAACCCCACAACTTCACATTTCGAGGTGGAGTTCACTAACGTCCGTGGACTCCATGCGAACCTCGATACCGTCCACCACCACCTTGAGACGGCACGGCCCGCTGTGATGTTCCTCACGGAGACACAAATACGCCGCCCTGACGACACGTCTTACCTGTGTTACCCCGGCTATGTCATCGAGGAACAATTTCGAGACAAAGCCGGGGTGTGCGTGTTCGTTAGGGCGGATGTTTGCTGCCGCCGGTTGCGCTGCCTAGAGAACCCCTCCAATTCCGTCCTTTGGCTGCACGTAGACCATGGCTCTATGAGCCAGATCTACGTGTGCGTCTACCGATCCCACACAGGGGATTCTGAGACAACAAAGCTCTTCCAGTACCTCAGCGAGACGGCTGATGAAGCGCAGGTGCGGTTCCCGAACGCTGACCTAGTATTTCTGGGGGACTTCAATGGCCATCACATTGAATGGCTGGGGTCCCTCAAGACTGATCATGCGGGTAGAGCCGCCCATGCGTTCGCTCTCTCCCACGGTCTGACCCAGATGGTATGCGGGATCACCCGGATACCAGACAGGTCAGATCACGCGCCCGCTCTGCTGGATCTACTGCTGACGAGTCGCCCAGCCCAGTACAGTGTTTCGGTAGGAGCCCCACTGGGTAGTTCCGACCACTGTGTTGTTCACGCTGGCATGAAGGTGTCACCTCCTGCACGTCCTGTACAAACGTCACGACGACTATGGCACTACTCGTCAGCGGATTGGGACGGTCTACGCGATTATTATGCGTCCGTCCCCTGGAGCCAGCGCTGCTTTGTAGGAAAGGCTCCTTCGGATAGTGCTTCTGCTATTGCTGGCGAGATCAGTTTAGGGATGGATTATTACATCCCTTTCACTGATGTCACCAGTATCCGCAGAGCCCGTCCCTGGTTCGGGCGAGATTGTGCCAAAGCTGTTCGACAAAAACAGTCGGCATATCGCGCCTGGATCAGGGCCCGGGCTGTGCGCGACCCAAACGTGGGCCACCTCAAAGCAGCGTACAACCGGGCCACAAAGTCGAGTAAGAGGGCCTTTAAGAGAGCGGATGCCCAACGCGTCGCGCGGCTTGGTCAGGAGCTCACTTCCCATCCCACGGGCAGCCGTGGATTCTGGCAACTGGCCAAAGCCGTGCAATCTAACTTTTGTCAGCCCTCGCTGCCACCGCTGCGTTACCCAGATGGAACACTGGCTCACAAAGCCCAAGAGAAAGCGGATATGCTCGCAGACCTCTTTGCGGCTAATTCCCGGGTCGACGACCGTGGCCTGCAGCCCCCCGCCATCGCCAACTGTGGCCACACAATGCCTGATATTGTTATCAGGCAATGTGATGTACGGGCAGTGCTGCGGTCACTCGACACGCGGAAAGCCAGTGGCCCTGACGGCATTCCGGCGGTGGTGCTACGAAAATGTGCAGCTGAGTTGTCTCCAGTATTAACGCGTCTGTACCGCCTATCATACTCTTCAGGGCTCGTGCCGGAGGTCTGGAAGGAGGCGAACGTACAACCGATCCCCAAGAAAGGGGATCGGTCCGATCCAGGCAACTATCGACCCATAGCTGTCACCTCAGTCATTTGCAAGGTGCTTGAGCTCCTTATAAATAAGCAGCTCATGCAATTCCTAGAGGATCACTCATTAATCAATGATCGACAATACGGCTTCAGGCCAAAGCGATCAACGGGTGATCTTCTGGCATTCGTAACGCATGTCTGGGGTGGGGCTATGGAAAGGCACGGCGAGTCCTTGGCTATTAGCCTGGACATCGCCAAAGCCTTCGATAGGGTCTGGCATGCTTCGCTCCTTTCCAAGCTTCCGGCATATGGTCTACCTCCTCAACTGTGCAGCTGGATTGCCAGCTTTTTAAACGAGCGCCGAGTGCGGGTCCTCTGCGGTGGCCAGGCTTCTCGCTTCTTGCAAGTGAATGCCGGGGTACCGCAGGGGTCCGTACTATCACCAACTCTCTTTCTTCTGCATATCAATGATATGCTATCCCTCGGGAACATTCATTGCTATGCAGATGACAGCACACTGCACGGGAGTTACTCGGTTCGTCCGACGGCGGGGCGATCTGAGATTGAGGAGGAGAGACGACGACTCGTGGCTGATCTCGACCGTAACCTCGACAATATCTCTCAATGGGGTACCGAGAACCTGGTCGAGTTCAATGCCCGCAAAACACAGGCGTGTGCATTTACTGCGAAGAAATCCCCTTTCCTTCCCCTACCCTCTCTTCAGAATGCATTATTACCAATGAAGGACAACCTTGATATCCTTGGCATAGACGTTCGTCGAGAGCTCAATAATAAAAAACTACATCGAAAGATGTATAGGGCTAGCTTCGCGGAAACTAGGAATACTGAATAAGGTAAAGAGATTCTTTACACCGGACCAGAGGTGTCTGCTGTACAAGACGCAGATTAGACCCTGCGTCGAATACTGCTCTCACCTCTGGGACGGCTCCGCGAAGTATCTGCTGGACGCTCTCGACGCTATGCAGCGACGGGCTATCCGTATTATAGGTTGTCCGGAGGTAACGGGAAGCCTTGAGCCGCTAGCTCAGCGCCGAACAATAGCTTCCTTGCCCGCATTCTACCGTATTTACCACGGCGAGTGTTCTGAAGAGCTCTTCAATCTGATCCCACCCTCTTCCTTCCGATCCCGAACGACTCGTGCCGGGCAGAGATGCCACCCCCACACAGTGGATAGCATGTTCGCGAGAACCGAACGTTTTAAACGTTCGTTTCTCTGCCGAACGATAGTGGCCTGGAACGCCCTGCCTGTGCACGTGTTTCCTCCCACATATAATCCTGGGTTCTTTAAGCGGAGCGTGAAGAGGCACATCAGTAGGTCGTCAAGTTGAGGGCCACTCTCAATAGTAATGTGTGCTGTGAGAGTGGCCCACAATCGCTAGACGTCGTCACGACTTACCACCAGGCGGGCGGCGTCAATTTGGCGAACCAAATATAAAAAAAAAAAAAAAAAAAAAAAAATAACCCATTGATTTAGAAAAAAAATCACATCCTTTATTATTACATCATACGATAGTGTTGCTGTTAAGGATCAAATTCTAAGAAGTAATGATATACGGCAAATTTAAGGAAAAATTAGAATTTTCATAAAATTCATATTTTATGTCAATTTTGAGTCAATTTTGTTCGTAATCACAGAACTGACTATTTCGTCTTCTAAATGATGCTCGTGGGCAGGTAAAATTTGAAAGTAGAACATAATGTTGTATCTCGCGTATGGAATTAGTAAGTAGTACCGTGATATCGCGTTTAATACACTATAAGAAACACGCTGGCAAGTACATGTCTGTCTCTTATCACACTGGGTGGAGGCGGTGGTAGTGCGCGCGCCTCTGCCCAGTGTGATAAGAGACTAAGAGAAAGACAAGAAATATGAATTTTATTAAAATTCTAAGTTTTCCTTAAATTTGCCGTATATCTTTACTTCCCAGAATTTGATCCTTAACAGCAACATTATCGTATGGTGTAATAATAAAGGGTGTGATTTTTTTTCTAAATCAATGGGTTCGATTCCCAGCTAGGATTATAGGTTTTTAAAAAATCTAATGATGAGGTTTTAAGTTTCTTCAAAATCGGGCTCGTGACTCCTTTGAGCATTTTTCGCTATTCTTTATAGTTCCGGATTAGGCCATCCAAGCCCACTTGAAAAATTCATTCTGTATATAACAATTAAGTGAATCTTAGTATTATTATTTATTATCAGACGTTTCGACCAGGTTACACCATGGGCACAGCCTGACTGGTCCAACTAACATTCTCGCTATTTTTCGTCATTGTACCGTTACTCTCACCACAGAATAGGTAACAGTACTTACATACAGAACTTGCACTCCGACGTTAAATAAAGCACATTCTTTTGTTTACAGAGAACATAATTAGAACGTTAGGGTTGTCAGGAAAATACCAGCATAATTTGACCAATAATTATGACGTTAATGCTTCAATATCAACTCTATGGTCAATGCCGTATCACCAACAAGAGACAACCCTTACTGACTTACAACTTCAAGTTGTAACTGACGTCACGTATTTTTTGCGATTGTTAGGCAAGTGACATAGCCCTGCTCTCACCTTCACAGAGTCAATTATAGGCATAGACTTATGGAGTCCGCATTCTTTACGAATGGCATTATTCCTGTACGTTGAGAGTCACTTACAGGCAAAATCACAGAAAAGTCCAGAAGACAATTCACGTGTAAAGTGCGCTGGAACTTTTTCCGTGGCAAAATATCTCTATAAGTTACTTAATAGGTGTGAAAAGTAAAGTGTTCTACGTAATATAGGGCAAGCCGATTGCCGCTAACCGCTCTTAATTTTTCCACGCAACGTTTCATTAACATGGAACTCATATTTTTATTACAAAAACAGTATTGGAAACTTCCTGTTCGTTGTATTTGTCATTGGAAAGGGTATTGGGAGAGATAACCATTCTACCCAGTGTCAAAGTGCAACGTGTTATCTGTCTGCGATACGGTTATCTACTGTTGTTTTTATTAATAGACATAATTAACTTACTTTAATATTGGATTGAAGCAGGCGTTACTTGGCGAAAATCCATGACAAAGTAATGGTGAGTAAGATGTTAAAAACTTTACGCTGTTCTCTCTGAGTCTTGATAATGCCTCGTTTAGAGGCGAAACAACTGTCGACGTTTGTTTGTCCTTTTTAATTTTGCGAAAAATTAATGCTATTATATTTTGAAAGTTTTTAACATCTTACTTACCATTACTTTAACTTACTTTAGATACTACTCAACTGTAATCAACTGTAGTTATACGGTCCGGATTGTAGAGATTGTAGTATCAAACATCGGTCCTAGCTAGGGATGCCTGATTGTTTAATTTGTAATCGAATATTTGTTATTCCCCTAAGACGTTGATATTCCTATAATATGCAAATGCACCATTGTCGTAGAACATTTACGTCGCGAAATTAAATTAATAGTAACATGAAAGTAAGTACGTATGTAAATACGGTATTTAAGTAACTACGAAAACTTATTTCTATGTATGTCTGTTGGTCCGACAACATTTACCTAAGTATAGGTAAAAAGGCGTAAGCTGAGCTTTGCATTTATGTGAGTGTACGTGAACGTGTATAATGTGATCTGTTATACACACACATGTGTTGTACACACAGCTTTTTTTACTCTACTTTTCGTGATCACTCACACAAATGCAAAGCTCAGCTTACGCCTTTTTACCTATAAAATGTTGTAAACATTTTTGTTAATTTGTTTCTTCTAAATTCTGAAATGGTTGAAGAGTTGAAGCAAATAGATGTCTGAATTTTATCGGATTCGGTCAAATGTTTGGACGATAAGCTACTCGTATATTTGTTTGTAAGTAAATATCTATTTAGATGTCATAACACAAGTGGTTGTGACGGGATGTCGTTATTATTGTTTAATTGTTGTAATACATGGGGCACACTAAAAGTTTTGCACTTCTAGCTAATCGGAACTATTTGAATTTCGAATATTATATTTTTTTAAACGTTGCAACCTTCTTAGTAAATTAAAAAAAAACAATTGGCGGGAAAATATTTGTCAATTGTTTTTTATCACATATCAAAGTTCTACGTATGCAACGAAAATGGAATTGAGTCGAAAAGATTTTAGAGCGATGATTTTTTATGATTTTAAAAGTTCTCTCTCTCCGCAAGACTGTGCCGGTCATCTTCAAATTCTTTTGGGAGAGAAGCACCTTATTTGAGCACCGTGAGGTTTGCTGAATTTGAGAGAGGTCGAGTTTCTTTACATGACGAATTTCGTGATGGGCGGCCTTCAACTGCCGTCAACGAAAATAATGTGGCTACTGTTAAGCGGTTAATTGAAGAAAACCCGCGGATTACCTATGAGACAATTCGAGGACTACTGGGGATTGGTATGAGTCAAATCCAGAAAATTTTACACGAAGAATTGAAAGTTCGGAAACTTTGTTGTCGTTGGATCCCTCATGAACTGACTGCGGAGCAGAAGCGGGCTCGCGTAGAATGGTGCTCACAGATGCTACTGAAGTACGACCACCGACATTCTAATGCTGTTTATGACATTGTCACAGGAGACGAAACGTGGATTTATTGTTTTGAACCCGAATAAAAACAGCAATCTTGTGAATGGCTGTTTGAAAATGAGAACAAGCCAACAAAAGTGAGGCAGGCGAGAAACGTTGGTAAAAAAATAATCGCGTTTTTTTTCTCAGCTACGGGTACCATCTGTACAATTCCACGTGAAGATCAAAAGAGTGTTAATTCCGAGTGGTATTCTACCATTTGTTTACCCAGGGTGTTAGAAAAAGTTCGCGAAAGACGACCCAAAAGCCGCGTTCTCCTACATCATGACAACGCTTCTTTACACACGGCCAACAAAACAAAGTCATTTTTAGCTTCCGAAAAAATACAACTCGTCTACCATCCTGCGCATAGCCCCGACCTAGCACCCTGTGATTTCTGTATTTTCCCCAAAATAAAAGATTTGAAGAGATGCCTCTTGATGATAGCGTTCAATCAGCACGTAGAAGACATGCCTTCAGATTGGTGGTCCTCCTGTTTTAAAAAATGGTTCGATCTCATGAAAAAATGTTTAAAATGTAAAGGAGACTATTTTGAAAAGCAATAAACATAGTATTTTGGTTTTAACATGTTGTTTTTTTAAGTTACGCAAAACTTATAGTGTGACCTACGTATTTATTATGCAATGTGGACTTGATAATTGTACCGTGATCGCATTAAATCGAGATTGGAATTATAGTTGTCGCTAAGTTGATTAGAGGTAATTACTCCATTAACCTTACAGTTTATCCAGTGACCTATAGATAGTAAGGTAACGGCTATTACCCTATCTGTATTAATATTTCATTCGTGATAATTATACACAATATAAGTAAATATGTTTTTTATTGTAGATTCAAGAACCTAATTGATATGTAAGTAACTAGTTGAAACTCACGTGGGATAATGTACCAGATTCCTGTTCTCATGGGAAAACATTACCGGTGTAAGAAGTAATCTTCGATTATCTTTCTAACAGTCTTTCTAACCTTATAGTATTTTTCAATTACTTTATTAAATAGTTTGCAATGTGGATTTACAAATTTTAAGAAGGACGGACAATACTCAGAGTACACAAAAATCGTCAATCGGCTAACCCCTATTACTTGGGCCTTGCAACCAACATTAAGTGGCGACATGAGGGCGCAATTAACGCTTCTGTTTAACCCTTCGGAAATAAAGATGTGAATTAGTGTTGTGTTGTACCTATAGTTTACAATTGAAGTAATTATTCTTGTAACAAATTGTACACAGTAAAGGTAAAATGGGCAGGTCACACAAAGTACACAAATACCTACGTACACATATCGCATTAAGGTTAATATTCTATTACAATTACAAATTGACAATAAAGTCGACACTTTCCTACTTTCAATAGGTAACTAATGTCGACACAAAGTGCATCGGTTAGACAAAATTAAATATTGTTTCTTTAGCTCAACAGAGCTTTGCCCGTCGTAAGAAATTTCCATGATAATTAAAACCAAAAAATAAAAATATATTAAGTACCGGGAACAAAATTAGCCTATATCACTCTGGAATAATGGAGTAGTTACATATTATACAAAGATTACGCCCTACAGACAAATAAATGTTATCTGTTAAGTATGGGCTATATAGGCCGAGTTCACTAACTTATTTATGGAGATTTTATATCTATACATAAGACTTCATATGAGAGGAAAGAGATTGAGCTCTGCGCTTCAGTTATCACTTGGAGTGACCCGGATAGATACACGGACGATATTACCCTGCACTCACTGATAGTGACTCATAATAATATATTATTACACTGATTAAAGCTGTAGCTTTCCATTCTGTTGTGTATATAGATAAATCATGTATTAAATTAACTACATTTAAGTCTCTCTCTATACTATAAGATATAATTTATGCTATCGATTGTCGGCACTTAGTGGAACCATGCCCCTACGTGCCCCCCACGCACTTAGATAAACCCTGACGGTTTTGCCTTATGATGCCTCTGATGATGCCATAAGGCGAAACCGGTCAAGGTTTCCCAAAATTAAAAATATTTGTGAAATAGTGAGTTTAAAAAAAATGTACTATAAGACTCACATAAGTCTTACAACTAACCCTTGTAAAGATAAAAAGACTACTAGAGAAACTAGATTTTTAACTAACAGAATATTGGACGGTCGATAATGTGTTCCCACCGGTTCCCACTGGTTCCCACTGTTCTTGAGGTTCTGCCCGGCCGCGCGTTGTTAGGCGCTAGTGCGCCAACACCCACTGTCTCTATAGTGTGTTCCCGTAGGAATTGGAAATTCCTCCATGCACTGATTCGCCAGTAGGTAGGAGTAATTCTATTTTTTAAATTTAGCTTACATTGTGAAAGATAAATAAAACCCCGTGTTGTTTTAGGTAGAGTTCTTAAGATGAGATTTCGAGTTTATGCAAAATTGCCGCATATTTACCTTATCATTTTTAGGGTTCCATACAACAGACGTACGTTTTTTTTTTGCCGTTTTGGTATAGAACCCTTTGTTGGCGAGTCGGACTCGCACTTGCCCGGTTTTTAGCTTGACATATAATTGGTATTTTATACGACAATTTTCTATGTAACTCTTCGTTATTGTTGCATGTTGAATGTTGAGTTAGTTGTTGGGTAAAGTTTGATTTACGGGCACTTTGTAAGAACAGGGTTAAGTATTATTAAACGTGTTTTGACGTACACAGGTTAAAACAAAACTGCATGCATGTTTCAATCAAATTATACGAGTATTATGAGTAATTTGCAACAAAAACCGTCGCCGACAATTGACCTACTTCATTATTTTTAAGCTTTGTGAATTATTTTTTTATTCTGTGTCTTTGTTTATTCTGATATCGTTATTATTTTTTTGTGAGCTACTTTTATTGTTGCTGTATCAATAAAAAATAAATATTTTTATAATATCTGTATATTCGTTTACGCAGTTCATCTTATAGGAAGTAATATAACGTTTACAGGGGGCTCAGCAGGTAACAAGATCGGTGGTTACTCATGTTAGGATTTTCTTTTTGAAACCCGCGGCCCAGGGCCGCGGCCGCACCTGCGTACATTGCCGAGCGCCTCCGGTAGACACTGAAAGAATTCCTTGTAGCGCCCGGCGGACCTTTGCCACCTGTGTGGCCAGGTGGTGGTCGGGTGTTACCCCGCATCTTTGGGGTCGGGTTTTATCCCGCGTCGGTGAGTGAAGGCGTGCGAGTGGTGAAGCCCCACAGCCCGCAGCCCTTCTAGCCTGCTTCTGTAAGGTCGGTGGGTTGTTAATCCGTCGTCCTCAGGCCCCGATCATGTAGGTCGATGGTCCTGGGCGTAGTCACGTCTGCAGCACCCTCGCTGCACACTTCGGAACTCAGCGGGGAGGGTACGCTCCCTCATCCTACCGGCCGCCTCCTTCACGAGCATAACCTGCTCGCAGAAGGAAACGGCAGCGTTCCACTAGCTCTCGCTAGAGACCATGGCTCGTAGTATGGTCTCATGTTAGGATGGAGATATGAAGTTTAAAGATGATTTTCTATACTAATATTATAAAGAGGAACGATTTGATTGTTTGGAACGAATAAGCTCCGTGACTACTGATCCGATTATGAAAATTATTTCACTGATATGTAGCTATATTATCCCAGAGTAACATAGGCTTATATACTTTTTATCCCACGGGAACCGACAAGAAAACTATAACACGCGGGCCGAACCGTGGCGTTCAGCTGTATATCATAATTTGATTCAACATAAGTAGTCTTACAAAGATGTATTACGCCAACGTTTCGAGGCGAAAGATTCCCGCGTAGTTGCAATAGGTTTACGCTATAACAGCTATAAAAGTTAACTCGTTCTCTTTAAAGAAATCGCTTCATAAATACGACTTCCTTATTTGTTTAACCACAAAATCCATGTCCGTAAAAGAAAATTACTGCAGAAATTGTACTTAAAATCACTTGATTTGAAACAATTGCATCATTATGAAGACAACCTTGTCATTAAGTGCAACTTGTTATGCGTAGTTCAAATCATATAGGTAACTACTTAATATTTAAATAGGTAGTTAAGTAAATACGTAAATGCATTACTTTTTTATACAACCGGTCGGCATAAACAAACGAATCACGTAATTCGCTACTTTGTTTATATAACTACGAGTACTAATAGTTTATTTACTTCTTTTAGTAATGTCTTTTAGTAGCCTCCATTCTGACTAAACAGTCAATTACTCATCATTTTGTTTGCATTATGGTAATGTTGGTAATATTATCGAAAGTAACGAGGAAACGGGTTCTATTGTGTTGCGAACAGATAATGTAAACTGTTCGCTTATTATGATAACATATTGAGTGAGAGTGCAACATGGTCAATATTTTTGTTTTTTCGCATTAATATTGTGTAGCATTCGAGAATAATGTTTACTTAATAATACATAACTAATTATACTCAATACATTTATTGCTTCCATAATGTGATGATCTTAAAATATTTATAGTTACAATTAAGGACCCTGTCCGACACAGCACAATGTTTGTCTGGACAGAGGAGGAATTTTACTTGCTAGTTGCATTTATTTAGATTTATGTTATTTATTAATTACACATAACTTTATTATATTACGGTTTTGTTGATGTGAATGTTATTATGCATTACTATCTGACCCGGCAAACGTTGTTTTGCCATGTAAAAAATCGGGGTTGATCGTAAAGGGTTACCCTTAACATTAAGGGGATGAAAAATAGATGTTGTCCGATTCTCAGACCTACCCAATATGCACACAAAATTTCATGAGAATCGGTGAAGCCGTTTCGGAGGAGTTTAACTACAAACATCGCCACACGAGAATTTTATACTCGTAATAATACTCGTAGTATTATTTCATAATATTATCAAGATGTGCACATTTTTTTTAAATTCCTCGATACCGCTCGATGGCCGCTCCTATGTGCATTGCTGCGGGCGTCTCTGGTACGCACCAGAAGGTATTTCCAGTGGCGCCCAGCGGACTTGGGAGATTGGGAGCTAACATAGAGTATTTGGGTTTTAGTAGTTCGTGCTAACTGTGTTAAGCCTTTCTTGCGGTATAATAATTATCTCGTTTTTGAAATTAAAGGGATTAAAACCGGCCACGTGCGAGTCCAACTCGCGCACATAGGGTTCCGTACTAAAACGGCAAAAAATATTTAGTCCGAGACGCCCAGGACTTTAATTGGCTGTGCCATAGCGGCTGGCATGTAAGATTTTGTTGCCTTTCATCAACATTTCATCGCAAGGCAACAGGTTTAATTTTTTTCAAAATTACAATATAGCTTAGCAGCTATATTGTAATTTTGAAAAAATTTAAACCCTAAAATAATGCGTTATGTCCAAAATGACCGAATGAATTTAGTAAAAAGTAGCCTTTTTACTAAATTCATTCGGTCATTTTGGACGTAACGCATTATAAATGTGCCCGGTGACGGCAATAGGCTTACTTCCCTATTACGTGGGACAAAAAATACTGGCAAATTGTGGGTGTGTAATGCACCTCTGTCTACCCCTTCGGGAATATAGGCGTGATATGTGTGTGTGTTGTTTTTTAGTGTTTTTTGTTATAGCGGCAACAGAAATACATCATCTGTGAAAATTTCAACTGTCTAACTATCATGGTTCACGAGATACAGCCTGGTGACAGACGAACGGACGGACGTAGTGACAGCGGAGTCTTAGTAATAAGGTTTCCGTTTTACCCTTTGGGTACGGAACCCTAAAAAGTGACACTAAAAGTAGATGTTTTGCAAATACTTGTACCTATCTCTGTTCTTAGTTCTTACTTATTAAAATAATATAAACGAATTATATTCATTTATTACGAGTATACGTAACATATAACTCTAAAGGAGTTCATGTCGAGAGACTTGAGGTAGACTAGAAATTTACATGAAAGTATTATTTTATTTTTATTATTTAAATTTATTAATTACAGTAATAGACAAACAAGCTAGTTTCATTGTCCCCCAAAACCGAGTCAATGGTTTGACTGAGGGATCGAGTCTCCGTACATTTACACAATAGGTACATTACACTTTCAACACCTATGCTATTCAGTAGGTGTTACAAATAGCGTTAAAAACGAAACACAAAAACACTACTCATACCTATATCGAATCCAACAGATATCCTTTTAGTTTTCTTCTAAAAACAGTTTTACTGGGCTCGTCTCTAATGACCGCCGGCAGACTATTTAAAAGATAAGGTAGTCGTTTTTTTAATGTTCTGTCACCATAGTAGTTATATATTCTAGGGACCTCATATCTGCCGGAGGTCATCGAGCGGGTGTTATGATCGTTGGTGATCCTTGTCAGGTCGTTCTCCCGACCGCCGTGGTTATTTACTAATATTAAATACTTATGTTTTAAAGAAACTGGTAGGATTTTACATATTTTGTACAATTGGGTATAATCATTTTTATATTTTTCTCTGACTTTATTGCTAACGAGTAATTTAGTAAGCACAGTTATATCATTAAATGATTTCTCTTCGATACTAAACAAGCAAATTGCAGCGGAAAGTATTATAAGTTGTCAATTTATGCAGTTATTAATGTCAATTTAAGTGTCATTTATATGTCAATTATATGTCAATTTATATGTCAATTATGTCAAGGACGTAAATAACCAATTGTAGCAGCAAGCATAATATATCGATAATACTTACATATAATATAACTTCTTGTGCTAATGTTTGTTTATAAAGTACTTGCTGATCACCGCAGCTCCGCCCGCGTGATTTAGTTTATTCGTTCCCGGTATAAAAAGTAGCCTATGTTACTCAGGGTGAATGTAGCTTTCCAATGGTGAAAGAATTTTTGAAATCGGCACTGTAGTTTTTAAGTTTATTCATTACAAACATACACACAAAAATACAAATCTTTCCTCTTTATAATAGTAGTGTTTGCAAACATACACACAAAAATACAAATCTCTCCTCTTTATAATAGTAGTGTTTGCAAACATACACACAAAAATACAAATGTTTCCTCTTTATAATAGTAGTGTTTGCAAACATACACACAAAAATACAAATCTCTCCTCTTTATAATAGTACTGTTTGCAAACATACACACAAAAATACAAATCTTTCCTCTTTATAATAGTAGTGTTTGCAAACATACACACAAAAATACAAATCTCTCCTCTTTATAATAGTACTGTTTGCAAACATACACACAAAAATACAAATCTTTCCTCTTTATAATAGTAGTGTTTGCAAACATACACACAAAAATACAAATCTTTCCTCTTTATAATAGTAGTGTTTGCAAATATACACACAAAAATACAAATCTCTCCTCTTTATAATTGTACTGTTTGCAAACATACACACAAAAATACAAATCTTTCCTCTTTATAATAGTAGTGTTTGCAAACATACACACAAAAATACAAATCTTTCCTCTTTATAATAGTAGTGTTTGCAAACATACACACAAAAATACAAATCTTTCCTCTTTATAATAGTAGTGTTTGCAAACATACACACAAAAATACAAATCTCTCCTCTTTATAATAGTACTGTTTGCAAACATACACAAAAATACAAATCTTTCCTCTTTATAATAGTAGTGTTTGCAAACATACACACAAAAATACAAATCTCTCCTCTTTATAATAGTAGTGTTTGCAAACATACACACAAAAATACAAATCTCTCCTCTTTATAATAGTAGTGTTTGCAAACATACACACAAAAATACAAATCTCTCCTCTTTATAATAGTAGTGTTTGCAAACATACACACAAAAATACAAATCTCTCCTCTTTATAATAGTACTGTTTGCAAACATACACACAAAAATACAAATCTCTATTTATGATAGTAGTGCTTACAAACATACACACAAAAATACAAATCTCTCTTTATGATAGTAGTGTTTACAAACATACACACAAAAATACAAATCTCTTTATGATAGTAGTGTTTACAAACATACACACAAAAATACAAATCTCTCTTTATGATAGTAGTGTTTACAAACATACACACAAAAATACAAATCTCTCTTTATGATAGTAGTGTTTACAAACATACACACAAAAATACAAATCTCTCCTCTTTATAATAGTAGTGTAGACTAGCGGACGTTTGTGATTTCATCCGCGTGATGTTATATTTAATAGCCTATGTGTTACTCCAGAACATTGTAACCTTAGGTACAAAAAAATCATCTCATACTTAATCGTATTCGTAGTTCTGTATTTTACAAAACCTCCAAAGCAGAGAAGTTGGGACTTGGGTTTTTGTGGAGCGCGTGCTTGGTTGCCTTTTAGGTTACCTCTGGCGCTGGGCAAAAATCCAGGTCCAAACGCTCGGAATACCGAACAACGTTTCCTTGTCCCGCACCACGAACTAGTTCAGAGTTCCTATTTCTTCTGGGCGGGAAAAATCAGGCATTAGCCTTGACATTGGCGAAATCATCGATGAACATCGATGAATTTCTTTTTAATAGACTTCTGTATGTATTTTTATGTTTGTTCTTAAAACTTGCGACTGGATGAATCGAACGTGATTTTTTTGAATAGAAATATTGTGCTTTCCATATGGTCCTATTTCAGTTTGGTCCCATCCCGGTATTTGAAGTATATTTTTTTGCCTAAATTATTATAGGAATATATTAGGCAGATACCTACCTATTATTATTTTATCTGTAGGTATCTATTTGAACTTGAAATCAAAGCCTCAACACTTTATTCTAGAAGTTAATAAAATTATTTTAGTAATATCTGACCCAAACAGGTCTTCAACAGTATAGGTAATGAGTGCGTTTTATTACAGATGCGTCGTATAGCTGAATTTAAACGTGACAACGCATCTCTACTCGATGGGTTATTGCCACAGCAAGAGAAAGATGCGTTCCTAGACCACAAGGTTGTCAATGTTATGAAGGGCCGTGACCACAAGGGCAGGAGAGTCCTGATAGTTAGCGTTGGTGGTAAGTCATTGATTAAATACACTACTTATCTATTGTGCAATATTGTGCAATAATCTTCTCCCGACTAACTGCAGAAATTATAATTAGGTATAATACCTATGAAACATTGACCCTAATTTTATTGAAGCCAGTATAATAATCTTAATCCTATATATCTAAGTTAAATAAATAAATAAAAATATATTTTGGACATTCTCACACAACGTCATCCAGACCAAACTAAGCTATAAGCTTGTGCTATGATAAACATACTTATATATTTCTAAATACCACAGATATAAGAATACTATAAGGTAATATTTATGTCTATGTATGTATTATTCAACAAGAAACACGCGATTTATAATTTACATCTGATCACCTACGTGTTGCGGTTTGCAAAGTAGGTTTGTAAGTGATTCCATGTCCTTAAAAATGTTTTGAATTCCGGTAGGTGGAACCAACGCTAACCTTGATAGCGCGATCTAGAAATTTATCATAATTTCTAGACCGCGATGTAAAGCAAAAATCTGAATAAATTTCATAGTGGTCAGTTATATTTAGAAGGAAAATCAGGGCTGACGATTTGTCTCATTTCCGAATCACAGGCTGCTTGCTACCAAAGAAACAACTCCAGTTAACTAAACAAAGCGTAGAAACACAGAAAGAAAAGGGGGAAACTAAATCTACTTCTCCATTATAATAATATGTGGAATATAATAATAGTAGAAGTCATAGACGTAATAAAAAGCCACTGACCCGCGCACTCCGAACTCTCAACGATGTCGCTCATAGAATAGACCTTGAGTGAATTCTCAGTTCACACTTTGCTTGTTTTGTGTTTAGAACAATAGAAGCTGTTTAGTAAGATAGCCTACTCTGCTGCATTAGGGGTTCCCCTGTAATAAAAGATGTAGATGTGAAATACATAGATAAATAAATAAAAAAGTATTAGTCTATGGGTAGAAGTAAATTTAGTAGGATTTCATCATATTAATTATTCGAAATTTCCCATAAATCTACTGCGTGACGGTGTGTTTATACAATAATTTGTGTTTGTTTGGATTTATGTATACAAAACGCGAAACGACTGCCGTTTGTCTTTGACTTTGTCTTATACAAACCAAAAACTAAAAATACTACGTACCTCATAACTGCACATAAATCTGTCCTTTACTACTAATTTCTGGTATAGGCACAGAATAGGGAATACTTACATATACTTAGCTTTAATTAAGAGATATATATATATGTACTAAGAGATGTATAAAGCCTGCTTTTATTTAGAGCATAAATATTAAATAAATTATGAATTCTGCGGTCGCTATACAAACTGAAAAATATTAGAAAAATAATTAATTATGTAGGTACCGTTATTCTAATCATTGAAGCGCAATAATGTATACCCAATGAATCTAATCTTAAATATTTCTACAGTAATGTCTTTTAGCAAAACAAAATAATACATATATTAAATGTGTTACGTTCTAAGTTATTGAACGTTAAGAACGTCGTATTTTTCTATCGCTGACTCATTTAAGTGCATAAATTTACATTAGGTAGATATTATAGTTAATATGCAATGCTTCTTTATTTGTTTAGTGCTTCTTAACGTATCAGGATATGTATGTTGGTATTGCTCATAGCGTGAGTTATTAATAGAATGGGAATATGGACCTTTCCAGGTCACCTCAATGTCTTTCAGTAAATATTTAACTGGTTTTATAATGAAGATTATAATAAAAGAATTCATTCAGTATCTGTTAGTGTTCTATTTCATATAATAGCTTATACTAGTCAATGACAATTGAAAGTACAGAATATAATTGGTACTTACTAACCTATAAAATTGTAGGTATATCAATCTAGTTACCCGTCCTCGTTTCCCTTCTGTTTTACACGCCATTATTCACTAATAATGATTTGTCCATATAAACTTTGCTCTGTGATTATATATTGATATTGGTATCTCCTCAGGTACTTGGGACCCAAAGAAAGTGACAGCTGACCAGTTGTTTAGATTATTTTACCTGATCCACGAAGCCGCCATGTTGGAACCAGAGTCTCAAGTCCGGGGAACAGTCGTGCTTATGGATTTCCACAACATGGGATGGTCACAGGTTAGCCATTTATTACTTACATTCTGTTAATTGTTAAACGATATCCAGTACTCCGGTCAATTTAAGGGAAAATGTATGGGTAAAGTTACAATTCGCACCCAGCTGAAAAATGGTAGGATTGTTCAAAACATCATCATAAATGAAATATGTTGCAGTTTAATAATTACAACAATAAATACTATTAAAGCACATCGCACCGTAGGTAATATTATTTTATTATACTCATTCTTTCATCTATGATTCTCTTTGTATTTTGATTTATCTGGCATGCATTCAACAGACCTTGTACACATGTGCGTAAAGTTATTAAAATTAATATAATATTTAAACATAGGCATTGTAACAGATGATGTAATTAAATTCCACCAAGATCTATTGAGGTCAAAGCTGTTTACAAGTATTCGATAAACGGTTAAAAGTCCCCCATGCTATGGGACCAGTAAAATGACTGGTGAAGTGGAGATGAAGTTCAATAATATAAATATTTTTGTGAATAAATTTTGAAGTTTAGTTCAGGCACAAGGACTTGTACACATAGGACATGTATGTTATGTTTTTAGTTTTATTGAGGCTCTTTACAACCGTCGTGGAGTTATCCTTTCAAGGACGTACCAGGGAGGCCAGGCAATGGCCAGGCTCTCTAAAATAAAACGGAATCATCTACCTGACTAAGCGACAATTTTTATATAAAGTACCTTAGTTTTAGACACTTTGTAAGCAGGTAATTTTCCACGTAGTTAATGTTTTTAATTAGCTATTATTATAGTGTGCTCAAGTTTCACTTGCGTAAATAGCAATATTGCGCTGTGAGTAATTAAATAGTGAATGATCTTGCATCTTCCATATATCTTTTGAATCGACGTCAAATGCATGGGTGAAGTGCCGACGCGACGTAGTTACGAAATATAGAGTGTGGCGATAGTTGTGCCACTGCCAACTGCCAAGAGTTGTCATATCGTAATCGTTTACAAATATAATTGCTGAAACTGAGCGCAATAGATCATGAGAACGAGCGAGTGTCACTGACCCTATAACCCGTTGCATATAAAAATGCATGTCGTACAACTGTGATAGGTATATGTACCTACATATCTAATAGATTTTTTTTAGTTCAACACACAATTACGATAATTTCACCATAATTTAAAAATAGTTTTGTTTGTTCTCCATTTGTGAGAGTGAGAGAACAAACTGCTTTAAATACCTCTGGGTTCGACTAAGTCGGAGTCCAAACATAACCACGTAGTATTTAACCTGATTGACCTGTCAAGACTCATATCTTGAAAGACCTACCACGTGTATATTTTTTTTTTAATTCCGCGGCCCAATGCCGCGGCCGCTCTTACGTCCGTTACCGGGCGTCTCTGGTGCACACGCATACGGTACAGTGGCGCCCGGCGGACTTTGACCACCCGTGTGGTCTCTTCGGGCGTTTGGTCGGGATGAGTATCCCGCGTCGTTGGGGTAGGGTTTAATCCCGCGTCGGCGAATCTGGTTGCGTGCTGTGGGACAAAGGCCCCGCTGCACGCAACCCTTCTAGCTTGCTTCTGTAGGCTCTCAGGCCTCAGGCCCCGAACATGGAGGTCGATGATCTTGGGCGTAGATGAGTCTGCTGCGCCCTCGTCGCTGACTTCGGAACTCGGCGGGAAGGGTACGCTCCCCCTCCCTCTCGGCCGCCTCCTTCGCGGGCATGACCTGCACCACGTGTATATCTAATGTTTTTTTCGTAATGTACCCTGACCCGTGCACTCTATACGAGAGCAATTCTGTATTCTATATTTATCGATAAATGTGGCAATTGCCATTCATTACCTATGGCAATACGGTTAAATAAACGAAGTCTCACCTACAGTACATTTTGTAAAGAACCTCGACACAAAACCCTATACTGGCCTATACCAACCGTCTGGCCAGTGTGGTATATGTAGGCTGAATTCCCCCTCTTTGGGGGAGACCTATGCCCAACAGTGGGCGTCAAATGGGCAGAGATGATGTTATAAATAGATCACAAAAACTGATGTCATCGGCGGGATTCGAAGCCACGGCCTTTCCCTAACAGGGGGACTGCTCTGCCAACTGAGCTACGATGACCACTACCGACAGCGACAACATCGAATTTTTGCTTCATATCCTATTCATAATTTCTACATCGCGCTATTTAGTTGGCAGAGCAGTCTCCCTGTTAGGGAAAGGCCGTGGGTTCGAATCCCGCCGATGACATCAGTTTTTGTTATCTATTTATAATCTTCTTTCTTAATATTTTAAGAATAGTTTAAGTAAACTCATTGCTTTGAAATACAAAAAAAAAAGAGATGATGTTTGTTTTTTTGGAAAATTTATCGATTTAAGAGACAGGCTAGAGTCCTAAGACCATACTGCCTTGTATGATTTAGTCATAATTTGTATAATCATCACCTAAATCAATTCCCTATCTATATTCTGTGTTCTGTTAATATTGAAGCAAATAATAGGTATTTAGTGTAATTTTGGCTCTGTATCAACTATTATGTATCTGACGTAATACATTATTTGTTTACATACACGAAAAGCGTGTGCTAGGGCAGAAAGTAATAGTACATTTGATCATTGTAGTTCTACGTGAATATCACTTTCACTGCGCGTGTGCCGGTGAACGCTCATGTTAATACATTTTAAGTAGAACGATGGGTTAGCAATATGTTTTGGTGACGAAATGACTCCTAATTTTGTTGCCCTATCAATACCAATTTGACAGTTGATACACGTTTTCATAGAACTACAATCTTCTATAAGATAAAAGCAAATATAAGCACAAATCAATTGTATTTCCTTTACATGTTTTTTACTCATACTACTTACATGTTTTTTTTGTTCTACCTTAGAACATCAAAGTATTAACAGAACGCAAAGCTATTAAGTATGCATACAACATAGGTACATACAATTATTTACTACAGATAATGTAGGTCCGCGTGCATACATAATAACTTTGCTCTCTGTACATAACAACTGAACTTGCTGTTTCAACAGTCCTCCATTCGTAGGTACAGGGTTAAATTGGGTCATCTGAACAGTTGCATGCAGGGTTACTGTAGTAATATCTGTGCCTCTTTTAATATCTGGATCTCAGTCCAGAAAGTCTAATTCGGAATTGTATGTATGTATGTTTTGTATGTATTCGGAATTGTAGGATGGCCCGCATTGTCAGTCAGTACCTTTTACTAGGAATGTAACTGGCCCTTTGTACAATAGGTATTAGGCACATTTAGTTTTCAAAGTAACAAAGACATGTGGTAAGAGCGAGCCTACAACATTGCGTTTAGTTTGCACACAGCATTTAGTTTTTTGTGATGCGTCATCGCAATTCAGTTAGTGGCTTAATCGCGGCTATTTCGAGAAGTATAAAAATCCACTTTCAAGAAAAACATCCTCGATACTTAAAAAAATACGTACCTATAAGTAAGTACTTACTACAAGCCAAAATTAAAAAATGACAGCTACTAGCATGTAATTTCTTGTATCGAGATTTCTTTAAACTACAGCGGTCTTGCTCTGGAACGACTTCCTTGTTAAATTTAGTTCCTGATTTTTATAAAACAGTGATGATTCATAAAGTCCTTAAAACAAAGAGTTTGGAACATAAACTCTAAACAGCGTGCGTGGAGGTGCATGGTAAGATTAAAACAAAGAAAAGGACCTACTCTTCGCGAGCCAATGTACTTTGCTTTGTGTGGTTAAGGCGTAGTTTCAAAACATTGTAAACTTTATTATTATTATTATATTTGTATAAAGCACGTTCTTAATTTTTTCACTTTACAGATAGGCTTTTGTTTATAAAAATATCCTGGATGAGTGACACTGTCCTCGGTGAAGGACCTAGTGATGACAAGATGTGGTTTTGATTATACTGTGGTTGCATATAAATTAGCCGTTCGACCCGTGTAGCTCTATGATTTGCATTTATTGAGTCCAATGTTTATTGTTTCATTATTTCACAATAAAGTGTAGAACTTTTACATATTATTGACGTCAAATCTAATTTCCGCCACTTCTTAGGCGCTAGTGGAGAAGACTACTCGTCATAAAACGTCAATTACGCTTTCATCGTCCTTCTAAATTACAATCCAGCAGTCTTGCTCACCGTTTTTATACAAGTAGGTAATATTTGGATTGACATCCACTTGAACAAACAAAAGTATTAAAAGTAATTATTGTTAAGTATTTTAAAATTATTTTAAGATTAAGTTCCTTTAAAAGCATTATCTTAAGGTCGAGTAATGAGTTCAGAGTGTCCGGTTTAATACGTTTTGAACAACATCGCGATACGTTTCTGTCATGTTATTGTGTTCAAGTGACGCAGTTTCAATAACATAAACACATACAATACATGCGTAGCGATTATTTATATTGATAAATATCTATTGAAACTCTCAATGTAAACACTGAATAGGATCTTGGTATTTTATCTTATCAAACTTAAATGATAGTCGTGTGTTGTTCTTTAAATAACAGCTAGATATTAATCTCTTGTTTATAGGATTATACGAGTACTAGTGACAGCTGATTTTAGGTATTAATATCTAATATCCGTGAGGATTACAGTCTAATTTGAGTTATGTAGTTCCTTGTAATTTATTTATCAGCGTTTCAGGATTCCGTAATGCGACTAAATTTTATTGTTAATTTTACATTGGCATATATTATGATTTTTTTTTAATTTCCAATAAGAATTACAATATACAAAATAAACATAATTATAGACTAAAAATATTAACAATACAAAATATCGTTTAAAAAATCCTCCGCGTCATTGCCGACTGGGAAGGTTCCCAGAAAGCCGGCTGTGTTGCCACGTTGGATGGCGATACTTATTGTTTGGGCCAGAAAATAGCCAGTTATATATTATGATTATATCGTACATGTAATTTTCAACCGACTTCCAAAAAAGGAGGAGGTCCTCAATTTGACTGTTGTTTTTTTAATGTTTGTTACCTCATATCTCTGGACTGGGGAACCGATTTAGATGTTTTTTTTTAATGAGAGCTAGTTATTTCGAAGTGTCCTATTTCAATTTGGTCCCATTCCGACAATAATTTGATCCCATTTCGGTCATTTTAAGTCGGTTGTTGTGTCAATTTTGACGTGTATTTTTTTATCGGGCTCCACCAACTAGGGTGATTTTGTGTATATGTATGTATGCAGAGTTTTCATGGTTCCTTTCTCTGTGGACCAATAGACCTGTCCCTCATTTACTCATCATTCACCGAGCCTTTTCCGAACTTAGTTAGGGTCGGCTTTCCAGTCTAACTGTGATTCGGCTGAATTTCGATATTTTCCGTGAAGCGACTGCCATCTGGAACTTCACAACCCATGGGCGACATCGAAGTTCTGTAGTTAGACCGCTCGGATTTTTAAGGGCTCTAACTACCCCTAACGACGGCCATAGATTACTATAGGTAGGTATTCCTGGATTTAAGTTCCCTTGCTAACGTCGCCGCGTCGGTATTATGTCTAGGCACATAAAGAGCACATAATGAATGTCAAACATTTTACAATTTATTATCAAATAATATTATAAAAATACTAAATTAAGTACATAAATAACCATTTGAAAATGATTCTTTCGCTGGTTCGGTAAGTTGGTTCTCCTGAGAAGAGACCAGCAAGAAACTCAGGTAGATTATCCATTTTCTTTCTTAATATTGTTTTGTTTACATTGTTACAATTAGTTTATATTGTATTATACGAGTGGCCAACAACAGAAGATTAGGGTGACCGTGCATTTTTATCATTAAGATATTCGTCTACTTTATAGTTTTTTTTTTTTTTAGTTCCGCGACCAAGGCCGCGGCCGCTTCAACGTCCGTTGCCGGGCGTCTCTGGTTACAAGCAGAACGTATTTCCAGTGGCGCCCGGCTCTACTTTATAGTAGCCTTTCTTCATCAAACATTTTTTAACTACTATTTTAAACTTATTAAGAGGCATGTCAACCAAATCCTGAGGAATTTTATTAAATATTTTTATACATTTACCTACAAACGAATTACCAACTTTAACTGATAACTAAATTAGTATCGCTCGCTAGCTAAATAAATAGACTGTGGACATAAATACAATGATGAAAAGTACAATAATTGTTGTTATTTTTTTGTGAAGATTGAGACATAACGTACTTTGAGAGGGGCTCGTGGTCTAGTGGAAGGGGCTCGTGGTCTAGTGGTAACCGACAATGTTAACACATTGCAAAGGTTAAGCAACATCGAGTCAGGCCGGTCTTAGGATGGGTGACCATTTCTTAAGACACCGAGACCCCTCCGTGCCTCGGAGAGCACGTTAAGCCGTCGGTCCCGGTTGTCATACAAACATCTATGGCAGTCGTTAGGGGTAGTTGGAGCCCTAAATCAAAAATCCGACCGGTCTAACTACAGAACTTCGATGTCGCCCATGGGTTGTGGAGGTCAGATGGCAGTCGATTCACGGAAAATATGGATGTTCAGCCGAATCGCAGTTAGACTGGAAAGCCGACCCCAACTTTAGTTGGGAAAAGGCTCGGTGAATGATGAGACATAACGTACTTTCTAAAGTACATGAATGTAGATACATGTACACGTACTCCTGTTATAAGAATATTTCTATGGTTCCAAACCTTAGAACTACATAACATTATTATCGTGCTCTATTTTCCACAAAACCTTCAAGTCCTTTGTAGGCCACGGTGAATAATTTCTTGAAATACTGGTATCTCACAGTAATGTTGAAAAGGTCGTCTTTAATCGCGAATAAATTGCTTCTTCCGTTCTGTAGACAATCAAAATTCTATACTTTACTTAAGGAAGTAGGTGGTACCTATATAATAGTAGTACGAGTATAGGATATAAATACATTATTTCCTTTACTTGTCACATCTCGCCCTTGTAAAAGGTCAATGTTACTAAGGCCTGTTCTGTGCACGTTTTGCTACGATTGGCAAACTGATCGAGTTTCCTCATACTTATACCCAAGTCATCATCATTCACCGAGCCTTTTCCCAACGCAGTTGAGGTCGGCTTTCCAGTCTAACTGCGATGCGGCTGAACTTCGTTATTTTCCGTGAAGCGACTGCTATCTGACCTCCACAACCCATGGGCGATATCGAAGTTCTGTAGTTAGACCGGTCGGATTTTTGATTTAAGGCTCCAACTACACCTAACGACTGCCATAGATGTTCGTATGACAACCGGGATCGACGGCTTAACGTGCTCTCCGAGGCACGGAGGGGTCTCAGTGTCTTAAGAAATGGTCACCCATCCTATGACCGGCCTGACTAGATGTTGTTTAACCTTTGCAATATGTTAACATTGCCCCTCTTTTACTACGTATACGTAGGTATTAATAGTACGTATTTATACCTACGTCATTGTAAGAATAATCAATACAACTTAGATAGCCTAGAAGACGTTGTCCTGTCTTAACTATTGCCTATTCTTAAATTAGTTTATGCCAATGGCCGCGCAATTTTCTGAATTTGTTCTATAATAAGAACGTTTTTATTAATAAACCCGGCCTAGTGCGAGTCGAACTCGCACACGAAGTGTTCCGTACCAAAACGGCAAAAAATCACGTTCTTAATATATTTTGTTTTTAGTATTTGTTGTTATAGAGGCAACAGAAATACATCATCTGTGAAAATTTCAACTTTCTAACTACTTATCACGGTTCATGAGATACAGCCCAAGACAGACGGACGGACAGCAACGTCTTAGCGTTCCTGTTTTATTTATTTATATTGTATTATTATCACCATCTGTTGTTATAGAGGCAACAGAAATACATCATCTGTGAAAATTTCAACTTTCTAACTACTTATCACCGTTCATTAGATACAGCCCAAGACAGACGGACGGATAGCGACGTCTTAGCGTTCCTGTTTTAGTTATTTATATTGTATTATTATCATCATCTCAGCCTTATTGATGTGCACTGCTGGGCAAAGGCCTCTCCCAAACAGGGGGGGGGATTCTTTTACACATAGATACCACGCTGGCCAGACGGGTTGGTATAGGTGCGCTAACTGCTGGGCATATAACTCCCTCGCAAAAGCATCAGGTATACACGAAAAAAAAATATCAACGACCGAAATACTTTGTTCTGTTTTTAGTCTACAACAATGTTCATTAGTTAAACAAACGTATAACAGAAACATGTAATTGTGTGAACTGGTTAGTGGTTAATAATTTGTAGTGTTAAAACAAGTAATGAACTAATGACCCAGCAATTAAGTAAACACGTTCTACATTGCGACAACTGTGCTACGGAAATTGGGCAACACCAACATGAACTAGTCGTAGATTTGATGTCAGATTCAGTCTATACAATAAAAACCGAACAAAAGTGGTACAAAGATAATTTAAAAAAAATCAGGTTGATTAAATATAATAAACTATATAGCTGATGGCTGCGGCTCCGCCCTCGTGACAAACGTACTTGTCTCATTCCTGATTCCCGTGGCAACACATTCTGGGATAAAATGTAGCCTATGCTACTACAGGCTTAGATCAAAAATACTACTCGTATTTTTGATCTAAGACTACAGGTACAGAGTCAGAGTACAGAGACAGATTTTAATGATAAAGAAAATTCTAGATATTATTGACTTTTACCACGAAAACTATTCCATGCGGGTTGAGCCGCGGGAATCCACTTTATATTTAAAGAACATTTTTAAATATGGTATTTCATATTTTGTTCAAACATCCTCTCCATGTTGTTTTGGCAGGATGTGATATTTCCTTTACATAAGTTGAGAACCAAAACAAATAAGGACATAAGATAAATATTTTTCAAGATATTGTCTGATCTTTAGTGAGTTGAACCTAACCTCGACCTTGTAATCGACTCTTTAGTGGTCAACCGCAACTAGATCGTGATGTATCGAGACTATCGATTAAGGTTCAATTTTATTAAAGACGTTTAAAGAGGATGGTCATCCTATTAAAGACATTTAAAGAGGATGGAGAGGGGCTCGTGGTCTAGTGGTAACCGACAATGTTAACACATTGCAAAGGTTAAGCAACATCGACTCAGGCCGGTCTTAGGATGGGTGACCATTTCTTAAGACATTGAGACCCCTCCGTGCCTCGGAGAGCACGTTAAGCCGTCGGTCCCGGTTGTCATACGAACATCTATGGCAGTCGTTAGGGGTAGTTGGAGCCCTAAATCAAAAATCCGACCGGTCTAACTACAGAACTTTGATATCGCCCATGGGTTGTGGATGTAAGATGGCAGTCGCTTCACGGAAAATATCGAAGTTCAGCCGAATCGCAGTTAGACTGGAAAAGCCGACCCTAACTGAGTTGGGAAAAGGCTCGGTGAATGATGGTCATCAATATCAATCAACCATGTATGATGACCATGTATCAAAGAGGAGCTCGTGGCTAAGTGGCAACCGACTAGGTTAACACATTGCAACGGTTGAGCAACATCTAGCCAGGCCAGTCTTAGGATAGGTTCAATTTGAGACCTCTCTGCGTCTCGAAGAGCACGTTAAGCCGTCGGTCCCGGTTGTCATACGAACATCTATGGCAGTCGTTACAGGTATTTGGAGGCCTAAAACAAAACCCGACTGGTCTAACTACAGAACTTCGATATCGAGGTCAGATGGCGGTCGCTTCACGGAATATTAAAGGCTTGTGTGCTTCAAGCTGTAATCCTCATATTTGAAATCTAAATGAAAACTAATTTTGACAACGCTAAAAAATAGTCATGAAATAGTCATAAATAGTCGTACATGTAAAAAAAATAGTCGTATTATAGTTTCGGCGTTACAACTATAAGTTAATGAGGATTATGGCTTGACCGTCAAGCTGTAATCCTCATCTCTGGTGCAAGCAAACGGTAAAGCCTATCGAATTGGTTTAGGTTCCAAAAAATAGTCATGAAATAGTCGTAACGACATGCCAAATCTCAGAAATAGTCCTTCAAAGGTTTCAGAGATATAATGGTAACCTGATGAGGATTATGGCTTGAACATTTGAAAACTTCAACTTTCTCCGGAACGCCTGCGATTTTCGGTTTAAAGTTTATGCCAAAAAATAGTCGTGAAATAGTCGTATGAACGACTATAAATTTGAGCTGCTTTAATTTGAAAACAAAAAAGTTTTCGTTTGCCCTACATTTGTATGGAGTACAGTCGTGTACAAAATTGATAACTTCATATGATATTATTGTGAAACATTTATAATTTGTATCCGTATTTATTACAATCGAAAGCTTGCAAATACGTAAATAACTTGTATAAATCTCATGCGTTTCCTGTCCGTTGAGGTTACTACCCTTATATTTGTCATTAGCTAGGCCAAATATATTTTTTATTATTGATTTAACTTCATCATAAGAAGTAGATTTTTTAATAGCTCTAATGCAATTGATATAAAAGTTTGCAACTCTTTTGTCTACATTTTTAAATATCGATTGGTGATGGAACAACTGTGATTATTATGATTAAAACTTTTTTGTAGTAGTAAGTTTTTAAGACAATGACAAGATATTCTGATTGTTTACACTTTAATAGGTACTTAATTTAGTTAGTACTATACTTTTATTCTATATAAGTAATTAAAAGTTTTTGATATTGTTGGTGTCGGATTCGTTTATGGAATTTGTGATTTTAGAAAACGCACTCAACCTATCAGCGCCATCTATTGAAATTTTCTAGAAACAAACTGATTGAACTAATCCCACACCAACACATATTGAACTAACTGTGATATTTGTGATCAAAACTAATTGCCACAGCAATTAGTTTTGATCACAAATATCACAATATAAACATATATGTACTGAGATTTATACAAGTAATGTACGTATCTGCAAGCTTTCGATTGTAATAAATAAGGATACAAATTATAAATGTTTCACAATAATATCATATGAAGTTATCAAAATTGTACACGACTGTGCTCCATACAAATGTAGGGCAAACTAAAACTTTTTTTTTATACGACTATTTCACGACTATTTTTTGGCATAAACTTTAAACCGAAAATCGCAGGCATTCCGGAGAAAGTTAAAGTTTTCAAATGTTCAAGCCATAATCCTCATCAGGTTACCTTTATATCTCTGGAACCTTTGAAGGACTATTTCTGAGATTTGGCATGTCGTTACGACTATTTCATGACTATTTTTTGGAACCTAAACCAATTCGATAGGCTTTACCGTTTGCTTGCACCAGAGATTAGGATTACAGCTTGACGGTCAAGCCATAATCCTCATTAACTTATAGCTGTAACGCCGAAACTATAATAAGACTATTTTTTTTACATGTACGACTATTTATGACTATTTTTTAGCGTTGTCAAAATTCGTTTACATTGAGATTTCAAATATGAGGATTACAGCTTGAAGCACACAAAGGCTTGGGCAAACCAAAAGCAGTTGCAGTGCGGTAGCAGTGCGTCTACGTTAGTAAATAATGTAGTTATAAACGCGGGCCCGCGTTTGTTCAGTGTGTCATCCCTCATATAACTACATTATTTACTAAGGTAGACGCACTGCTACCGCACTGCTACTGCGCTGCAACTGCTTTTGGTTTGCCCAAGCCTTAAAGCTTCAGCCGCATCGTAGTTAGACTGGAAAGAAGACTATACTATAAAAACCTCGCGATTAATCTGTAAAAAAGTGGTTTATTGCATATTCATGCCCGTTTTCCGAAGGAGTAGGCTAGGGCCCTTTTTGCTTTTGCCCTTTTAAATATGTTAATCCTATGTAATAGATCTCTTTAGGCTATCTCCGATTAGTGACAATAGACTCTTTATTGTAATCGGAATCTTTCATAATATTAACTTTTAAACTTTTGTGTTTCATAATCTATATTTAGGTACTTCGAAATACGGCGTATATTATATACAGATTACACCAGCTGTGGTCACAAGCTTGACCCAATATGATCTGTGTATGCATAGACCATATACATGTTAATTTCCGTGGTAAAGTAAAATATTGTAAATACATACATACATAAATATTGTCACGCCTCTTTCCCATAGGGGTAGATCCTGGCATACTTCTTTCGCTTCTTCAATTTTCATGCACGCTCTCCGGTCATGGGTACTCTTGACCAGGCCTTTGGTCAAAACATCTCCGATTTGGTCGAAGTACGTTCGCCTAGGTCGACCCTTACCTGCCTGTCCATTCACGCCCGCCTTACGTATCTGTTTCGTCAATCTTCTTTCATCCATCCTTTCGATGTGCCCGAACCATCTAAGTGTCCCTTTTTCTATTTTACTCACTACATCTTCTGACACACCGCAACGTTCTCGTATCACTATATTGTTATTATTGGAACTTTTATGTTTGTCAGACCCTACAGTCAGGTATACAACTGGCAGTTGACGTTGGCTTTGGTGGCCCACTAAGATTTAATTATTTCCAATAGGTACCAACTTTGACTTGCGAGTTGTAGGAATAGATAATTATATTGCTAAGATATTCTGGTATAATAGTCTAGAGAGATATATGTAACAGGTTTATAGATAAAATTAGAATCAAATTATCATAATACCCACTAAAAAAGCTAGCATGAGACAGTTAATAAAAAAAAACCGAGTATGGTACTGGTGAGTCACTAGCAAAATTATTATGCTACTGGACACATCGGCCCGTAGCGTTCGAGTATTTTATATTAATTTCGATGTCATTAATTAACTAGCGATTTTTCAATAATTCACAGACAATGGGATTAACGCCAGCGTTCTCTAAGCGACTACTGACGTTCATCCAGGATGCAATGCCACTCAGACTAAAGGAGGTACACTTCGTCAAACAACCAATGATCTTTAACGTGGTGTGGAATATGTTCAAGCCATTTATCAAAGAGAAGCTCAAGACTAGAGTAAGTACAACATAGTTTGACTTTGTGTGGAGAGTTATGACGTCATAATCTTCGTTTTATTAGGGTTCTGTACCCAAAGGGTAAACCTATATAACAATAATTACAAAAAAATGGAATATAAGAAATATGTAAGGAGGCTCACATACAACAAACGTATTTTTTTGCATTTGGTACGGATCCCTTTGTGCGCGAGTCCGACTTGTACTTGGCGTGTTATAGTATGTATAATACTACTTCGTAGGTTGCAGGTTCTGGCTGCCACGTTTCAATAGGTTTTATTAAATTTATTTATCGAATAGTTTTTAGTGCTCTAGCTAAAGTCACGTGTGAACTGTTAAGGAAGGTGATCAATAGATTTTTGACTATTTCCTAACATTTCCAATATGTATATTATTGTTTTTGCAATTCCATCGAATTTACATTATTTTCCATTAGTAAGATAGCAAGTGAAACAGATGTCACTACTGCCAATACTCAGAGCACAAACCTAGGATCCGACTTAGAGTCATGTATCCCGATTTCAACTATACTTTTCTAGTGTTCAATTCTTATTAAAAAATATGAGTCAGTTGCATTATTAAAATATAATTCTAAATTATTTTCTTTACAGATCTTCTTTCATGGCTCTAAGATGTCATCCTTACACAAGCACCTAGAACCAAGCCACCTCCCCGCTGACTACGGTGGTGAACTTCCAACAATTGACTATAGCGGCGCTGACTGGTATCCCGTCATCAATGACGTAATGCCACATCTCGACAACTGGAACACTTACGGATTTGCCAAGAAATCGTAGAATTACTTGCATTTAACCTTACAGACATTATTTTGTGACAGCTTTGTGATTGAGACTTTTTTTGGCATGACAATGGCCTTATATTCCTTTTTACGTGTCCTCTAGACTGTTTTGTTTCCATTTCTCGTTAACTTTTAAGTTTGGAATTTATATCTCATAGTTTTGTTTGCGAACTGATTTCAATACCTTTGATTTCTACTTTGATTTTTTATTTCTGTTGGCGAGTATCGTCATTGTGCAGATCCGTGAACAATATGGCGCTTGCAATACTGCTACAAATTCGTAGCTCGATAAAACCACATTTGCACAGTGCAAGTAGCCATGTCAGTTAAAATTCAATTAAGTATTATAGTAGCTTATGTTTATTTGGATAATGTAGGGTATACATTATCGACATCACCAACCCACCAGGTCTGTGTCCAGTGCTAGACACAGGCCTTTCCAATGACGCGCACACCCCTGAGTTTGGGCCAAATTTTACGCCCGCTATTCCTCAAAATTAGTCGTTCCAACGAGTCTCAAAGATGTGCTCAGGGCGTCCGAAGTTATTTATATGTTTATCATTTTCAGCTGTCGCAGATATTTATAATTTTATCTATATTAATAAGATTTATTAGTTTAAGACAAATAAATGTTGAGAATGATTGATGTAGAAAATACGCACTTGTGAAAACTCATGCCGTAGTGTTATTAGCTTATACCTACTATTAATTAGGAAATGCCATGTACCAGTAGTGTAATATAATGTTTCCTATATCAGGGTTAATTGTATGTAAGAATGGATTTTAGGATAAAATATGATCAAGTTTAATTTCAAATGAGTTGAAAAATAATGTGATAATGATAAGACAGTGAAACGTAATGTTTGTGCAGATTTTATCTAACCCATTAGGTATACGTGTTAAGATCAAGTGGCTATATAAAACGACTAGAGTTCTTATTTTAATTATAACATAATTTAGGAATGTAACGTATTGTAATTATCAAAAAAATATTGTGATTTGAGCTGAGTTCATGACAGAATTTGATTTCGACACAATTTCTTAATAATTTTATTTGTAGAAGGTAAATTAAAATAGATATACAAAAATAAAGACAAAGAAATCGTAAGTTTAAGCAATATGGCCAATGGCTGTGAAATAGGCGTAATCATTCAATATTTTATATCCTTAAACGATTGATTTTTTTAACAATTGAATTTACGTAGATAAAGTAACTTTTAATATTTTAATAATTAGGAATTGAATAACATGCAGCTATCATAATGCGAACGTTAAAAAAGACGCTATAAATGATTGGCACTTGGATTTATTTAGACGATACCTAAGTGTAAAGAAACGATTTACTGTGATGCTCAATGTGCCTTTAGTAGACGCATTCCATTATACATAATTTTATATTGTTCTAGATACATATTAAAGTAGATTAGATTTATTGTACAAAAGACGATATATACCTGAATTGCTCAATAGATACTTGTTGGAATGATAACAAAAAAAATATTGTAAATGTGTTCTGTTTGGAATTTACAATAAATCATGAAATAAAAACCTAATGTTTCTATTTATATTAATTTTGGTGGTGAGCGTTATTCATCCCTATAAAACACAAGCACCTTCATCAGTAAACGCATGGTATCTTAATATAGAAGCTTTTTAAGAGCTATAAGAAAAAAATCCATAAGTCGGATCAGGTCCGTAGTGTTGGGTTGATAACATGCAGACATGGATATTTTCAACTAGAACGTATATACACACCATCGCAGTCTGATAGAAAATAGCCCGTAACGTGAGCGACTGACGGTGTCCCTTAAAATATACCCAAGTTTTCTGGACATTGTAATAGGCATATTCTGCGACCTCCCTAAAGCTTTTGATTGCGACGATCATAATACACTTTCATAAAAGTTCATACATTACGATACCAAAGACAGAGCACTGAATTTTGTTGCTTTTTACAACAATGTATGACCACGACATGTTGATATTAATGACAATAAATCATCTGGATCACTTGTTACCATGGGCATTCCGCAAGGTTCTATTCTTGGACCTCTTCCCTTTCTTGTTTTGATTTATCTTTTTATGTATAGAACTAGTCTGCTTAAAGTTAATCTTGTTAGTAAGCTTATTTTTAAAGTTAATCTGAAGGCGACGCCGACGGTACCCAAACCATTGTTGGTACCCAAGTTATAGTATGAGTTAAGAAAAAAGTTATTTATGTGAAAAAATATTAGGTGATTTGAATTAATGTGTTTCCGTGGGAATTTCCAGTTCTAATTTATATCGTTCGGATAACATTCAATACTCATTGAAAATGACTCCTTCTGCGATTCACATCGTTGTGTAATGTAAACAGTCAGTGATGTAAATTGACAAAACATCTATATTTGATATAACGACGACCGTGGCCTGCAGCCCCCCGCCATCGCCAACTGTGGCCACACTATGCCTGATATTGTTATCAGGCAATGTGATGTACGGGCAGTGCTGCGGTCACTCGACACGCGGAAAGCCAGTGGCCCTGACGGCATTCCGGCGGTGGTGCTACGAAAATGTGCAGCTGAGTTGTCTCCAGTATTAACGCGTCTGTACCGCCTGTCATACTCTACAGGACTCGTGCCGGTGGTCTGGAAGGAGGCGAACGTACAACCGATCCCCAAGAAAGGAGATCGATCCGATCCAGGCAACTATCGACCCATAGCTGTCACCTCAGTCATTTGCAAGGTGCTTGAGCTCCTTATAAATAAGCAGCCCATGCGCTACCTGGAGGATCACTTGCTAATCTCATGATTGATCGACAATACGGCTTCAGGCCAAAACGATCAACGGGTGATCTTCTGGCATTCGTAGCGCATGTCTGGGGTGGGGCTATGGAAAGGCACGGCGAGTCCTTGGCTATTAGCCTGGACATCGCCAAAGCTTTCGATAGGGTCTGGCATGCTTCGCTCCTTTCCAAGCTTCCGGCATATGGTCTACCTCCTCAACTGTGTAGCTGGATTGCTAGCTTTTTAAACGAGCGCCGAGTGCGGGTCCTCTGCGATGGCCAGGCTTCTCGGTTCTTGAAGTGAATGCCGGGGTACCGCAGGGGTCCGTACTATCACCAACTCTCTTCCTTCTGCATATCAATGATATGCTATCCCTCGGGAACATTCATTGCTATGTAGATGACAGCACACTGCACGGGAGTTACTCGGTTCGTCCGACGGCGGCGGGGCGATCTGAGATTGAGGAGGAGAGACGATGACTCGTGGCTGATCTCGACCGTAACCTCGACAGTATCTCTCAATGGGATACCGAGAACCTGGTCGTGTTCAATGCCCGCAAAACACAGGCGTGTGCGTTTACTGCGAAGAAATCCCCTTTCCTTCCCCTATCCTCTCTTCAGAATGCATTATTACCAATGAAGGACAACCTTGATATCCTTGGCATAGAAATTCGCCGAGAGCTCAATAATAATGTGGGTGTGGATACCCTCTCTCTGGAGACCCTGCTTGGAACCATGGTCTCCAGTGGCAGTGGGTAGAACGTGGCCGTGTCTTTCTGCGAGCAGGAGATGCTCGCGAAGGGAACTGCCGAGAGGGAGAGGGAGCGTACCCCCCCAACTGAGTTTCAAAGTCGACGGCCCGATGGCCGTCGACTTTTTACTAGTGATACGGCCCCTGCCACAGAAGTTCAATCAAACGACAGAAAACAATTAATATCACTTTAATAGCAGGAACCTAGTTTTATACAATAAGAGTAGCTAAAAGTGTGTCGGTCGGATGGGACCACATATATTGTTAACGGAAGTGCCCGGTGCACTTAACTTGTGGGTCCACGGCGACGGCGGTCTGCCGGCGGGATCCGCTGGTGTCCTCCAATCGATCTTGTACGGTAACAGGCCGAGATGCTCCGGGTGAGGGCCACGGAGCGACGGCGCAGCTTCAGGCTGCCCAGTAGTCGTAGGTTTTCGCAATATGGCTTATCTAAGCCCCAAGGTAGCTCTGGAATAGACACAAGCAACGGATTAGATACCGGCTCGGCACCGCTTGCCGTAGGCCCCACACGTGAATCGCCGTACAGGTTCCCTACTTGTCGGACGCGCTGTACAATTATTCACATGAGGGTACACGGCAAGGTCACACATAACAAAGGATAACACAAACATGGGAACAAGGAAAACACAGACAGGTGTTTGAACTATTCCTATATAACGGTCTCCGACCGACGGCAGAAAGTCTCACTGTAATAATTATCTAATAATAAAATAATAAAATTTATCTATAAGCCCAGCACAGATGTGGGTAGATTTCGAAAGACTATCTTTACCTATTACGCGTCGGAGACGACGTTCCTACTGAGTCTGCGCTATGCGTAATTCCCATTTAACAATTGAAACTTTAATTTGGTTCACTTGAATAGGGAACCCTAAAATCTCGACCCTAGAGCGTAGATGAGCCGATGCTCATCTACGCTCTAGACCATCGACCTTCATGATCGGGACCTGAAGACGCGGGCTAGCCACCCGCAGTCCTGTCCGCGAGGCCCCAGCCCTGCAGCACGCAGATTCACTCACGGACGTGACGTGGGATAAAATTCGACTCCAAAGATGCGTGATAACACACGACCCAACCTCGCGACAGAGGCCATATAGGCGGCCAAAATCCGACGACACCACAGGAATTCTACTTTGGACGATCGACAATGAACGTAGGAGGCGATACGGCTTTATTAAAAAAATAGGGGCCCCATTATCCTACCATGCCCAGGGCCCCCAATAGTTTAAAGACGGCCCTGCCTGCGTTGAATACTGCTCTCACCTCTGGGACGGCTCCGCGAAGTATTTACTGGACGCTCTCGACGATATGCAGCAACAGGCTATCCGTATTATAGGTTGTCCGGAGGCATTGAGCCGTTAGCTCAGCGCCGAACAATAGCTTCCTTGGCCGCATTCTACCCTATTTACCACGGCGAGTGTTCTGAAGAGCTCTTCAATCTGATCCCACCCTCTTCCTTCCGATCCCGAACAACGCGTGCCGGGCAGAGATGCCACTCCCACACAGTGGATAGCATGTTCGCCAGAACCGAACGTTTTAAACGTCGTAAAAAGGGCCACTCTCTATAGTATTGTGTGCTGTGAGAGTGGCCCACAATCGCTAGACGTCGTCACGACTTACCACCAGGCGGGCGGCGTTAATTTGGCAAACCAAATATAAAAAAAAAAAAAAAAAAATTGCTGAAGAGTTTTGCTGGTTGAACGCTCAAATCCGAGGAACCAGTGTGTCTAGTACCAGTTCCTTACATTAATTAGCTCGAAATGTGTTTTCGTATTTCCCATACATTTCGCACAGTTCCCTGACGTTACTGCTAGGGGCGCGCGCTGGTGTGAAATGTATGAGGAATACGAAAACGTATTTCGAGCAAATTAACGTAAGGAACTGGTACTAGACACACAGTATGTACTTCGATTTAAATAATGATTGAAGTGTTGAATAGTGGAGAAAGGTATTATAAGTGCGATCAACCGCTAGTTATACAGAGTTACTATACAAGTACCTACATAAAGTTACATCCTACTCCTAGAAAAAAAAATATGTTGGACGTTCTCACACGTCATCTTACCCAAATTAAGCTAATATAAGCTTGTACTATGGGATCTAGACGACTGTTAAAGATACTTATATATTTCTAAATACATACATATTATAATACGAGTACATAGAAAATACCCAAACTCCGAAACAAACATTTATGGATCACACAAATAATTTGATTCGACCCGAGGATAGGTAGAGGGGTTTTTTGGGATCACCGGAGACGCCCGCAGCAATGAACATGGGAGCGGCCGCGATCTCGCAGATTAAAAAAAACAAAAGAAAGGTTGAGGTGTTTTGCAAGTCCACACTTCGTCAGTTGTTTTATAGGTCATGCAGAAAGGCGAGCCTATTGCCGTTTCGGGGGACTATGAGTATTTTTGCCAAAGACAGACCGACATATATCACGCCTATATTTCCAAAGGGGTAGGCAGAGGTGCATTACACACCCACACTTTTCCAGTAATTTTGTAGGTCCCACGTAATAGGGGGCAATCCTATTGCCGTTACTGAGCACTAAGAATATTCAAAAACACTCTGTAGTCACAGAAAATGTTTGTATATCGTCTCGGAAACGGTTATCTAGATCAAAAAAACCGGGGTTCCGTACCGAAAACACGTTTGCTGCTGTATGGGAGCCCCTCTTTAATATTTATTATATTCTACATTTTAGTATTTGTTCTTATAGTACAAATACTAAAAAGTAGAACAACAGAGATACATAATCTGTGAAAATTTCAACTTTCAAACTATCACGGTTCGTGAGATACAGTGCAATGGCCGGACAGCGAAGTCTCAGTACTAGGGTTCCCGTTTTACTATTTGGGTACGGAACCCTAAAAATTATCTAAGCAACCTCTCAATGTTTTAAGAAGACCTATCTAATGGTACAGGTACAGGTCCACACAATGGCGTGAGGTGTGAGATAATAATCATACCCACTTTACGTCTAGGGGAGGTATTGAATAGGATCCGTAACTACTGAACCGATTTTGAAAATTAAAAATAATAATAAATACGTTAGGACAATTCACACAACGCCATCTAGTCTCAAATTAAGCAGAGCTTGTGATATGAGTACTAGATAAACTGATATAAATACTTATATACATTTTTTTTGTAAATACATACATATTATACATAGGAAACATCCAGACTTCGGTACAAACGTATCTATCTTCACACAAAGTTTGTCCCGGGCTCGCTTGCTAGCCGCGCTCGTAAACGCCACGGAAATATTTCGTTGTTACTCACTAAAATAACAACAAATGGTAAAAAGTTAACAAACTGCAGTTAAAGTTACACCAAAGTGTGTGAAAAGTAACAGTGAACAGTGTACCAAGTAAAAAATCCCGTTCCCGAAAGGGACCCGCTCCTGACGAGCATTTTTTACCGGGACACGCCCCAAGCAGTGTAAAAAATGTCAACAAAATAAACCACCAAATTGGAAAAGTCCGTGTGTCGCGAAATTTAGATCGAGTCCCCACTGGTTTTGTGGTACCAAGGCGTCTTCCTGAGGCGCAACCTGTATCAAAATTCCAGATTATTCCCGTCGCGCCCTGCAAAGATATAGTCGAGGAACCAGAAACCCGTAAAATCGCGGGTTCCCGGTTTCACGTCTGGAAAGAAGAAAACCGGCTTTAGGGTGCTCCTGGACTAGCGGCGAGTCAAGGGACATCTCAGACTTGAAGATCAGACAACCAGGACCCAGGATACAAGAGGAAAATCGGCTGAATAAATTCTCATCACCTTGTAAACGTTCCCACAGGAGAACAGGATCGTTGACCTACCCGTCTTCTGATATTGTTGTATGCACTAGCAGGCCTCCGTCATTTGCTCAAGGCCGCGCGTTATATACCTACCGCTCGGCGATCCTCGACGATACAAACTGGCAGAGGGCAGCCGAACGCTGCTGAGCGCTCGCATAGCACCGCACTGTACGTTTCTAAATGCAGAAACCACGTAATTATTGTCCGGATTATAGTAGGTATGCACTATTTTAATAATAACAAAATGCATTTTTAACTTGGGTTTCATTTACTTACATTTCTTTTTGTTTTTCGTGCACCGGGATTACGTTATGTTTGGTTAACAAATAAAGTGGCCAAGTGCGAGTCGGACTCGCCCATGAAGGGTTCCGTAGCAGCAAGTAACATAATATTTTAATTTTTACGTTTTATGGCGTATTAAAAAAAACTACTTACTAGATCACGTTCAAACCAATTTTCGGTAGAAGTTTGTATGGTAATGTAAAACATATTTATATTTTTTGTGTTATCATTCTCTTATTTTAGAAGTTAGAGGTGGAACCACACATTTTACAACTTTGGAAGGGTCTCTCGCGCAAACTATTCAGTTTAGAAAAAAATTATATTAAAACACTCAACATCATTTTTGATGACCTATCCATAGATATTATTTATTTTCTTTTTAGGGCTCCGTACCCAAAGGGGAAACACAGAACCCTATTACTAAGACTTCACTGTCCGTCTGTCTGTCTGTCTATCTGTCTGTCCGTCCGTTTGCACCAGGCTGTATTTCATGAACCGTGATAATTAGTATACCTTGAACCGTGACATAGTAAATAATGTATTTATGTTGCCGCTATAACAACAAATACTAAAAACCAGAATAAAATAAATATTTTAGGGTACAACCCATACAACAAATATGATTTTTTGCCGTTTTTATTTATTGATTAACAAAAAATATAAATCATTACATAAAACTAACATATATTTGATTGACTAATAAAAAAAATGATTGATTGGTAACATTCGTTTTATTACAATAATCATCATAGGTACAACCCTAGCGCATTCTTACGATGGCGTCACTCGCACGGCGGGCAACACAGTCTCGACTACGTACGCGTGTTTAAAGTACAATTCTACTCGTCCTGTGCAGCAGGTATTATTATTAAAATTTTGTAGGTTAATATAGAGTAGGTATTTTCGCTTTTGTATGGGAGTGATGTATCTGTTACGTAGTAACTATTTATTAATCTGTGGCACTAGTCTGTCTCCAAGCGAACGCCGCCTCAGGATTGGAAACCAGCTCGCGATCACCAGCTTTATAGGACTCAAAGTGGAACTAATACAATATAATAGCCGTCGAATGATTCCCACCAACTTTGGAGCCTTCTCAGGTGAAATCGCGTCCAAGGCTCCACTAATTATATAGTAAGTTGGTGATATAACTCAACCCTTGCCGAAAAAAACCAGATTAGGCAAAATCGGACGGAAGACACTAAAAGACCTAACCTAAGCTAAGTAATAAATAAGCATAATAGTGTTAAAATAAATATAATATAATAGTGTTAAATAATAAAAACTATTTATAAGCGGGGGCGCTTGGGGATCCATCGATGAAGGCTAGATCACCTTTTTTTTTTTTTTTTTAATTCCGCGGCCCTAGGCCGCGGCCGCTCTAACGTCCGTTGCCGGGCGTCTCTGGTTACTAGCAGAGGGTATGTCCAGTGGCGCCCGGCGGACTTTGACCACCTCTGTGGTCTCTGCGGGTGTTTGGGACGAGAATCCCGCGTCATTGGGGTCGGGTTTTAACCCGCGTCAGTGAGTGAATCTGGTTGCGTGCTATGGGGAAAAGGCCCCGCAGCACGCAACTCTTCTAGCCTGCTTCTGTAAGGACGGTGGGTGGCGATCCCGCCGTCCTCAGGCCCCGATCATGGAGGACGATAGTCTTGGGCGTAGTCGCGTAGTCTGGGGCGGCCTAGCCGCCGACTACGGAACTCGGCGGGGAGGGTACGCTCCCTCTCCCTCCCGGCCGCCTCCTTCGCGAGCATGACTTGCTCGCAGAAGAACACGGCCGAGGCTAGATCACCCTTGTAGAAAAGACAGTTCTTAATAATAAACAGGTTGTTCGGCTTCGTTAACCTAATTCCCTGAGCTATTTCACCTAGGTGCATTAAATACACTTTTAGTAAATTGTATACACCTTTAGCGCCGTTCATAAAACAAAAGAAATTATTAAAAGACATATTAAAACCATAAGTAATCTTTATTCACCCCAGATAAAAATGGTTCTAACAAACCATTTCTAGAAAATGGCCTACAGTGATATGTTTATCTAACATGCTTAACTGAGCCTCAAATATGAATTCATCATTGAAATGATTACTAGATCTGCGTTGTTTTATTCTGCGTCTTTCTTGAATGCCGCGATCAGATCAAGTAGGTTTCTATTAAACTTTTTAATTCGTTTACTCAAAGTAGTATGAAAACTTTCCACATAATTATTTGTTAATTCTTATTATATATTCATAATAATTTTATTAGTTTATGGTATTTCTGGGAAAGTACTACGGAGAGCCTTTATGGTACTTTTTTCAAAGTCACAAGTATATTTAACTGGACTCCAGCCATTTATTTGGGATTTAATCAAATTAAATTTGATAAAAAGGTTCTTTATAAAAGTGAATAAATTATACTTTAAAATAAATTTAATGCACCCAGGTGAAGAAGGTGATTAAGGTTTTTTAAAAGTAATTGTAATGCACCTAGGTGTCTAAACTTTACTAACAGTGTATGTAATGCACCTAGGTGACATAGCTCAGGTGACTTAAGTTAACGACGCCGGTTGTTCAGATGAAACATGCACATCATAGAAAATAAGTTTTAGTTATAAGTCAATTCGCTAGATGGCGTTAGTAACGTGATATGTGAATCGCGATATGGTGTCATTACTTATCTATAAGCATTAGTTGTAATTTGTTATTATGTGGTGAGAAATTTGTGGTGACACCAATATTACATATAGTGTTCTTCCGGGACCTTGTGTATTATTTTTCGTTCCTTTGGACCCTTTGTATGTTCATTTGCTTTATTCGTTTTATTGCGTTCTATTGCTTTATTCGTTTGTATGTCTACAAGGGCAGTGCACCTGGAAGCAGTAAGTGAGTTGTCTAGTCAAGGTTTCTTGGCTGCATTTAGGCGTTTCGTGGCCAGGCGTGGTCGTTGTGCTGAACTCCACAGCGACAACGGCACCAACTTTGTTGGGGCTGCTCGGGGACTAAAGTTTTTGTTTAATGAGCAAAACTCAGACTACAACCAAGAGTTAGCAGATTATTTTACTAATAATAGAACAGAGTGGCGTTTTATTCCGCCCCGTGCACCCAATTTTGCTGGCCTTTGGGAGGAAGAGATAAGGGCTATAAAATTCCACCTTGAAAGAGCACTCGGTAATTCAACACTAACATTTGAAGAGATCACCACCGTCTTGACTCAAATAGAGGCTTGCCTTAACTCGAGACCATTGTCGTATATTCCAAATGAGCAAGACCTGACGGTGTTGACTCCGGGTCATTTTCTGGTAGGGGAACCGCTATAGTAGTACCCGATTCAAACTATGTTGTTAATAATATTAATAGCCTGCGCCGATGGCAACTTTATCAAAGAATGATGCAGGAATTTTGGCGTCATCGGTCACGGGACTATTTGCATCAATTTTTACAGCGCCATAGATGGGAACATAAAACCCCAGAACCATCAATAGGGGATGTAGTTTAGTTATGGAGGACAACATGCCTCCAGGTAAGTGGTTGCTAGGCAAAGTAGAACACAAACATCCTGGGGCGGACAATATTACTAGAGTTGTTACTTTACGTGCAAAGGGCTCTATAATCAAGCGGCCAGCTTCAAAGATATGCGTTTTGCCTATTACACCCTAGTTAAGTTTTTAATGTCATACTAAGTTGTTAATTTAAAATTTCATGTATCCATCGTTCAGCATGGTGGGCGGTACAATAAGAAGGACATGCTGCATTGTGTCCTTGGTGAGCGGAATGTTCAGATGAAACATGCACATCATAGAAAATAAGTTTTAGTTATAAATCAATTAAAAATAATAAATAAAATAAAATAAATATTTTTGGACATTCTCACACAACGTCATCTAGCCCAAATTAAGCTAATATAAGCTTGTGTTATGGGATTTAGACAACTGATAAACATACTTATATATTTCTAAATACATACTTAACATACATAGAAAATACCCAAACTCCGAAACAAACATTTGTGGTTCACACAAATAATTCGATTCGACCCGGAATCGAACCTGGGACCTCAGGGGCGGCAGTCGCATACTCATACCACTGAGCCACCGAGGCAGTCTCTAGGCAATTCGCTAGATGGCGTTAGTAACGTGATATGTGAATCGCGATATGGTTTCATTACTTATCTATAAGCATTATTTGTAATTTGTTATTATGTGGTAAGAAATTTGTGGTGATACCAATATTACATATAGTGTTCTTCCGGGACCTTGGGTATTATTATTCGTTCCTTTGGACCCTTTGTATGTTCACAGGTTAAGATTACAAAAAGTAGCTTGCAATAAGGTGTGTTAAGTATCTGCATCTTTAGCCCCAACAACCTCAACGCTGATATCTCGCGAACGGTTATTTATGTTGCTTGTTTATATCTAATAAATTTGACACTTAAGTCTAAGACCGGAGCAGTACTCCTGATATATATACCTAATTATATGTAGATAACTGTATATTTATATGTATAGACAATTATATATTTATATTATATAGATATAAGTAGATATAAGATCATTAAAGCCCCTTTTGGCTTAGAGGTAAGAGACACGCGATAGCTGACCACACGGACGGCATAGAATATTCTCTTTACCATCCCACTCCTAGATTAAGACAACTAAGTTAAGATTAAACTGAGTTACCAAATAATTGAGACCCAGCCGGGATCTGAACTTGATTTTTCACACAGCTTGTGTATTGAGCGTGGTACACTACACAAATAAAACGAATAAAACGACTGCCGGGATCCACCAGTACCTCACACACACACACACATACACACACACACACACACACACACACACACACACACACACACACACACACACACACTCACCCATACACACACACACACACACACACACACACACACACACACACACACCACACGCCATACGCTGCTGGGTGCAACTCCATCGAAGTAGTGTTTTTTAGGTTTCTAAAGAAAACACAAGCGGATATTGCCAGGGTACACTATATATATCCTGACCATTAAGCGACTAAACTATTACAGAACTAGATAACCACCACCGTTTTAAAAGCGCACCTCCAATATGGCTAGCACACCAACTGCACCGAGCACACAAAAGATATCACCGTCAAGGACGGTGACGAACGTCGCTGTCAACAGGAAGAGCTTAGAGACTGCAGGTAGCAGTGGATCGACAACAGTGAAACCCGCATCCCCCAAAAATGTCGCCACCAAACCCGACCCACTAAAGGTTAGGAGAGCAATTCAATTTATGAGCCCCGAGCCCCAGCTTACATATGCGAATAAAACACAGGAAGCCAAAGTTTGTGTAGATAAAGTCAAGATATCACTTGACAGCGTACGAATCAAAGGAGATGTTAAAATAGAGACCATCAGATGGATAGATAGACTCTATAGAATAGCAGAGGGGCTCGAAAAAGAACTAGTCAAAGTACGAAATGGAAATCCACAGGGTATATGCACAAAAGACCAGAGAATTCAGTATGCTGAAACGACACCAAAAATGGAAGAGCATAGATCGCTCCTAATCGAAAACACCCAGAAGATGAAGGTACTAGAAGGCGCCATCCAGAAACACAACGAGCTGGCGGCAAAAATGACCTATGCCGACATGGTAATGAGGCTGCCATCGGCTTCCACATCAAACATAGGCCAAACCAGGCCCTCGCACTCTATCATTATATCCTCTGAAAAGGAGGATGAGTCTGGCGAGGAGGTGTTGGAGAGGGTGAGAAAAGCGGTAGACCCAAAGGAAGGGTGGATTAAGGTGGACCGGGTGAGAAAGGCGAGAGATAGAAAGATAATAATGGGATGCGCTACCAAGGAAGACAGGGACAAGGCTAGAGCAAGGCTAGAGGCGGACCGCCACGTTGTCGAGGAGGTCAAAAACAAGGACCAACTGGTCATCTTGAAAGATGTCCTGTCTATCAATTAGGACGAGAAATATTTTTGACGACCTCGACAGGGAGGAGGACAGAATAGCGACGAAATATAGGAAACCAGCAAGAAACCCCCACATGTGCCACATCGTACTAGCTGTATCCCCGAAAATCTGGAGGAGGATGACGGAGCATGGCACGTCGACTTGCAGAAAGTGAGAGTCTACGACCAATCGCCTCTGGTGTAGTGCACGCGATGCCTGGGCTACGGTCACAGCAAGCGCCTATGCACCGAGGCAGAGGACAGCTGCGGTCACTGTGGGGGCCTGCACTTAAGAGCCAAATGTGACAGGTGAGTGGTCGAAGCGATACCAACCTGCAGAAACTGCCTGAAACTAAAAATAAGCCGCACTGATCACCATGCCTTTAGCCAGGAGTGTCCCATCCGGAAAAAATGGGAGTCCTTAGCTAGATCAGCAGTATCGTATTGCTAAAGTTGTGGCAGTATACCACGTGTTTCAGGCAAACCTAAAGAAGAAAAACCTAGCCACAACGGAACTGCTGCAAGAAACTACGAGGCGCTCCGTGTTGGCAGCCCTAATCCAGGAACCATATGTGGGAGCGGTTAGAGGTATGAGGACATATCCTGGGATAAGAATATTCCAGAGCAACGCCACGGGAGAAGGCACTGTTAAATCAGCGATAGCAGTGTTCAACCCGAACATCGACGACGTACAATACCCGGGACTCACCACAGATAACATCACGGTGGTGGGTCTCCGAACCGGATTATGGAGAATTACCCTGGTCACGTTCTACTTCGAGCCGGACAAACCCATAGGCCCCTACTTACGTCAACTTAGAACCATCGGTGTAACACCTGGGTTGGGGAAGGTCATCATAGGAGGAGATGGGAACGCCTGGAACACTTGGTGGGGTAGCGTATCCGTAAACAGCAGGGAACAGAGCTCATGGAATTCGTAACAGAGCTAGACCTCCAAGTTCTCAACGAGGGAGACACCCCGACCTTCGACACGATCAGAGGGGACCAGTCAGAGTCCCGTGGACGTGACCTTGGGATAAGAATATTCCAGAGCAACGCCACGGGAGAAGGCACTGTTAAATCAGCGATAGCAGTGTTCAACCCGAACATCGACGACGTACAATACCCGGGACTCACCACAGATAACATCACGGTGGTGGGTCTCCGAACCGGATTATGGAGAATTACCCTGGTCACGTTCTACTTCGAGCCGGACAAACCCATAGGCCCCTACTTACGTCAACTTAGAACCATCGGTGTAACACCTGGGTTGGGGAAGGTCATCATAGGAGGAGATGGGAACGCCTGGAACACTTGGTGGGGTAGCGTATCCGTAAACAGCAGGGAACAGAGCTCATGGAATTCGTAACAGAGCTAGACCTCCAAGTTCTCAACGAGGGAGACACCCCGACCTTCGACACGATCAGAGGGGACCGGTCAGAGTCCCGTGGACGTGACCTTCTGCACTACTGATGCGCTGGACCTGGTTGAAGACTGGAGAGTAGAAGAGGGCCTCACAAGCTCTGACCACAACGTAATCACCTTTAACATTAAACTTAAGAGATCAAGAGGAACAGACATAATTAGGACCACAAGAATTTACAACACAAAAAAGGCAAAATGGAACCAATTTAACCAAAAGATGACTGAATTAAAAATAGAAGAGGGATTAACAGCAGAACAAGTAGAGAACATTAGAAATATGGACCAGATACAAGAAATAGCTGAAAGATACACAGAAACAATAAAGAAAGCATGCGAAGAATCAATCCCCCAGAAAAAACAAAATCAGAGGCTGGTGATTCCGTGGTGGTCCGAGAAACTTGCAAAAATGAAAAAAGATGTCACTACCAGAAGGCGGCGGATAAAATGGGCAGCTCTAGTCCGCAGGGTAAAGGTCGTGGGTGAATACTTGGAGAGCAAGGCGAGGTATGAAGAAGAAGCAAAGGCGGCTCAGATACGAAGTTGGAAAGAGTTCTGCCAGAAACAGGACAGAGAGGGGTTGTGGGAGGGGATATACAGTATAATTGGAAGGACCGCCAATAAAGTGGAGGATGTACCTCTGGAACTGAATGGCGTGGCCTTGAGTGCTGAGGAATCCATCAGACTGCTAGCTAACACATTCTATCCAGAAGACTCGGAGGAAAATGAAACAGAGGAACAGAAATTTATTCGGGCGAAAGCAAGAAGCACGACCCAAACCTCAGGTGACCAACAGCAGGATCCGCCGTTTACTCTTACCGAGCTAAAGCTAACAGTCGAGTCTTTTAACGCAAAAAAAACCCCAGTGATGGCCGGCTTCACTGCCGATATTTGCACCCACGCCATCAAAAATGATCTGAGTTCTTCCTCAGTCTTGCTAATAAGTGTTTAAAGCTCAATCACTTTCCACAAATATGGAAAGAAGCTATGGTAATAGCACTGAGGAAACCGGGCAAAGAAAGCTATACCCTTCCAAAATCGTATAGACCTATAGGGCTCCTTCCAGTGTTAGGAACCATCCTGGAAAAGATGCTCATGACCAGGCTCCGGCACCACCTGCACCCGAGAATGAGTACGCGCCAATTTGGGTTTATGCAGCAGTGGAGCTGCGAAGACGCCTTCTCTACCTTAATAGATCACATCAGAGATCTTTTAGGAAAGAAAAAGATCGTAACGCTTGTGTCCCTGGATATAGAGGGCGCCTTTGATAGCTCCTGGTGGCCGGCTATAAAGGTGCGGCTCATAGAGTAGGGATGCCCGGAGGATCTCCGTAAAACTATAAACAGCTACCTCGAAGATCGGCACGTCCGAGTGAGGTATGCTGGGAAGGAGTATAGACACAGGACAAGGAAGGGGTGCGTTCAGGGTTCAATTGGCAGCCCATTATTATGGAATCTTCTGCTGGATCCACTGCTTCACGAACTCGAAAGAAGAGGAGAACATGTACAGGCCTTCGCAGACGACGTCGTTATTGTGTTCCACCACAGATATAAGAATACTATACTAGTAAAACTAAAAACTAAAGTAAAAATAAAAAGTAAAACAAAAAGTAAAAATAAAAAGTAAAAATAAAAAGTAAAACTAAAAACTAAAGTAAAACTGCTAAAACGAAAGATATTGACTTAAATATTATGAACCATTACCCGTAACGCCACCTAGTTTAAAATAATTCAACTAACACGACAGGCCCGATAATTATCTTCCTGATAGACTACCAATGGTTCCACGGAGACACGGCCGAAGACATAGAAAGACGTGCCAGTGTCACTCTCGACCATGTCCAGCGGTGGGGTGACATAAATAAACTGAAATTTGCACCACAAAAAACCTTATAACGCGTAAACTAAAATACGACACACCACGGCTGAGCATGGGGGGGATTGACATTGGCATGTCTAGGCAGATAAAAATCTTAGGGCTGATAATTGATGACAAACTGCCTTTCAACAGCCACGTCATAAGCGTCTGCAAAAGAGTAACCAACATCCATAAGCAGCTATCGAGGGCAGCAAAAATTAGTTGGGGTCTCCACCCAGAAATTGTAAAGACCATATACACTGCTACAGTAGAACCTGTGGTGTTGTATGCCGCTGGGGCGTGGGCGCCTGTGGTCCGGAAGCTGGGAGTCAGAAAAAGACTGAACTTCATCCAGCGTAATTTCGCCCAAAAGATCTGTAAAGCCTATCGCACGATATCCCTCAACTCGGCACTGTTGCTGGCGGGAATCCTGCCCCTAGACATTAAAGTCCGAGAGGCGGCTCAGCTCTACCGGGTCAGGAAAGGCCTCCCGCTACCAGAGTTCCAGGGAGGGGGGGGGAGCGAATGGCATCAGCTTTGGAGGTCCCTCACCCTGCCGAACATATGGACCTGGGATTCATAAGCCTAGGAACACAAGAAGAGCTGGATGCACACCGGGACTACGAGGTTATGATATTTACCGACGGCAGCAAAATTGAGGGCAAAGTGTTACAGGCAGAACTTCTGGCCATATGCGAGGCATCGAAAGAGATCACCAAAAGAGGGACAACTACGTTTGGATTATACAGCGACTCGACCGCGGCACTGCAGGCGATCGCTAATCCCGGCTGCCTCCATCCCCTAGCCATGGAAACAAGGCGGAACCTTAGGCTAAGTCTCCAGCAGGGCAACCAGGTTTGTTCTGGGTCAAAGCTCATGTAGGGATGGAGGGGAACGAGAGGGCCGACGAGCTGGCAAAAGAGGCAGCTTTGGGATTGAGGACCGCCGCCGACTACGACAAATACCCGGTCTCATTTGCCAAGCGAATAACCCGGAAGGGGTCGCTTGTTGAATGGGGTCGGAGGTACGTGGACGGTACGACCGCCTCAATAACAAAGCTGTTTTTCCCTTGCGCGATAGAGGCATACCACACCATAGGAAAGTTCGAACTGAACAAATACACGACACAACTACTGACAGGCCACGGAGGGTTCTCTCAATACTTGACCCGGCTCAAGCGTAAAGAGAACCCATCGTGTCCATGCGATCCCGACAAGGTGGAGGACGTGCCACACATAATAACAGAATGCCCTCAATTCGGTCAATTTCGCTTTGGGACCGAACAGAAAATAAATATAAGCATAGTGCCGCTCAATCTTAGTCAGACCATGGCAGGGAAAGCAAGGAATGATTTTCTGAAATATTGCATTGAAATAATTAAGATTGTAAATAATAGGAACAAATGAAATAACAATAAAATGACTAAATATAACATAATGTTATATAATATAGTCTTAGATCAAAAATACTGTTACGAGCCGGGGTTCTACGGAATTAAAAATGCCGATCAAACTACCACAAAACACTTTATTTATTACAACACTAATTTACACTTCACTATAAGCTTCACTGAACACTTTAAATCGCACTTGAACTCGCAGGTATAACTCGTATTATCGCTCTGGAAATACTGATCCCCCGCCACCGAAGTGCTCCGCCTTTATAGTACGGTCATTACTCTAGATTACTCTAGAATCTTCACGGAAGAATTATCGCGAACATTCCACACCTTCGAGATGCTTCTAGATAACACGTTACATAGAAGTACCTTGACAGAACATTCCCGAAAGACGTTACGTAGTAGTACTGCGATTTGCTACTAGATGGCGCTGAGTTTGGTAGTCTTATTACTCGCTACGAGATGGCGTTACACTGCCCCCTCCTAAGACATGCTCGTCCCGAGCATTGTCAGGCCCATAATATCGCGCCAATCGATCCACATGAACTATCTTTGGCGCACTTCTTGGACTCTTCCGTATTCGGTAAGTGACATCGTTAATCTTGGTCACAACTCGGTATGGTCCATCCCATTTAGCTTGCAGCTTAGGAGACTTCCCTTTACTGCGGACTGGGTTATGTAACCACACTAACGAACCTTCATCGAAGCTCTTATTGTTTGTCTTTCGGTCGTAACGGGTCTTCATCTTTTCAGACATTTGTTGACCTGATTGTCTGACATGCTCATAAATGTCATTCATCCTGCTGCGCAAGTCATTCGCATAATCGGTGATATTGCGTGGAGCGTCAGGTGGTATACCGGTTATTAAGTCGGCAGGCAACCGTAATTCTCTTCCAAAGTTCGCATAAGCTGGTGTCACTGACGTGCTTTCATGAACCGCACTTCGGTAAGACAAAAGAAACGGTTGGATGTGCTTGTCCCAATCTTTTTGCCTGCTTTCCACAACTTTTGCCAGATATCTCTCCAATGTCTGATTAAATCGCTCCACCATTCCATCTGACTGCGGGTGGTAAGAGGTCGTTCTGGTTTTGTGAGTACCCATGACCCGACACATTTCCTGGAACACCTGAGATTCAAAATTTCTTCCTTGATCGCTATGGATTTCTAGAGGCACCCCGAAACGACAGAAGACTTCGTGAACTAATTTATCTGCGACCGTAGTAGCTTCTTGATTAGGTATAGCGAAGACTTCTGGCCACTTCGTGAAATAATCCATCACAACCATGAAGTACTTGTTTCCGCTTTCACTTTCAGGAAACGGTCCCGCAACATCTAGGGCTATCCTTTCCCATGGTGCCCCAACGTTATACAGTTTCAGTGCACCTCTGCTCCGTGTATGAGGTCCTTTCACAGCAGCACAACTCGTACATTTGCGACACCAGTCCTCAACGTCGTCGCGACAGTGGATCCAGTAAAACCGCTCACGTATCTTCAACAGAGTCCTTTTTACTCCCATATGGCCCCCTGAACATCCATTATGGTAGAGCTGTAGCACATCTGGGACCTTAACTTTAGGGACGACCATTTGCAAATGACAGCTGTCTCCTCGAGCATTTTCCCATTTGCGGCACAAAACTCCATCCTGAATAACTAAACTGTCCCATTGCGCCCAATAACTTTTTGTGATTGAACTCATTGAAGCGACGTCACTCCACATGGGTTTAGGAGCACTTGCTTTAATCCACTCAAATATTGGCTTGATGTCTGCATCGTCCTGTTGAGCATGTTGTAGGCTTTCTTTCCATTCGTCGCTCAGATCCGTTTTAAGCATCTTCACAGGTATGGCTTCCTTTATCTCCTGTTTGGCACAGTGCTTACAGTCTTCAGGGCAAGGTCTTCTTGACAATGCGTCTGCGTTGCCATGGGATCTCCCACTGCGATGTTCGATTACAAAGTCATATTCCTGTAATAGCTCAATCCATCTGGCGACTTGTCCTTCTGGATTCTTAAATTGTAATAGCCACTTCAATGCAGCATGGTCGGTACGTATAAGGAATTTTCGCCCTAGTAAATATTTGCTGAAATGCTGCAATGTCTTTACCACGGCGAGTAATTCTCTCCTCGTGACGCAATAATTCCTTTCAGGTTTCGATAAGGATTTGCTGAAGTAGGCTATAACGACCTCTCGATCTCCTTTCCTTTGAGATAACACACCTCCGAGTCCGATATCACTTGCGTCTGTGTCAACTATAAATTCATTTTCCGCATCAGGATAACCCAAAATAGGTGTATTGCACAGACGATTCTTTAGCTCCTGGAATGCGATGCCGCAGCTTCCGTCCCAGCAGAATTGTCGCTTCTCCTCCGTGAGCTTGTGTAAGGGCTTGGCAATATCCGCAAAGTTCTGGACGAATCGCCGGTAGTATGAGCACAAACCCAAAAATGCTCTGACCTGCGTCTTATCCTTTGGAACCGGCCAATCCTTGACGGCGATGATTTTCTCTGGATCCGTGCGGATACCATCTTCAGACACTACGTAGCCTAGGAAGCTTACTTGCCGTTTGAGGAATGAGCACTTCTTCGGGCTGAGCTTCAGGTTCGCGCTTCGGATCTTTACAAGCACGCGTTCCAGGTTTTGAAGATGCTCTTCTAACGTACGGCCCACGATGATAATGTCATCTAGATAGACAAGACAGGCGTCCCCAGTCAATCCGGCGAGTACAATTTCCATTAATCTTTCAAAAGTAGCCGGGGCGTTGCATAAACCAAATGGCATAACTTTAAACTGCCACAAACCCTTTCCTGTGGAAAATGCAGTCTTCTCTTTATCCTTCGGATCGATTTCAACTTGCCAGTAGCCACTTTTCAGGTCTAGCGTGCTAAACCACTTCACCCCTGTCAGCATGTCCAACGTGTCATCGATCCTTGGTAAAGGGTAGCTGTCCTTTTTCGTAACGTCGTTCAGACGACGATAGTCGACACAAAACCGCATACTGCCATCTTTCTTCCTCACCAGCACTACAGGTGAGCACCATGGACTTGACGATGGTTCTATCACACCATCTTTTACCATTCCTTCAATCATGGTCTCAACTTCCTTTTCTCGTGCTACTGGCAGTCTCCTTGGTCGCTGACGGATGGGTGCCTCATTTCCTGTATTGATTCTATGCTGAACCAATCCAGTCTTCCCAATGTCAGCATCACTCGAAGAGAAAATATCGGCGTACTTGAGTAACATCTTCTTAGCCTTGTCCATTTCATTCTTCGTTAAGATGTTACGACAGTCTTCTAAAAGTGTCAACACGTTGTTTCTAGCGTCCTTGTTGACGATGTTCCCAGTACTCAACTCTTGGCATCGGCGCATCCAATCTACTTCTTCGCAAGTGCCAATCAATGTGCTCTTTTCTATCACGTGTTCCTTATCACTAAGGTTCAGCACACGTACCACTGAGGCTTCATTGGCTCTTACCAGAGTTCGGGCCATTTTCCATGGAAGTTCATTGTATATCCCTTCTATGAGTACACATCGATGTGTTCGCCCAGAATTCTGAGGGAGACTAACTGGTACAGTCGTTTCTGATCTGGCAGGAAGCACGACCTTCTTCAAGCTGTACACTTTTCCTGATAACGCTCCTTCCATGAAAAGTTCCTCTTGACCACATTTCATCGCTCCTTGCTTGACGTCGATCTCACAAGAGTTCTTCCTCATAAAGTCTAAGCCCAGTATGCAGTCGTCCATTATGTCAGCCACGATGACATTATGCAGGTAAATTCCATTGCCCAACTTTAACTGCATCTCTTTCTCTCCTCGGACGGGTATGCGCTGACCCGTGGCCGTTACCAAGTTGATGCGGTCACGGTTTGCAGAGTCCCCAAGGAACCGATTTGCAAGTCGGGAACTGACAACCGTGCGAGATGCTCCAGTATCTATTGTCAGCTTGCATGGTGTTCCATTTACCTCGCCCTTGATGATCAGGCTGTTCCCATCCTGGGTTTGTGAGATCGAAACCCTTGGGGCTCTTCTAAAATCAGCCAGCACCCGCCCCGCAGTCCTGGCATTTATTCGTTTCCCTCCTGTTGCTGGGCGGTGACATTAGCCACCCTATCCTCTTGGGAACGACTTTCTTCTCTTTCAGCAGTCCGCTTTGGGCAACTGGATCGAAGGTGGCCCCTCTCACCACATGTGTAGCACCTAGGGCTATACCTCGTGAAACGGTCGCGAGCCGGTGATGCTACAACTTCCCTGACACGGTGAGATCGATGATCCTTCCGTACGGCTTCGACCTCCAAAGCATGAGCCAAGGCGTCTTTGAGAGTCTCATGGTGCCCGAGTCTGACAGCGGCCCTGACTTCCAGGTCGTGGATGCCGTCGATGAATACTTGCACCAGATTCCCATCGATGAGCGCAGGTACCGACTGGTATGCCTTCCGTACCAGCTTCTCAACTTCCAGGGCCCACTGTTGCAAGTTTTCACCAGAGCGCTGGACACGATCCTTCAGCTGCGCACGATACACGTGTTCCAGGTGAGCGTCACCGTATCTGGTTTCCAAGGCTTCTAGTAGCTGCTCGTAGGAAACATCGTCTCCGAGAGCTTCTAGGATGGTTAACGCCTTGTCTCGCAAACCCAATGTAAGCGCAGTCATGGCCTGGGCTTTGCTCCACCCGTTTGCCTTCTTAACGGCTTCAAACTGCTTTTTATAGGCTGACCATGAAGATGTCCCATCGAATGGCGGTACTTTAAATCCACGCGCTGAAGGTACGGCAGGTAAGGAAGTCGCAATCCCATCTCCAGCTTTCAGATTTCCCAGCTCTTTCCTCACATCTGTAATCTGGTTTTTTACATCTTCAATCCGAGTTTCGGCTTCCGTGATGCGGTTCTCAACATGATGAACTTGATCCTTCATCACATTCATCTCCTTGCCAAAAGTCGCTCGAAGATCTTTCATGAGGAGCGTCTGTTCCTCCTGGCGGCGTGCCTGCTCCTCCTTGTCACGCAGCAGCTGTTCTTCCAACCGGCGGGCCTGGTCCTCCTGGCGGCGTGCCTGCTCCTCCTGGCGGCGTGCCTGCTCCTCCTTGTCACGCAGTAGCTGTTCTTCCAACCGGCGGGCCTGCTCCTCCTGGCGGCGTGCCTGCTCCTCCTTGTCCCGCAGCAGCTGTTCTTCCAACCGGCGGGCTTGCTCCTCCTGGTGGCGGGCCTGCTCCTCCTGGCGACGGGCTTGCTCCTGTAGCATCGCCATCAGCGCAGCAAAGTCTGGAGGTGCTGGCGCTGGAGATACCGTGGGCGGGCCTGCTTCCACCGTTGGCTGCTCCTGACCACCCAACCTCTCCGGCGTATTACCTCCGAAGCGCCTGCTGTCCAACTCCTGCTGGCGCTGACCCCTGGTACGGACGCCCTCTGTGTCTTCTTTCGGTAACACCGGCATTGTCCAAATCCCCAATTCTGACACCAATTGTTACGAGCCGGGGTTCTACGGAATTAAAAATGCCGATCAAACTACCACAAAACACTTTATTTATTACAACACTAATTTACACTTCACTATAAGCTTCACTGAACACTTTAAATCGCACTTGAACTCGCAGGTATAACTCGTATTATCGCTCTGGAAATACTGATCCCCCGCCACCGAAGTGCTCCGCCTTTATAGTACGGTCATTACTCTAGATTACTCTAGAATCTTCACGGAAGAATTATCGCGAACATTCCACACCTTCGAGATGCTTCTAGATAACACGTTACATAGAAGTACCTTGACAGAACATTCCCGAAAGACGTTACGTAGTAGTACTGCGATTTGCTACTAGATGGCGCTGAGTTTGGTAGTCTTATTACTCGCTACGAGATGGCGTTACAATACTATAGATATTGGATTCAGTACAAATACAACGCGGAATCTTGGCACTTAATACCATATAGGTAATTATTACAAATACCATCTATAAAATAAACAAGATTGTACATTGATGGTTGACATAGAAATAATAAATAATAAATAATACAAAAGCATCAATGTACAGCGTTGTTGTCGCATCCCTCAAAAGTCAGCAAGCGGAATAGGAACTTGGTACGGATTCCATGCGCTAAGGTTATAAAAGGAATGTGGAGCACATTGCATATAAAAATATTTTTTAATGAAATACGATGAGAAAGATAAACTTAAATTCACATTGTTTTATTCACGTATAAATATACGTATAAAATAAATTATATGGATAAAAGATTACAAAAACGCTAGTACGAAATAAAATCAACAATTATATTTTCACACACAACCTGTAACCTAAAACAAACAATCAATCAAGTAAGTTTATGGCTACCCATAAACTTACTTGATTGATTGTTTGTATCATATTGTCATAAGTATCGTAGGTAAGTGTACCTACGTACACTTACCTACGATACTTATGAAATATTTGAAAATACTAGGTGGTATTATGATTCGATTTAATTTGGTCACTCATTTGGTATTAAGAATACAAAGTATTTAAGCATTATCAATATAATATCTCCTTTACTTGTAAAATATTTGGCACGGCTGTTATTTTTTATTTATTTAATCCTTTTTTAGTACCATAAATAACGTCCTTTTATAATGGTATGAACAAACAATAGTAGAATTATTAGGTTTAAACATTTCATCTTCTCTCTCACGTGCTATTATATAATACGCCTCCATTTTTCTTGTCTTATTGCATTATGGGGAAAACTTAAAACAAAATTAGATATATTCAAAAAATATATCGAACAGTAATCTAATCAAAAATTTCAAATAAATAAATGAGGACTCTACGAGTATCTTTCTGAGACTTGTTCTAACATTGCGGTGTGAAGTTGCGCGTTTGTGAAGTTGTTCAACTTCAGCGAGCAAGCGCGTAGTTTGCACAGTTAAAAATAACCATAATATTCTTAAGCAGTGCATTATTGCACATGAAAAGCTATTAACAATGTGAACAGATTTTTACTTGTCGAAAGTATGGTACTCCATCCTCTAAAAGAGTAGTTTTTTGCTATCTTTAAGCGACAACTTTGTCATCGTGAAACGTCTTACTACCAGCGCGGTCGCAAAGCGACTGAAGCGCTCAAGACGCTCAAGTCGGTCCACTAGCGAGCGATAGGGACCGAGTTGAAGTGGTGCCGTTTTTAAAGCACTGATCGGTAATCTAGGTATTTTTGATCTAAGAATATAGTCATATATTAAAACAGTACGCAACAATAATAGCAATAATTAAGATATATTATATTACATATACGACTACGATATAAGATACAAACAAATTATATGTAATAAAGGCTCCGAAAGCTTATATCGGGGATCCACAAATTGAAAAAAAAAAAAAAATACAAAGTTTGTCCCGACCGGGAATCGAACCCGAGACTCCGGCGTCGAGAGCGTATGCCCTACCGACCACGCCACCGAAGCAGTCTTTCGAGCAGCAAGTTTGATAAAGATAATCGTAACAGTTGCTCTTGGTTTTTATTCAGGCGTTTTGTTTTTAATTATTTAATTAGTTACTTGTAGCACAGAATAGGGAATAGTACTTATAAGCCATGCACTATGACAATGGGATTGACATGTTTGGTGACGTCATAGTGACGCAGATTAATCTACAATGCTATTTTGTTATACGTACTTTTCAGCGACTGATGACGACTCTCGAGGTATTATCCTGTAGTGACAGGCTATTTTATCCCGATAATGTGATCCCACGGGAATTGAGAACGAGAAAACTATCACGCGGGTGGAGCCGCGGTGTTGAACATAAAAGTAAATATGAAACATAAATAATATTATAATTTTAGAATTTAGTTTTCAATAAATTTTAATCATTTGTTTGTTATAATACATACATACATACATACATATGGTCACGCCTCTTTCCCATTGGGGTAGGCAGAGACTATGGAATTCCACTTGCTACGGTCCTGGCATACTTCTTTCGCTTCTTCCACTTTCATAACTATCTTCATGCACGCTCTCCGGTTCTGGGTGCTCTTGACCTGGCCTTTGTTCAAAACATCTCCGATTTGGTCGAAGTACGTTCGCCTAACTAACCCTTACCTGCCTGTCCATTCACGCCCGCCTTATGTATCTGTTTCGTCAATCTTCTTTCATCCATCCTTTCTACGTGCCCGAACCATCTAAGCATCCCTTTTTCTATCTTACTCACTACCTCTTCTGATACACCGCAAAGTTCTCGTATCTCACTGTTCCTCACTTTCTCAACCAATGTCACCCCAGTCATACTTCTCAAACTTCTCATTTCCACTGCATTTATTTTACTTTCATGCTTCTTCTGCCAAACCCAACATTCACTTCCATACATAAGTGTAGGGACCAGCACTCCTCTATGAACAGCCAGCCTAGCCCTCCGGGAAATCTTCTGATTGTTCATAAAGTTATGCAGAGCCCCATTCACTTGATTTCCTGCCATAACTCTTCTTTCAATGTCATCGTCACATCTTCCATCCCTTGTAAACTTGGACCCTAAATACACAAACTCTTTCACTTGCTCCACTCTTTCTCCTTCAATAACAATCGCACAGTTCGACATGCTTTCGTCTCGTTCAAATACCATTACTTTCGTCTTACTTGCGTTCACTTTCATTTCCTTCCTTTTCAAAGAGTCATTCAAAATAACAACCATCACCTGCAACTCCTCCGCCGATGACGCAAGTATTACCTGGTCATCAGCATATAAGAGGCACTTGATGGTCAATTCATCCATTCTTAAACCACACACACTCGCTTTCAGATCTTTCAGACAGTTATCCATGAAACAGCATTGGTGACGCTACACAGCCCTGCCTGACGCCTCGTTCGATACCGAACCAGTCCGTGTAAGTCCCGTTTATGCGGACACAAGGACTGGAACCCTCATAAAGTGATTGCAGTGCTCGTATTAGATTGCTGCTTACTCCATACATGGACAGCGCTGACCACAATTCGCTCCTCACCACTCTATCATAGGCCTTCTCTAAGTCTACAAAAGCGCAGTAGACCTTTTGTCTTTTTGCCAGGAACTTTTCGGCAATGCTGCGTAAAGAGAAGACCTGATCCATGCATCCTCTTCCTTTCCTAAATCCAGCTTGCACATCCCACATTTTGTCATCAGTGTCATTCGTCAATCTAGTAATCAGAACCCTTGCATATAACTTGCCGACGACGCTGAGCAGACTTATCCCGCGGTAGTTTTTGCAGTCTCGCTGTGACCCTTTCCCTTTGTACAGCGGCACAATGACGGCTTTGCACCAGTCTCCTGGTACACTACCGCTTCTCCAACAAAGGTTAAAAAGGCGGTACAGCTGACTTGATACTACGCCTTGTGCTGCTTTCAGCATCTCGGTGATTACGCCGGTCGTCTTCTTTTAGGTAGTAGAAGGGACTTTGTAAGTAAAACTCTTGAACTATCACTTATTTGGTTTACTTTCTTGGGATAATTGATGATTACAAAAATATGATGTTGACAGTACAGAGCTTCGCTACGCAATGAATAAAAATCTGCTAAAGGTCACGCGCAATCACGCATGACTGTTGTACTGCTATTCATGAAACGCTAGGCGTTGCAGGCGGCCTGAACATCCTCCCGGCCCTCGAAAGCTTCTGGCTTTTGAGTTTGTGTGTCATCTGCAGTATATAACGGGCAGAGGGTATGAACAGCCCTACGTAAGATGCCCTTAACAGTGTAGACATCAGCCACTCTTGCAGCGCCATCGGATCCAAAATATAATTTGTGAACGCGTCCCATTCTCCACTTCAAAGGAGGCAAACTGGGCTCTTTAATCGCCACCAAATCGCCTTCGTGGAGTGCCTTTTGATGCGTTCGCCACTTGTTTCTTTGTTGCAGTTCACATAGGTATTCGTTTCTCCATCGATCCCAAAAGTGCTGCCGCATCTTCTCAATAAGTCTGTATCTAGTTAGTCCGCTTGCATTGACATCTAACAGACACTCGGTTGGTAATGACGTGAGATGTTTGCCGATTAAGAAGTGCGCTGGAGTCAAGGGATCAAGGTCGTTAGGATCGGATGATAAGGGAGATAATGGTCTAGAATTGAGGATTGCCTCAATTTGTGTGAATAAAGTTGACAGTTCTTCGAACGTCAAATGTTTATCGCCTAATATACGAGTCAAATGGTACTTGGCGGCTTTAATTCCCCCCTCCCAAAGGCCACCGAAATGGGGGGAATAAACCGGCGAGAATCTGAATCGAATGCCTTCACTTGACGCAAAACCAGTAATGTCCCTGCTGCATGATTTTAGAAAATTTGTAATAACCTTGTTTGCGCCGACAAAATTCGTGCCATTGTCGCAATAGAGCTCCAGAGGTTTACCTCTGCGAGATATAAACCGCCGCAAACATAAAAGAAAATTATCAGTAGTGAGATCGCTAGCTACCTCAAGATGTACGGCTTTGGTACTAAAGCAGACAAATAAACATAAATAGCATTTGGATATTTTGCAACCGCGGCCCTTACGATCTGTTATATAAAAAGGACCACCCATGTCAACACCACTTACATAGAAGGGGTAGTAACTAGCAGTGACCCTGCTAGACGGTAAGTTTCCCATAATAGGATTATTAGCCTTTGCCTTCATAAGCTTGCAGATTTTACAATTGTTTACTGTACTTCTTGCTAATATTCTGCCCTTGCAAGGCCAAAATTTTTGTCTTATACTACTCAATAGAAGTTGAGGCCCGCAGTGAAGAAATTTTGTATGGTAATATGAAAATAATATTTTAGTGAAATTATGATTAGTTTCTAACAAATATGGATGTTTCCTCTCAGTGGCTTCATTAGAATTTTGCAGACGACCTCCAACACAAAGCATGCCGACTTCATTAAGGAACGGGCTAAGCGATAGTAAACGTGATTTAGAAGGTAAGGTTTGTTTATTTGTTAAGACCTTTAATTCATTAGAAAAACATTCTTCCTGGTGTAGCTTTATGAGTGCGTTAAGTGCGACATCTAATTCATCGCAGGTAAGTGGACCAGTTATTTTAGATTTTACATTTCTTACATTAAATATAAATCTCAAAACATAAGCACAAGATCTGTGTAATTTAGTAAAACTGGAATATTTGGTAAAATCGATAACCTTATTTTTAATTATGGTTGAAGATGAACTATGTAAAGATATATTAGTTCGTAGATCAATACTATTTTGTGATTTGTTTTTAATATTTTGTTTTGTTTCAGGTAGATCGGGAATATTTTTTGTTACTATGTTCCTAGGCCAATGAGATGGATCGTCTAACAAGAAAGAAGGACCCTCCCACCATAGTTTTGAAGATGAGATAACTTTAGGACTGACTCCTCGAGAAGCAAGATCTGCCGGATTTTGATGTCCAGGAACATGTCTCCAAACATTAGAACAAGTCAAGTCCCGAATCTCACTGACGCGGTTTGAAACAAAGGGTTTTAGATCACACCCGTTGGAGGACAACCAACACAACACGACTGTTGAGTCCGTCCAATGTACAACGGATTGAATTTTGCAACGAAGAGATTTCAATACCTTTGTAGTTAGCCGCGCAGACAGTAACGCGCCACAAAGTTCAAGACGGGGTATTGTTGTTGCCTTTATTGGTGCTACCTTAGTCTTAGCACACAGTAGTCTTACTAAGGTCTGCCCAGAGTAGCTAATCGATCTAACATAGACTGCGCCAGCAAATGCCGATTGAGAGGCGTCTGAAAATGAATGTAATTGAATTCCTGCTTGGGTTTGACTGAAAGCGCATCTAGGTATATCAAACTCTGAAATAGAATTTAAAGTGGTTGCAAAATTCATCCATTGGCGTTTCAAAGGTTCATCAATAGGATCATCCCAATCCAATTTGGAAATCCAAAGTTTTTGTAAAATGATTTTTGGTATGATTGTACACGGACTGAGCAGGCCTAATGGATCGAAAAGTTTGGCTGATTTAGATAATATTATTCGTTTTGTTATCGACTGATGTTGTTCTAAATCAACTGAAAATTGGAAAACGTCCCCCTTTGGATCCCACCTTAGACCCAAAACGCTAGCTTGAGATGTACAATCAAACGTTTTAGGTTGAGTAGTGTCATTTTGAAAGACAGATGGTAAATTTGTACACCATTTTCGCAATGGCAGACATGCTGAGTTTAGCTCAGAGGTGACAGAATTAATTATGTTGCGTAATTCTGACTCTGTATCAGCGCCTGACAGAAAATCATCAACGTAAAAATCATCGCTGATCAACTGAGCTACTTTTGGGTCTTTGCATTCCCTGGACAGTTGTATTAAGCATCGAGTGCTTAAAAATGGCGCTGAGGCTGTACCATATGTGATGGTGTTTAGTTGAAATATTTTAATTTGTTCGCTAGGATCGTCGCGCCACAAAATGAGTTGTAAGTGTCGTTGTGTATTATCTACCAATATTTGGCGATACATTTTTTCAACATCTGCTGATACAACAAAATTGTGTTGCCTGTAGCGTAATAAGATTGAAAATAAATCATTTTGTAGTACTGGTCCAATATATTGAATGTCGTTGAACGACAAACCAGTAGTGGTTTTTGAAGACGCGTCAAAAACGACTCGTAATTTTGTAGTTTCACTCGCTTCTCTTATCACGCCGTGGTGCGGAAGATAGTTGCCAAATATGGGCTTAGAAATTTTAGTCATGTGACCTAATTTCTCGTATTCATGAATAAATTCATGGTATTGTTGCCTTAACTTATGATTATTTTTTAGTTTTCTTTCTAACTGTAAAAATCTCTTTTCTGCTATTGTATAAAAATCACCCAAGCAGTCTGCAGACTGTTTGAGTGGAATTTTTACAGAAAATCTACCGTCGATTTCCCGATGAGTAGTTGAAGTGAATAATGATTCACAACAATCCTCATTGTTGTATTCTAATTTTGGACTTATCTCTTCAAGCTCCCAAAACTTACTTAATTGCTGACTAATTTCTTGAGAAAAATAGCAATACGACTTTGAATTACCTGTTTCAAAATATTTTTCCGCAATAGGACCGGCTACAATCCATCCTAGTTTAGTTTCTTGTAGAATGGGCCTTTGTGGTCCCAGCGTAACTCGGCCTGGTTCTAAAATGTCCCAAAATATGTCAGCCCCCAATAGTAGATCAATATCAGAACATTGATAGAACTTTGGATCTGCAAGTTGGACGAAATTGGGAACATTGAGGTTATGTACATTTATGTTCGCCTGAGGCAACCTTTCAGTTATGCGAGGCAAAACATAACATTTAACAAATAAATTATACGAATTAAATGTAGAAAAAAGTTGTAATTTACAGTGTGATAGTACATTAAATACCTCATTACCTATGCCAGATATACAATGGTAAGAATTATTTTTTGTAGATAAACCAATTTTTCTTTGAGCGCTGTCACTTATGAATGATGACTGGCTTCCCGAGTCTAACAAAGCTCTTAGGGTATAAATATTGTTATTATTTTTTACCTTGACTAAGGCTGTAGTGAGAAGAACTTGACTTGTCGATGTCGTAGACATGGACACGGAAGAAGCGGTATTTGATGGAGTGCAGTCAGCGCTAGGAGCAGGTAAGTTATTTGCATCAGAGTTATTATTATTAACAATACTAGTTTGGGTAGACTGTAGCGAATTTTGTTTATGTAGCATTGTATTATGTTTCCTATGACAAATTCGGCAACCACCAAGTCTACACTGATAGGGTTGATGGCCACTGCGAAAACAATTACTACATAATTTTAAAGAGGTAAGTTTAGAAATTCTTTCAGTGATTGGCATAGATTTGAATACGGAACATTCATACAACAGATGATTTTGTTTACAGAGTGGACACTGCTTAGGAGACGACGATGAATCGACAGATGTACTGTGGAAAGATTTAGTATTTTTTATGTTGGATAGGCTGTGCCGTTTTTCATTATGTATCTTACCAGTGTTCAACGTTTGTAATAGGGTAGCACGCTGGCGAAGAAAACAATAAAAATCTGTTAAGGTTGGAGAATCAATGCTATGCCTAAACTGTTCCCATTCTTTGTTGGTAATACTGTCCAATTTCGTCGTTGCCAGATATATAATGAGCGTATCCCATTTTTCTGTTGGTTGTCCTAACGAATTTAAGGCACTTAGATTTTTTGATAAGGTGTCAATTAATTGACGAATACCATCATATGATTCTTTGTTAAGTGGTTGTATAGAGAACAAACATTTAATATGTTCATTGATTAAAATACGTTTGTTATCATAACGATCACGGAGCAAATTCCATGCTATTATGTAGTTGTCTGCTGACATTGTTACAGAGTCTATGACAGAACTAGCTGGCCCCTCTAAATAGGATTTAAGATAATGGAACTTGTTAATATTATTGATATTTTCATTATCATGTATTACTGATAAATATGTATCACGAAATAAGAGCCAGGTCTGAGAATCTCCGTTAAATGCATTAATTTTAATGTGCGGCAACTTTACATTCGTACATTTGGTACTGTTAGACGAAGATTCCGATTTATTTTGGTTTTCAAAGTCTTCTAATAATGATTGAGCTCGTGCGATTAAATTAAATAATATGTTTTCAGTAGATTCGCGCTCAGTCATTTGTTTATCGGTATCCTCGTCCAACATTTCTATCTGCGACTGTACGTCCTCAAAATTACACAAAAGGTCGCGCATTCTATCGCAACGCAAACGTAAGTCTTTCATTTTAACGGCACTAGTATCTTTGCATTCCGATAAAGGTGATAAATACTTTTCAAATAAGGTTAATCGGGACCTAATGTGGCCTCTTTGCTTAATAAGATCCTTTAAGTCACTCATTTTGTCGACGCAACTTATATGACAAACAAATGCAATTAAATTAGAAATAAGTAAACGGTACGTTACGTGAGCGAAGATAACAAACTGGTTTTGTCGCCAAGCAGCCGGCGCGCGGCCGCCCGCTGTTGTTATTACAGACACAGTTCAGATACTCCCAGCTCCCCTATTTGCACGCAGTCCAAGCTTCTGACTGCTGTATGCACCTGGAATGTTCGGCAGGTAATGTAAGAACAATGTTCGGGAAAAGATCTTAAGTTGAAGGCACCTTTATAAGTCGCAAATAAAAGACAAAGAACATACTAGGTAGTTAAATCGCTCGAACCAAAACCAAAGATACTCGTAGGTAATTTGTATGTTTGATTTGATAATTAAAAGTTATAGTACCTGCATAATGTTTAGTATAGGTACTTAATTACTGATTGAACACGGTTTTTTATTGTATTTTGTATGAAATTGTAAAAAACATATTTTATATTTTCACAATGAGGGTGACCTACCTTACTTTTGTATGTAACAATTTTATTGACTTTATTCACACAAATTAAAGCAAGTAGGAAGGATAGAATTAGAGAAAGGATTGTTCACGCACTTCCCTCGGAATAGTAGCTGCAGCTAATTACTGGCGAGTTCCTGAAGGATGAGTCCGTCTCGAATTTGTTCCCGTTGTTTCAGGGTCCTGTCACGGTCGCCATATGATTACGCCGGTCGTCTTCTTTTAGGTAGTAGAAGGGACTTTGTAAGTAAAACTCTTGAACTATCACTTATTTGGTTTACTTTCTTGGGATAATTGATGATTACAAAAATATGATGTTGACAGTACAGAGCTTCGCTACGCAATGAATAAAAATCTGCTAAAGGTCACGCGCAATCACGCATGACTGTTGTACTGCTATTCATGAAACGCTAGGCGTTGCAGGCGGCCTGAACACATGTCAATCCCATTGTCATCTTGCGCGACTTATAAGTACTATTCCCTATTCTGTGCTTCAAGTAACTATTCAAATAATAAACAAAACGCCTGAACAAAAACAAGAGCAACTGTTACGATTACCTATATCTAACTTGCTGCTCGAAATTCATAATTTTGATTGACAACATTGAAACTGACAACACCAAACGGAATATTTTAGCTCATTCATGAACATCACTCTTTCTTCTGCTCTGAGGCCTGCTGGAAGAGATACTTTTAGGAATAAGTAGTGCCCTTGTACTATGCTCACTTTATTATTTTTTTTTATTTTTTTTTTTTTTTTTTTTTTTTTAATTCCGCGGCCCAAGGCCGCGGCCGCTCTAACGTCCGTTGCCGGGCGTCCCTGGTTACTTCACTTTATTATTTTGTACTTTCTTGTTCTTTGTTTGTGTGTATGTACAAAAAATTATAAATAAACACACACACAAACACACACACATATCACGCCTATATCCCCGAAGGGGTAGGCAGAGGTGCATTACACACCTACAATTTGCCAGTATTTTTAGTCCCACGTAGGTAATAGGGGGCAAGAACTATTGTCGTCACCGGGCTCACATAATGTGTTACGTCCAAAATGGCCGAACGAATTTAATAAAAAGTAGCAGCTATAGGTAATTTTGAAAAAAAAAATGAAACCCGTTGCCTTGCGATGAAATGTCAATAAAGGTAACAAAATCTTACGTGCCAGCCGCTATGGCACAACCAATTAAAATCCTGGTCGTCTCGGACTATAAATAAATAAATGGCGCTTGTGAGTGTGTGTATAGGTAGGTACTCAAATGTTAGAAAACAACTTCTACTTATATCGAATTGAGAATTTGCTAGCATATTCAACTTTAATTTGGTATCTAGACGACGGGACTTTAGGGGGAAAAGTAGAGACAGTTTTACAAGATTTAGCCCTAATAAAGAACGAGTTTCAGTCAATTGGCTTAGAACTGAACCCGAATAAATGTGAGATTTTTATATCTGAAAACACAGATAAAATAACGACAATCTCCAAATTCAACTGTCTGGCCCCCAACATAAAAGTTTTGGACAAAACTTCTTTACGCCTCCTAGGGTCCCCGATTTTAGAAGATGGCTTTTCCACTTTTATCGAGGAAAAAATTCAAAATTTTGATCAGGTTATTGATAGTCTATGTAATATCAGTATTCATTCAGCTTTCACTATTCTTCGTTTTTGTCTTTTCGTACCCAAATTTACACATGCCCTCCGTTCAGGACAATTTTGGAAGAAAGAAATGTTGGGCAGACTAGACAACTTAATACAAAATTCTTTGTGTAAAATTTTAAATGTAAATATGAATGACCGGGCCTGGGTCCAAGCGTCTCTTCCAGTTCGCTTGGGCGGGCTAGGTATTCGCAGTCACAGATGTCAGTCTGCCAGCATTTCTGTCGTCGGTCCATGGCACTGAAGAATTAGTCAGGAAAATTTTGTCAAATACACTGATTGATTCCGAGGTGCGATGCAAGACCGATGCCATAAATGCTTGGAGGATGTCTTGCCCCGACACTGACCTGCCCTCACGCCTAGGCTCGCAGCGACTGTGGGATTCACCGCTCTGTAAATTGAGAATTAATACACTAATTGACACTTCTGTCAATATTTCAGAGCGTGCACGCCTACTAGGTGTTGGAGAATGGGAGTCAGGGTTATGGATCCAGGCGCTCCCATCGCCCAACATCGATACAATGTTGGACGACACTACCTTCCGCATTGCCACTTGCCTTCGGCTGGGTACACCTTGTGTATCCCCGCATCATTGCACCTGTGGAGTAGCCGTCGATAATCTGGGACACCATGGCCTTTCTTGTAGCAGAAGCGCAGGTCGTATACCTCGGCACGCTATTCTAAACGACATAATTCGTAGGGCTCTTTCCACCGCAGGTCTTCCGGCCGTACGCGAACCAAATGGTTTAGCACGAAGCGATGGAAAGAGACCGGACGGTATGTCGTTGCTACCGTGGAAGATGGGAAGGCCTTTAGTGTGGGACGCTACATGCGTTGACACCTTAACACCTTCACACCTTCCAAGCACATCCGGATGTGCCGGCGCTGCTGCTGCATCGGCTGAAGGCTTTAAACGGCGTAAATATGCTAACCTAGCAGGTGATTACATATTTGAGCCGTTTGGGGTTGACACTGGGGTTGACACTGGGGTCATGGGGTCCGATTGCTCGCTGCCTTTATAGAGACATTGCTAAACGTCTAATCGATGCTTCTCAGGACCAGAAGGCTGGCTATTTTCTGGCCCAAAGAATAAGTATCGCCATCCAACGTGGCAACACAGCCAGCATTCTGGGAACCTTCCCAGTCGGCAATGACGCGGAGGATTTTTTAAACGATATTTTGTAACGTAAATATTTTTAGTCTATAATTATGTTTATTTTGTATATTGTAATTCTTATTGTAAATAAATGTATACTTTACGTAATAATTAAAAAAAAACTTTAACTTCCCAATTCAATTGCTAAATGCTTTGATCAAACACGGCGAGGTGGCGGATTCGTGACCTTTTGTTACAAGTGCCCGTGAGGTCCACGTTAAATAGAGAATTATTGTTGTTTATAAATAAAGTAAATACTTTTCATTACGTCTATGACTCAATGTTTGTTTGTAAAGTGTTTACAATTAACACATTCAACGCCAGAATGGAAAGTAATACGCTTTCGTTTAGGCCACGTCGGACAATACGGGCGACACTTACCTGACCCATTCAGGCCATGTCGGACAAAGCTGTCCGACACTCGGACATCCACTTGAACGTCTAGTTTTACGCGTCGGACAACCGAACTAGGCGTTTTATCTTTCTATTAGACCCGCGTGGCCCCCTAGACTAATGTTACCATGTCAGCACTCAAAAAAAAATATTTGTGGAAAAAATCTTATGGACTTATTGATCGTCAACAAACCAGGAATAAAAATGAGATGAATGCACGTCTATTAAATGAATTAGACAGCTTTTATATATTTATTTATTTAGAATAGGACAAAATTAATAATAACAACATACTGTGATTTCTCTGATGAAAATAGTGTTTTAGTAATCCAAAATACGAGTACCATACATTATCATAGAACTAATAAACATAAATTAAAAATTTTAGATGATTTATATGGATAGTTAGGTGTCGCCCAGCATTGTCTGACATGGCGTTATACGTGTTAAGAAACCTGTACTTCAATACCCATTATAAAGCTGAAGAGTTTGTTTGTCATTAACCTTCGTACCACTGGCTCTAATTGAAAAATCTATAAAGAAATGATTAACAATATCACACAACGAACAGAAGTAGCAGAGCAGCAATGAAAAATTAACGCGAGACATAAGAGTTATCTCGCGTTAATTTTTCATTACTCCAAGATTGATTCCAGTTGAACGAAGTCGTGGGCATCCGCTAGTACTTAATATTTTTTTAAGAACACAACACAAAATCACATTACATCCAGCTCAGGCTCCACCTAGGAAGTACACTGCGTGTTTGCCGTTCGTGGGTAACATTTCGCTGAGTGTGGCTAAGATCATGAGGGAAAACAATATATTTACAGCTTTTAGAACTCAGAACACCTTAAGGGAGTTGTGTAATGGCAAAGATTTAGTTTCAGTTTCACACAGGTCAGGAGTTTATTTGTTGAGTTGCGATGGTTGTGATATGCAGTATGTAGGGCAGACAGGCAGGTCCTTTGAAGTCAGATACAGAGAGCATTTATCAGCTTTCCGCAACGATTGTCCTGAAAGATCCCATTTCGCAGACATCTTCTTGATACGGGCCATTCCTTGAACAATAACACCTTTAAAGTTTTACGTTTATGTGAGAAAGGGTTCAAGTTATGTGTCTGGGAGAGGTTGGAAATAGTTAAGAGGGATGAGGACACCTTACTCAACCAACAAACTGATTTTCATACATCTCCTCTGCTTAATTTGTTTGTGAACAGACAGACACAGTACTTGTTTGTTGGTTTGTGTGTGTCACTTTGCATTTTCTATGTAATAAAGAGTAGTGGCTTATACTGTTGAATACCTATTTTTTAAATTTTGTTAGCATAACTTGGAGTTTCTACCCACGTTAGTTATTGTGACAAATCCTACATCGCGCTAGCGATATTTACACATTCATACTTAAAAGCAAATATGTTCTGGCTTCATATTTTGCTGTTCTCTCTGAGACAGTCTTGATAATGCCTCGTTTAGAGGTGAAACAATTGTCGACGTTTTATTGTCTTTTAATTTTGCGAAAATAATGCTATTATATTTTAAAAAGTTTAACATCTTACTTACCATTACTTTGTCATGGATTTTCGCCAGGTAACGCCTGTTTCCATCCAACAAAATCACTTGTTTATCACCGAAAGGAAAGGCTTATTTCACCAGTTCCTTTATAGGTTCTACGTAACATAGCACAATATGGGGAGAGCCTATTACCGTTAATTGGGTACTTCGGATACATATACCAAAGCCTTGTCCGTCTGGCAACAGGTGCAATGCCTGCAGCGGAACACGGACTGGACCCCAGAAATGTTGAAATGACCGCTTGACTCCCGGAGTCCCGAACAAGGCCCCTTTGTTCAAGCACAAACTTGATAAAATTCAACAAAATGTTTCTAATAGTTTAGGCGCTCAGGGCAACTATCTCTATACTACGTATATATAGAGCACTGATAACCAGTCTGAACCACTAACAAACACTTCCGCCGGGCGCCACTGGAAATACGTTCAGCTTGTAACCAGAGACGCCCGACAAGGGACGTTAGAGCGGCCGCGGCCTTGAAAAAAAAAACCTAACAAACACTTTGCACGTCAGAACAGTCAAACAGTCGAGGATGACGTAACGTCACTACAGCTTCCCAGTTTAAGTTGTTGCGTGCCAAACAATGGATCTTTGACTGCTTCGGTGGCGTGGTTGGTAGTGCATCCGCTTTCGACGTCGGAGTCTCGGGTTCGATTCCCGGTCGGGATAAACTTTGTGTGAAGACAGATACGTTTGTACCGAAGTCTGGGTGTTTCATATGTACAATAAAAAAATGTACATAAGTATTTACATCAGTTTATCTAGTACTCATATCACAAGCTCTGCTTACTTTGAGATGGCGTTGTGTGAATTATCCTAACATATTTATTTATATTTATTTTATTTTATTATTGTTTGTAGTTTTTGTTCTGAGATCTTGTTTTCACGTGCTTTAATGTAATGTGTCGCCCCTAGTAGAATGCAAACATATTATATTGGGCAACCTATATCAGAGCCGCTTAGTATTCGCCACGAAGAAAATGGGTGACACTCGCCCACTCCAGAAACTCAATGTGTACCTAGCCGTTGTCATCATCACCTAGTTCATTTATATTGTTATCCTACTCTGTCTTATCTTTATTTTTTTATCTCTTTCATAAATTGTACATTACCCTTTTAATTTCTTTAACTCGCCATTATCCAAAGGTTGTCTGGAAGAGATCGCTGTAGCGATTATTTTTGTTTGTAATCTTACATCTTTGGACAGGCTGAACGATTTTGATTTTTTTTTAAGTGAAAGCATCATTATTTCATTTAAATTTGGTCCTATTCCTACTATTATTTGGTCCCATTTCGATAATTTGAAGTTGGTTGCTGTGTAATTTTTGTCGTGTATTTTAATTTATACTAGTTATCACGGCGAACTTTGTATCGCCTCAAATATAAAAAAAAAAGAAAAAAAGAAAAAAAAAAAGAATATTTTAATATTTCATGCAAATGTATGTAAATTGAACAACGCCACGGACGGACAGACAGACAGACAGACAAATTGTCGTATTAAATATATAGATATATAAGTAAGTATGTAGGTACCTCTTGATACTATTGTATTAGGTAAAGTAGGTATGATATTATCTGAGACATTCAATAATTGTACTCGTATGTAGGAGCTAGATAAGATAAAAGCTCAGATAAAAAATTATAACATTAGTCTTTGGAAGAGATTTGTATACTTTTTTGATATATTGTTTTTTTAAGTCTTCGCAAGCGCGGCGCTCTTACGTCCATTGCCGGCCACTGTATGCACCAGAAGGTATTTCCAGTGGCGCCCGGCGATTTCCAGTGGCGCCCGGCGGTTTCCAGTGGCGCACGGCGGTTATTTGATATCTAGACTAGATATACTGTTAAGTTTAAAATAAATGAAATGGACGATGAGCTTTCTTTGGTCCACTAATATACTCAAGAATAAATGATCTAAATAAATAAATAAATTAATAATCATTACAAGCATTGCACAAAGAATCTAATAAATAGTGGCATAAATTTTAATCTACGATATTTAAAGGTTTTTCTAGAATTTATAGCATTTATTAATGTAGGTAGGTACTTATGTTCGAAGAAAAGTGAACGGCGACGGCTCGTCATCTACCACTGCAGATGGTATGATACCAATAAGATGTAGGTACCAACAATCGTCAGTATAAACCACGATATCATGGACAGCGCGCGGTCTTACCCAGTTCTATAAAACATTTAATTATCGTACTTAGACACGGCTACTTAAAATCAGACGGTAAAATCCTAAGTTAAAAAGTATTATAACAACATCAAGTTGTAAATAAAGTGAAATTCTATAAACGGTGTCGAGTGAAAATGCAAGTGAACGGTTTGTGATGAAGTTTTGCTGACACAAAAACTGCAAACTCAGTGAATTGCTCAACTACAATTTAATGTGGAAGCACATAATAAGAACAATAGTGTATTGTTAATCTTATTTTACGTAATACCAAAATGGAGTTGCAATACGGAACGGATGGATCTCCATTTGTGCTATGGGGGGAGAATAAAATACAACTTGAATTGAAGCTTACCGAAGCAGAATCTTTAAAAAAAAAGGCTGAGAAAGAATTGAGGGAAGAACCAGAAATTGTCAAAGATGCTTTATCTGAATTGAGAGAACTCTTAAAAAGTAAGTAATAAACCTTTGATGCTTAGTGTATTAATCTGTTTATTTTTTTTTTGACATTCTCGCACTACGTCATCTAGCTCTAACATACCTATATTTTTCTAAATACATACATAATATATTGTATAAAAAACACCCTAACTCCGAAACAATATTTGTGGGTCACACTGAAATTTGAGTCGACCCGGGAATCAAGCCCGAGACTCCGGAGTCGATAGCCGATGCCCTATCGACCTCGCCAACGAAACAGTTTAAATATTTGTAAGCGTTAACGACTTATGGCATGGTACGATTGCAGTGTGGTTACGGTAATACAGGTGTCATAATATCCGTAGAATGTAATGTGCGGTGTAGGTAATTTCACATAAACTGACAACAAAATATTTTAGTTACTATTTAGTTACCGTTTGTGTAATAGTACTCAGGTAACCAAGGTTCAAATGTTTCGAACAAATTGTTCGATTTCCTAGAAATCGCCGAATTTTATGAGCTTACGACCGTTTACTTTGTAATCGTAGTTGTTGCTTTTGTGAAAAAACGTAATTATAGATTTAGATACTTTTATGGTAAATTTCGACCTCGGTGGCGCAGTGGTATGAGTATGCGACTGCCTTCCCTGAGGTTCCAGGTTCGATTCCGAGTCGAATCAAATTATTTGTGCTATCCAAATTTGTTTGGGTATTTTCTATGTTAAATATGTATGTATTTAGAAATACACAAGTATGTTTATCAGTCGTCTAGATCCCATAGCACAAGCTTACATTAGCTTAATTTGGGCTAGATGACGTCGTGTGAGAATGTCCAAAAATATTTATTTATTTCATGGTTTATAAGTAGGTACCTAAATCTATTATTATCATTTGACCTTATATAAACACACGCTGTTTGTTATTACATGTAGGTAGGTATAAGTTAACAGTAGCTAGCTATCCCAGCGAACCATGTACCGCCTCATATCTTACCTTCTCCGAGTTCAAAACCAAAATTAGCCAATTAGATAACGACCAGCGATTCATTTTTATTTACATACATAGATAGTAGGCTATGCCCCATTATGTGTTGTACAGGTAGGTAATTACGTAATTCATAAAAATATATACTTATTCCTATGCATTGTCAGAAAGCGTTGTTTGAAGCGTTGTCGGTGTTACAAAATCGACTGCAGAGGTGGATGTTTTAAGTGTGTTACATAATTTTGTATTAGAATTTTTATTAATTAATGATACATGCATGCGTGCTTGTTGCAATGCTGTTTGGAATAAATACGTGTCTATAACTAGACAGCGTTGGTTCTGTCCTTGATACAGAATCTCATCTTGCATCAGCAACACGAATATCTACCTAGCTAAAATAACTACTTGGCCTTACCTAGTTGTTCTTTGTAAGGGTGAACATGAATGATGAATTCATGTTCAATGGTGAAATCATACACCTTACGAATATGAGTACCTACATTATATAGGGGACTGTTTAATGTTTAGTACTGCTATTAGGTACCTATGTCTTAACATATATGTTAAGACATAGGTACCTAATAGCATTAATAGACGCGTACAATACCTAAATTATTGTGACCTTTATTAAATGAGATGTTCTTGTTGTCAGCATCAGTTAACTAAGTAGAAGTGATGATGTCTCATTCGTTAGGTATTATTGTCCAGAAACAATGTTTATTTATATAATATGTTAGATGTTGGTTTAAGCATTCCTTTAAATTAATTAGGGAAATGAGAGTTCCAGAATTTTAGGCATTCAGGGAAACCGGGTGTGACATATAGTCATGTATTGGAATAGTCAGTTCACAAAAGATTACTATATTGTTAGACTTCCGTTAGGGTAAAGCCAGCGTCCTTTTGTCACCAGGCTGTATCTCATGGATTCATGACATTCATGAACCGTGATAGTTACACAGTTGAAATTTTCAAAGATGATGTAGTACCTATATCTGTATCTATGTAAACTAGAAAAACAGAATAAAATAAATAGGTGTGTAAAAGAGCTCCCATTCAAAAGACATTTTTTTGGCGTTTTGTGGTACCTCCTTGAAGGATCCTCAAAGCTTCTATGGATTATGAACAATGGTACGGAACCGTATTTGTGCGAGTTACCTATATTCTTCTTTTATCTGCTCTACCGCTAACCTTTGACACGAGACTGTTGTTTTTAGGACACACACTTTATCAACAAAATTAAACAAAAACACGAATTTGTTTTATTAAAAGAAGTAAGTAGGTCACCAACATAATACATTTCCTTTCTCCTCTGTCACTTCGTTGTTACTTAATTCCATTTTTAATAATTTTTCTCGTGTGCATGCCTTGTACATTTTTTAATAGACGAAGATGAACTGGTATTGTTGCATGCATACGAAATTTATTGTCTAGTCGTAGGATAGGTAAGACTATTTTGGGTTAGGGTTGATGCCCCCCCTTCAACCCTCTCTGAACAACAATTGTATGAGACCCTCTTTGCAACACCCCGACCGCTGGAGACAGACGGACTGACGCGGAATCTTAGTAATATGGTTCTCGTTTTACCATTTGGGTACGGAACCATAAAAACTATGTGCAAATAGGTTTTTCGCAGTTTGAGTATTTGCTGTCGTATGCAAAATAACCTTGAGATTGTTTTCTTATGTATAGTATTACCTACAGATAAGTTTTAAGAGTTTAACAACTTAGTGTACCGAACACCTTTGGAAATATCTAATGCTGTACGGCGAAACTGGTTTTCATAATAAATCAGTGGAATAAGTGTATAAGTGAGTTTGTTTCGTAATGTAGATACCTACTAAAGAGAAGTACATAAGTTGTTTAATTTAGTATTAACTACAGCTTGCTAGTCAGTACCCTGGTAAAGTACTGAATACTTAGCAAGCATGGGTACGCACGTGCAAACAGAACTTAATAGGAACATGGTACACAACAAATTGATTCGTACGCGCATGTTTGTGGCGATCCTAAGTATGTTCTGTATGACAGTAGGTAGTTAGAGACAAATAAAATTCGTAATAAAACAGTTTGTAGAGCTTGGCGGGATTAAAACGTAAAATATTGCCACCTATTACGTATTTTTCGCACACATAATATATTGCCATCTATTAGGAATTTATCGAAAATTATTCAGCCATTGACGCCTTTAAAACGTCCCCATTTTGTTGTATCAGATGGGTCATCTGTAAGAGTATAGTATTCTTATCTGTGACGTAAGACAGAGTTCTCGACTGTGTACGCGAATTTAATCCAAACTATATTCGCGATCGTGTTCGTATGTGCCGTCCATAGTATGAACTAAATGTACATATTTGAGGTCCGTGTTTGTTCGCTTAGTGTTCACACAAGTGTACCTACTGTACACGGCTTAATAAATAAATGACATTTGTATATAACGCCATCTAGCCTCAAACTACATAACTAACTTATTCAATTTTTTTATATGACGTATGTATCAAAACGTTTTCTTCTAATTCCGGTACAAAATAATGTAGTACCTAATGGTTAATTGTTTAATTCTAATGTTGTTCTGCTGTTGTTTAGTTTAATCTACCTATTTAGGTATATTTTGATGTTGGATTAGCTATCAGTGGGACCTGCCTAGTATCCCACAGCCCAATTTACCTCTATAGTGGATACCTACAGGTTTTCTCTTTTGGTGTTGTATCAGTATCTCAGCCGTATGCACTATCGACGAAACAGTAGCGAAATAAAAGTAGGTAAGTACAATAAAAACGCAGTAAGCGATTGTTTTTATATATTATTTGCACAAAACGAAAGTTACCGAGCTGTACTCGGATCTTTTCCCTTTCACTGAGTTATGTAAAGCGCAGCGGTAAGAAACTTGAACGAGAACGCAGTTGTTTGTAGGCTTAATTCTCAGATTTACGATTCATATTGTACACTTATTTACTATTCAGTATAATTATTATTTATTTATTTATTTATTATATATGTATTCATCATAACATAGTATAAAACAAAGTTGCTCCCGTGCCATGTAGGTATGCTTAGATCTCTGAAACTACACAACGGATTTTGATGCTTTTTTCACCAATGGATAGAGTGCTTCTTCTTTTTTAAAAACTTGGCTCCATCGATGTTCTTCGATGATATCGCCAATGTCAAGATAATGCTTGATATTTCCCGCACAGAAGAACTAGTTACTCTGAACTAGTTAGTGGTGCGGGATAAGGAAACGTTGTTCGGTATTGCAATGGCGTCTGGATTTTTGCCCAACGCCAGAGGTAACCGAAAAGGCAACCAGCCGCGCGGTCCGCAAAAATCTAAGTCCTCCGGTCCCGTTGTTGCTACATTTTTCATTGTTGCTATGAGATTAACGTCTGCGTATCACATTATACAGAAATAGAGATATCTTTTTAACATTTATAATATTTTGCCTTTACTTTTGCAGATGAGACATCACTGTACATTCCCATAGAAAGGGATGATTTCCTCATGAAATTCTTAAGACCATGCAAATTCTACGCTGCAAGTGCACTTCAAAAGGTAATAAAATAACCTTACTTCTTTATTAATATTAGAAATAAGAAAGCAATCCAGGGCGGGAATGCTGCCAGTGTTATGGGCACTCTGCCTAGGGGACCCAGTTTTGTTATGGGCACTCTGCCTAGGGGACCCAGTTTTGTTATGGGCACTCTGCCTAGGGGATCCAGTTTTGTTAGGGGCACTCTGCCTAGCGGACCCATTTTTGTTATTGGCACTCTGCCTAGGGGACCCAGTTTTGTTAGGGGCACTCTGCCTAGGGGACCCAGTTTTGTTATAGGCACTCTGCTTAGGGGACCCAATTTTGTTATGGGCACTCTGCTTAGGGGACCCAGTTTTGTTATGGGCACTCTGCCTAGGGGAACCAGTTTTAGTAATTTATTTTAACAAAAAACTATTTCACACGAGCGGAGGTCGGGCATTAACTAGTTACAAAATATTAGGTACCTACCTTATCTCTCGCGCTTAGATCAAATACTGTAAGTATTGTTTTTTTTAGGTATATCTGCTGACAATTACCGCATTTTTTCTTAGTGTGAATAAAAGTCCGCCCGGCGCCACTGGAAATACCTCCTGGTACATACCAGAGACGCCCATTGGGCCCAACCCTTTGACAAATTAATTGTTTTCCAGATCCAAGCATATTATAAGTTCAAACGCTCGAATCCAGAGCATTGTCACGATCTGCTACCGTCCGCTATCCGCTTGCCGTATGAACATTCTACTGTATCCATCTTGGCACCGCGAGATCAACTTGGCCGTCGTATCATCTTAGTTGAATCTGGAGGTGAGAGGGAATGTCAATAATTACCTATATTCAAAGAATCAAAGAATCAATTTCATTTATTCAGTTTAGGCACATAAAGAGCACATATGAATGTCAACAATTTTATGTCCAGCAATATTATAAAAATACTAAAAAGTACATAAATAACCATTTGAAAATGATTCTTTCGCTGGTTCGGTAATTTGGTTCTCCTGAGAACAAGAAACTCAGGTAGATTTCATTCATTTTTTTCTTTTTCAATATTGTTTTGTTTACATTTTTATTGTATTGTACGAGTTGCTAACAACAGAAGATTAGGGTGACCATGCATTTTTATCATTAAGATATTCGTTTACATTATAGTAGCCTTTCTTCACCAAACATTTTTTCACCACTATTTTATACCTACTTATTAAGAGGCATGTCAACCAAATCCTGAGGAATTTTATTAAATATTTTTATACATTTGCCTACAAACGAATTACCAACTTTATGAAGTCTAATTTTTGCTATTGCCAGTTTATTTTTATTTCTTGTATTAAAATTATGATTATCGGATTTTTTTTGAAGAGAATATGTTCTTCTGTACATATAAGATGTTGTCGTAAACATATTGAGAAGCAACTGTTAAAATATTAATTTCGAGCGAGTCACAGGGTCTGAGTCTATAAATTGCTCGTATAGCTCGTTTCTGTAATATGAATATTATCTCAATATCAGCAGCTGAACCCCACAGCAGCAGACCATATGACATAACGCAATGAAAGTAGCTAAAATAAACTAATCGTGCCGTCTTTTCGTCAGTCAGTGACCTTATCTTTCTAACCGCATAGGCAGCTGAGCTAAGTCTTCCTGCCAAGGCTGTGATATGAAAACCCCATTGCAGTTTACTAGTATCTAGAGTTATCCCAAGAAAAATTGTGGTATTGACTATTTGAACTAATTCATTATTCATAGTAATATGAGTATCCACCTGTCTAACATTGGGTATAGTAAATTTTACACATTTTGTTTTCTTCGCATTGAGCAGCAAGTTGTTACTTGTGAACCAATGCAATATTTCCGAAAGGGTATTATTTACATCGTCAAGTACTACTTTTTATCTATTACTTTTAAAAATTAATGATGTGTCATCAGCAAATAATACTATTTCACAAAGATTTTTAGTGAAGTAAGGAAGATCGTTTACGTATATTAGGAATAAAAGGGGTCCTAATATCGAGCCCTGGGGTACTCCCATGACTAATGAGGCGCCAGAAGAGTATTGAGCCCCAACTCGGTCTTTACGCCATAGTCAGAAACGCCAAGCACTTTAATTGGCTGTGCCATAGCGCCTGGCATTAAGATTTTGTTGCCTTTCATCAACATTTCATCGCAAGGCAACGGGTTTCAACTTTTTTCAAAATTACAATATAGCTGCTACTTTTTAATAAATTCATTCGGCCCTTATGGACATAACCCATTATATGTGTGCCCGGTGACGGTAATAGGCTTGGCCCCTATAGCAAATTGTGGGTGTATAGGCGATATAGGCATGATATGTGTCTGTCGTCTGCGGTCGAAAAAGTCTTGAATGATTTCATACAATGTCTTAAAATCTGGACAAAAAGCAAAAAAAGCGTCTCACGTTTCGTCGCCTGAAATTTCTTGCAGTTTTACAAGCCATACAATTATTTGAAAGCGAGGGCTTAACGTGCACTGCATCAATGTTGCTAAGTTATACATAACGCACTGTATTTACATGCAGTAATATTTTTATTTTCAGAAAGATGGAACCCCCAAGATGTCCCTTTAACAGACGTGTTTCGGGGCATTCAAATGGGTTTAGAAGGTGCCATGGCAGAACCTCAGACTCAAATCTGCGGTATTATCAGCGTCTTCGACATGAAAGGGTTGTCCTTCAAACACATCATGCAGTTTACTCCTTCGTACGCAAAGATGGTTCTTGATTGGATTCAGGTGAAGTAAAATTCAATTTAGGTACTGTAAAAGAACTAGAGAGATTTAAATAAAAGAGAATAGTTAACTGTTACAGTTCATCAATGACGATAACTGTACCCTCTGCCCAATCATGAACCATAAAAATACCTCAACAGGAAAGTTATAGTAGAATAGTTGTATACCTAATCTTTGTACTAGTTTCGAAGTCTTTGGGATTTCTGTCATGAGAATGTCAGCATTCGAACGATAAATCGAACGAAACATATCAGTCTTTGTTCTATACCCAGGGTATTATTCCAGATCAATTAATTGGTTTTTCATAGTATATATATGCACTACACACCACACTTTACCAGTAATTGGTGCTCCCCACATAATAGGGGGGAAGCCTATTGAACCGGGCACTTTTGAAAAACCACTTTGTAATTCAAACCAAATTTTCAACAGCCACTACTTTGTTAAACACTAAATACAATCTCTTCATTCCAAGCATCTTTTAATAATTTTGATTTTTTTTCAAGGAATGTGTGCCGATAAGGGTGAAGGCAGTTCATATAATTAACCAGCCGTATATATTCAATATGTTGTTCGCTATCTTCAAACCCTTCATGAGAGAGAAGCTGCGGTCTCGCATCCACTTCCACGGTACAAATATGGAGTCTTTAATGCAGCATGTTGATCCCAAAGTGCTGCGCAAACGGCATGGAGGCCTCCTGCCTGATCCTGAGATATCTGGACACGTGTTGTGGCAAATGTTAAGACATTATGAAGACGATTTTAAAAGTAAGTGGGGATCCAGTTTTGTTTCTATAAAAGGCAAAGTTTAAACAACAAGGACTAAATCTGTCGCCAGTCGCGAAAATCTCCTTGGCAGATTTGCGGAATATAGCAATTAGTGAATTGCGTCTTACGGATACCACTGATAAAAATACGTAGGTATACCCTGTCTAAATATTCGTGACGCGGAGGTGACAATCATTCGAGTCTCAATACCAATCCCACAAGTCGTCAACAGTACTATTGAAATCCAATAGTGCTTTTGACAAGTAGCGAGATAGACTTACAATTTCCAGCTCCGCGTCACGAGGTTTTAGACTAGGACACTACTGTTATTTTCTCTTATGATATTTTAGAACAAATTGTATAACGAATCATCAGATACGTTCAAATAAAGGAATCAATGTGATGAACGACAAAGATTACTTTATTTGAATGTATAATCCTTGGTCTTATCTGCACAGTAATTTAAGAGGTTTAAAGTTCGATTAAAAAGAACATAAATACTATCTAATTATACGTAAAAAATGATAAATACATACAGCTTAATATGATATCATCGATATAATGAACCGATGTTTGTTTCATTGACTTCAATTATAATCAAGATTGTTTATCTATAGTAGGTAGGGTAGGGTAACGACATACTTCCTGGCAAAATATAGGCTCTTAGAAAACACAGACACGTGATTGTGTGTCGATGATAATGTTCTAATCTATCTTTCTGACCCAGGCAGTAATAATTTGATTCTTTTATTTGTCTTTTCCAGTGGCAAACTCCTATGGCTACATCAAGAGTGCAAATAATAACAAATAGCATAAGCCTTTACAAAACATGAACAGCAGTAATCTTGCCATGACATTTTCTGTGGTTTGTAGGTATAAGTTAAATAAAAGTATTAATATAAATAATCATCTTCTAAAGAGGATTTAATAATAAAATATAATTTAAATTAAAGTTAAAAAAGGGTTTGTGGTAAATATAAGATGAAAATAAAAGACTTTATTATAATTTATTTTTATTTTTTACAATAATGAAATACTTATATAGTAACTTAAATTGTGCTTTCAATTATGTACATGAAAATAAAGAAAATATAAATAATGTGTTTTGTAAATAATTACAAAACTGAATTAGTTGTAGGGTTAGCATACAAATTCGTTGAGCATATTAAAATTTTAAATTCATTAAGTCCTGAACATTGAGACTGTCTAACACGGACAGACTTATGGCCAATAGGTCTTGACCGAGTGCTCCTATTTTCGTTCACAGTTTTCCATAAATTCTGTGTCGAGAATACCACTGAGGGTAGACGGCATATAGTTCGGGTCGCAATTTTCAGTGAATAAAAATGGTGCTATAATGTCGAAAGTCCTACTATCATTGGATAGGAATTATTAGAAAACATTATGTTGGTCTTGTCACCTTGCTATGTAAAAGGAGATATTATAGAAAATAAAGAAAAGACATCCTTAAAAATATCGAAACCTTACAAAATAATGTATTGGAATTCAACCAGTCAAAGATCAACTCATTATGTACCATCGACAAACTGAATATGTAACCAGTCATTTGTGTTATTCTTTAGGTCAATAAAAATCTTGTTTGTCAATAGTTATGTAGGTGAAGATAATATTGGGTACCTGTTATCAAAGATATATAATAATAATCTAACATTCTTACAGTGTTATACTTATAGCTATATAATGTAAAAATATTATTCCTAATCATCACGAACAGTTTATGGATAAGGGTTCATTAATTAATAGGATATTATTTCGCCCAAAAACTTGACTCGAATTGAAGACAACTTTGAAATACAGAAAGATCAAATTATCAGACCTCCGATTTTCAAGTTACGTATGAAATCACAGCCAACTATATTAACGTATTACATAATTATTTTATACTATTTTACTCTAAGTATAATAATATATTTTTCTCCAAAAACCGTAGGTACATCTTATAGCTATTTCTAATTATTTAAAATTAATTTACAGCGAGCTGCACGATTACATGAACATCTACATAGGTACTCGTATTTAATACGACAATTTGTCTGTCTGTCTGTCTGTCCGTCCGTCGCGTTTTTCAATTATAATTAATAATACATACATATGCATGAAATATTAAAATATTCGTAGAAGTTTAAGGAAGGTTTTTGTTTTATTTTTATTTTTTTATATTTAAGGCGATACAAAGTTCGCCGGGATAACTAGTTCTTTATTAATATTTCTATAGACGAAGTATATTTTTAGGCACCTACTCACTCGAAATCAACTTCATCTCGAGTGAAAAAGAAATTTATTTTTCTAAATGTTCATAAATCCGTTAGCTCCTTTATTACAATACCTAAAATATTAACATAAATGGAATAGTAATTAAAAGTATAACAATAAAGTTTATTTAAATTTATATAAACAATATTACTTAAAACTCGTACAAAGGGCATTGCACTGCAGTGGAAAATATGAAAATAGATTTATAAAGATAGAAAATTAAGACCAAGTTTGTAGTGAGTAGCTTACCATGGAAGTTATACTTATGTGGCTTCTTTGGATGAGATTACTTATTATTTTGTTAGGTATACAAAATAATAAGTAATACCTTAACACAAATTACACTTTTTTTTAAGAAAAGTATATAAATTTACCTTAACGATAATCATTTAGAAAAGGGAACTGAGGTATGTCCTAAAATACTAATCGCATTATTTTATTGTTGCCCTACTGGTGTCTATAAACCTATATACTAGTTTGACTGTCTCTATAAAGTAATTTGCTCCACAATAGTCAAAATTTCGACTGTTATGTCATACTAATTGAATGTTATATGAATAATCAATCACAAAACAAGTGTCTCAGTTACCATTATCACAGAATAGAGAATAGTATTTACATACAGAAAGAACTAGCACTCCGATTTTAATTAAAGCACATTCTTTTGTTTACATAGAACATAATTCGAACGTTGGGGTTGTCAGCAAAGTAAAATATATACCAGCATAATTTGACCAATAATTATGACGTTAATGCCTCTATATCAACTCTATGTTCAATGCTGTGTCATAAACAAGAGACAACCCTTACTGACTTACAACTTAGTTGTAGCTGACGTCACGTATTTTATGCGATTGATAGGCGAGTGACATAGGAGTGACATATTCTTAGCTATACCTTTGTGAATGTCTCATATAGGTATAATTAATGATGTGAGTAGACCTCTATACAATGCATACATAAAACGTTTGCCAATACATTCGCAGAATCTCTTTCAAATATTGTTAAGCCACCATAGGTATACCTATATAATATAATAAATAAGTATATTCTTCCATGTCAACAAAATGAAATGTTTGTTTTCATACATTTCTCTTGTAATAAATAGGGTAGACTAATATTACTGAACGTACGGAACTTTCGAGTTACCTGTGTTTATAAACCAATTGGATATCTGTTTATCACCGCGATATGCGTCATTGTCACTGCGTAATATTTCTAATTTTCCTACATTTGCGTATGTAGTCGTAACAATTTCAGTTCTTCTTATATCCATAGGCGTTAATTGCTAAAACAGATAAAAAACCATTTAGTTCGCTTGTATTGTATTATACTTCACTACGACATGGATCGCCACTAGAAATAACTTCAGGGGCGTAAAGGCCGATTTACATTATCTTAGTGTTTAGGATAGTGTTTTAGGATAGTGTTTTAGGATAGAACTTTGGTAGAAACATGTAAACGCTACTCTTTAGTACTACGCTTTAGTATGGTTCTAGTTGACTTTCTAGTTGAATCAAAATAGAATCGCTTTCTATTTTTGGTTCAAGTGATACCACTCCCGTGCTCCCGTAAACCCCGGCGCGTCACTCGGCTGTGTGTAAACACGTAGTTTAGTAAAATCTTTCTTTAGGAGAGTGCCGTGAAACACGAACGTGTTTTTTGATTTTTAAAGATGGCTACTAAATGGTCAGAAGATACAACTATTAAATTTGTGTCTGAATATGTTGTTCACGAATGTTTATGGAACGTTAAAACAATTTGTAAAAATACAAACAGGCTAGGCATTTGGCATACGTTCATTGTGGCGTCGAAATGATACTCTACTGGAAGAAAAGTAAACGTTCACTCGCAGCGCACTAAAGCACTAAAGAGCTTACCTTTCAAGTTGTACTAAAACACTATCCTAAACACTAAGATAATGTAAATCGGACTTCAGAGACGCCCGCGGCAATGGACATAGGAGTAACCGTGGTATCGCGGAATTAAAAAAAAATCTACGACATGGAGGAAAGATTTCAGTAAAAAATTTGGGGGTAGCTAAATTATGTGTCCCGACACAGAGGATTCCTTAACGATTATGTTAAACGAAATCAAGAGAACATGCGATGAACCACATCTTATTATACAGTTCGATTATTACTTGTATAGTTGAAAAGTTTAGTGTAATTGACTTAAGAGTCACCACAATGGTCACCACTCTTTACTTTTCTAATGTACCTTGTACCTTAAAACACCCAATACACGGTTTAAAACTGCTGTTTAAAACCAACGGTGTTCTATTGAAAACTGTTGGTTTTTAACCGTGTAGCCAGAAAAGCGCGTAAACATCACGCGTATGCAATCGTATATTTATCCCTTTAAAGCATTTGATTACCATATTATTATTTTCTCTTCTACATCTTCACATCTACAACATCTAATCAGGCCGGTCTTAGGATGGGTGACCATTTCTTAAGACACTGAGACCCCTCCGTGCCTCGGAGAGCACCTTAAGCCGTCGGTCCCGGTTGTCATACGAACATCTATGGCAGTCGTTAGGGGTAGTTGGAGCCCTAAATCAAAAATCCGACCAGTCTAACTACATAACTTCGATATTGCCCATGGGTTGTGAAGGTCAGATGGCAGTCGCTTCACGGAAAATATCGAAATTCAGCCGAATCGCAGTTAGACTGGAAAGCCGACCCCAACTGAGTTGGGAAAAGGCTCGGTGAATGATGATTCCCATATTATTATTTAAAGCCCTTATCCATCCTACCTTTTCCATCTCAAAGTTCCGTATTGGAATTAATAATTGTAAAAATCGGCCAAGTGCGAGTCTGACTCGCGCACAAAGGGTTCCGTACCAAAACGGCAAAAAAAAAAACACGTTTGTTGTATGGGAGCCCACTTAAATGCTTATTATATTATGTTTTTTTAATATTTGTTGTTATAGAGCAATATAAATAAATCATCTGTGAAAATTTCAACCTTCTAATTATCACGGTTAGATACAGCTCAAGACAGACGGACGGATAGCGAAGTCTCAGTGATAGGGTTACCGTTTTACCCTTTGGGTACGGAACCCTAAAAGCTCCAGTACATACATTTTCTCAACTTACCTATAAACTCTTGATCACATATCAGCAGTAGTTCAAGCCATTGGGCTCCAGTCACGCTAGGAATAGACAGAGTTCCTCCATACTTGTCCGGCAGACATTTAGGACTGATGTATTTATGTAACACCTTTTTATCACTACCCATAAACACTATGCGAGAACGTAGTTTCTCCTTCAGGAAAGGCTTGAATAGTTTGAATACCATGTCGAATATAAACGGCTGGTTTATGATGTATAGGCCTTTGATTCTGAGTGGAATGGCATCCTGTAAATAAAATAAAACATAATTAATACATAAAGCTGGGCATTGACGATGCACCCATTTGGTTTTCGCAACCATAATTTGTTATAAAATGATGAGTGCACCCCAACCGAATGGTAATGCATCCAAACATGGTACCATAGACGGTGGTGCTACTGTTTGGAACACATGGCCATAGTCGCCATAGATAATACACATTGTGAAAAGGTTAGCCATAGAATAAAAAGGATTTCTAGATCCACAATTCAGACTAATGTTGGCACCAATGTGTGGAACTGGTCATAAAGTAATGCTTATGCTGGGTTTAGACATTCGTCTCGCGGTTCGCCTAGCGTCTCGTCGAACGTTTTGACGACTGATGGATCTCAATCGATCTCAACGACATAGTTTATCTTTATTATGTGTCATTTCTTTATTATGTGGATCTAAATCAATTTGGAAATCCCAAAATGTTTCGATAACCATCAAAAATGGGAGAAGGGTCCGTCAATTTTGACAAATGATGGTTGCAAAAACCAAATGGTTTCATCGTGAATGTGGACCTTTATAGGATATTTTTTTTTTTGCTTGGACTGCAGAGAGACTTTATATTTAGTCCTGTCTGTTAAAGTTGTAGAGTATATTTGTCCTGGCTGTTGGAGTTTTGGTTTGATTTACAGAATAATTATGGAGCTTCTATTGTGGCCTGTATCGGCAATAGGCTTGCCCTCTTTTATGTGGGACTAACAAAAGTACTGGCAAAGTTGTGGGCGTGTAATGCACCTTTGCCTACCAGTTCTCAAGCTCAGCCTAGAATACTTGTTTTGGCATAAACAAGTTAGGTAGGTACTGTTCTGGACAACTATTTATCAATTAGCAACTAGGAGTCAAGACTGCAATGAAATGAAATGAAATGATTTATTTATTTGTATAGGTCACTAAATGGCTCTTACAAACGTCAGTAAGTACTTAAAATAAAAAATATCATTGCTTCTATACTTAAATGTACTGCCAGATTCACAAAGCAATAAGTAGAACCGAGAGAAAGAACCTGGCAATAAAACTCTCGGGCCCTCTTTTTCAATAATTGACACATTTACTCATTTTCTTAAGACTAAATGTGGACGAATGTACATTGGTCTCGTGTCAAAATCAATAAGCGTGTATAATGCAACAAAAAAAAAAATTGTAGTCACCTTAGTACAAAATTGCTACAATTACGGCATTTTAGGAGGCGCCTGCACCATGCTCAAGCCAGACACTTTTATCGTTAAGGTAATCAACTGTGTTATAATATGCTTTTTGACATAAAGTGGTCTTTATAAAGGTTTTAAATTTATTGTCGGGCATACAAAGGACCGATTCAGGCAATTTATTATAAAAGCGTATGCACACATTGTGCGTATTTGCGGTTTAACATAGAATAGCCTCACTATTATTTAAAACACCAATGCTAAAGTGTGATTATAATGCAACTACACAAAGGAATTAAAAGAACTAACCTGTAGCCAATCGACGATCCTGCCTGCGAAGCTGGGTGTGAACTGTAGAACATGCTGCATGGACAGGCCTTCCATATCGAAGATGACGACGGCGCCACATATCTGTGACTCCGGCTCTAACATGGCCGCCTCCAGGAACAACACACACCCCTTAAATACTTCGTCAAGCGAACACTGGCTGGGTTTCCATTTTTCTGTAAAGATAAATAGTCGAATTTATATTACTTGTATTTTATGTCATCCTTTCTGGCCGTGGGTATAATATCAATAGGTATATCACATTATTTCCATAAGTTTTGTTGTAAGTTAAGTGGGTGTCCTGTTACAACATTTATCTTTGCGTTTCTTTTTCTCTTTGTTATGAGATCTTTCTCTTTGTTGAGAAGAGAAAAATATTTACATATTAGAATCTTAGTTTCATTCAAAACGACTAATGATTATAGTAACATGATGACAAATAAAGTCTATATTTGGCTCTAAATGATCTCAGTCTACCATTATGGAAAATGGTCCATAATTATGGCGCGTTTAAGAGTGAAGATGACTAAAGATCATGGGTCATACAAAATTAAACTCACTTAGACCAATACGCAGGTACCAAATTCGTTACTCTATATAACCACAGGTATTACGTTAGTATTACGTTCCTATACTTTGATCAAAAATGTCAATTTGTATAGAGGAATATTGCTCAGCAACACGAATGAATAAATAGGGAGCAATTAGCGGAGTAATATTGTTGTATACAGTCTGTTGTTTTTACTGTTTGTGTTTCTTTTTTAATGTCTGCAGCCCAGGTCCACAGCCCCTCCTACGTCCATTGCCGAGCGCCTATTGTTAATATAATATAATAGTACACAGGGAATTTCCAGTGGTGCCCGGCGGTAATTGTGTAGGTTCACAAAACGCCTTTACTTGTAAATAGTAAGTTAAAGACATGAGGTTTTTGAGTACTGATGATATTTTTTACCCATAACAAATAGTTATTAATCGGCTATAATGTATAACTTAATAAGAACAATGCAGTTTCAGCTTTTTCAGACGACTTATCTTGATTCCTGGCTATTATGCGGTAATAGGTGCATAGTTTAACATTGTTCTTTACACACGTAGTATATTGGCGTTCATTATCTGCATCGCGGCGTGACGTGACAGTAGAAACCCAGAAATGCCATTACATCAGCTAATAATATAGTTTTATGGAACATTTTCGTGAGATGAGACTCATATTTTTATAGATAAAAATTCCACCATTAGTACCTTAATAGTTATTTTACAACTTCGTCATTATAAATAGTTATTCAAGAGGAAAGTTTATATATAAAATAATAAAATAAAAATAAAAAATATTTTGGACATTCTCACAAAATGTCCGTTTAGATTGAGGAGCCACTTGGGGTATCTTAATGAAATTTATATAGGTATTTAGTAGTAAGTTTAAAAACTTTGTAAGCCTCAGTCCTCGATTTTGTAGTATAATACTTCAAAAGTTATAAGAACATAAAGGTGGCTCCTCAGTCTAAATGTTTGAGGATTGAGGAGCCTCGTCAGAACTAGGAAAATCATTAATGAATATTTACCAATATTAGGTATGATTTTGTAGCATTCGAGAGTAGTTAGTAGACAAAATCAGAGTTTTGTAGTATATGTGGCTCCTCAGACCATTACTTACGAGTCGTCATTTTTCTAAGAAGTTCAATTAATGCGCAATTTCTTCGTCATTTAGTAGTATGTATAGGTATTAGTTTTGTAGGACAAGATTCAGTAATTAATAATGAGTAGATTAGAAGCTATGGCACATTTTAACTGGCTCCTGATGCGAGAAAACGAAGTTAACTATACCACTAGTTATCGGCTAGTCTATACAACTTACTATCTATACTAAAGAGGAAGGATTTGATTGTTTGTTACTTTGAATTGAACAGTCTCAGAAACTGATGAAACGATTTTGACAATAACTAAATTTGAAAGTACTAAATAACACTAATAAGTAAATTTTATCCTGATAATGTGTTCCCGTAGGTATTGGGAACAAGCCGCGATATTCGGGTAGTCCTACTAATATTATAAACGCGAAAGTTTGTGAGTATGTATGGATGGATGGATGTTTGTTACTCTGTCACGTAAAAACTATTGAATGGATTTTAATGAAACTTTACAATAATATAGCTTATACATCAGAATAACACATAGGCTACAATTTATAAAGATATTGTGTGAATTGTACAAAATATGACGATAAGTGTCCAGTAAGTAGGAAGCGACGATGTCAAACCGAGTGCGCGGGAACGCGACAAAATCTAAATTACCCTAGTTTATTTATAAATCGCCACTTACTTCCCAACTCCAGCATTAGTACCCGTCGGCCAAGTTGGTCCCGCGTCGGCAGCACCGTCAACACATTCTGGTTAAACACGTTGGTTTCCTTACTTGGGATCAGACCATTGTAGTGTTTCGAGTGCTTCACTTTAAAACCGTAGTAACGCTTAATCTGGAAATGGAACAATGAACATTTTGAATGAAAGAAAGGTTGGTAGGTTTATGCGTAAATTGTTTCAATGTCCGTTTAGATTGAGGAGCCACTTGGCGGTATCTTAATTAAATTTATATAGGTATTTAGTAGTAGATAAGTTTAATTTTGCAGCCTCAATCCTCGAATTTGTAGTATAATACTTCAAAAGTTATAAGAACATAAAGGTGGCTCCTCAATCTAAATGTTTAGATTGAGGTGCCACGTCAGAATTAGGAAAATCATGCATGAATATTTACCAAAATTAGGTATGATTTTGTAGCATTCGAGAGTAGTTAGTAGACAAAATCTGAGTTTTTTAGTATTAAAATTAAAAAAGTTATCATACATTATATGAGGCTCCTCAGACCATTACTTACGAGTCGTCATACATACATTCGAATAAAACATATAGGTAAGTACGAGTATAAACAGTTCACATACAATAACTCATCACATAGTCACGTCTTTATTCCCGAAGTCCCGAGACAGAGGTGTACTGTACAGCACTCCTACAATTCACCGGGGGCAAGTCGCGTATTGCAATTGTACCAAAGTACCATCGTATTTGCACGTCGAAGGCAAATTTTTACAGTTTTTGTAGTCTACTAACACAAACGCAGTAGCGAACGTGCGCCTGCTAGCTTGTGACTGCTTGTGACGCGCTAGTAGCTGTTTGCGTGCGTAGTCTTCTAAATTTTTACATATTATTATTTAAACTGCAACATAGCAGCCTGTAATGGGGGGGGGGGGATTGATGACCCAGACCTACTCATAGAAACTAGATAGATATGTAGGGAAACATAGAAACACGTCCAACTATCACCGGTAATATCAAAGTTTTTGTGAAGTGGGATGGGAATGGGTTTTTTTTTTTGGAAGGGATGGAGTTTTATCACTTGCGGGGGGTTCTTATCCCCAAGAGGTAGACAGGTTATTGCCATTTTCAGTGCTTTGGATAAACAGTTGGCTTTACTAGGTAAGTAACTAACAATTGGCAAAATAACTACTTAAGCCTTCGATCAAATGTCTTACTACTCGTAGTACGGTGTCTTGCGCGGTGCTTCGCGCCGCACCACGAAATAGGTTTTGGCCTATAACTTTTGACCCCTTAGGGCTAGGTCAATTTTTCGTCATAGAGGGGTTAACCATCATTGGAGCATTAGCAGTTCTCGAGAGTTAAGAGGGGGAACATTCCCTATTTCTATATATAGATATATATACATGACACTTGTCTATGGATTTTTAAAACTACCCAGCCAGTTATAGAAGTCGTTTTAGATATATGTCTTATATACATCTATGACTTAAGTATTTGTACATTCGCACATAGGTAGAGGTAGGTTACATATTTATTACTTTGTGTATAATTATATATTAGGGTATTATAATCAATTTTAAAGAGTCTAAAGACAAAGAAAGGCTCTATCTGTTTCTTCCGCAGTTAGCCCTAACATTGCTGTAAGACGTGAAAATAGTACAGAAAAGTACTAGTGAAAAGAGTAGTAAGAGTCCCACCAAGATTAAGTTACAGCCTACCATAGTAGTTAGTTCCTCAATTACCGGTAGATGGCGCTCTGGCGACGCCGTAAGTCGCGATATTAAAAAACTTAGATGTCTTGGGCTAGTGGTGTCTTTGTCAGTTGGTAGAACGTTCCTCCTGGAAAGGAATCATTCGCTGGTTCGGGTCCAGCCCAAGGCTATAGTTTTTGTGATTCATATATTAAAATTATATGAGAAAAAGTTAGCATAGGTACTTAGAAAAAAAAAGGTAGGTACCTACTTCACTGCTTATAAAATATATTAATAAGATTAAGTTATTCATTTTTGAAAAAAACTCACTTGTACACCATTCCACAAATATTTTATTTTCTGACCGGTTTCGCCTTATGGCATCATCAGAGGTGTTCACTCCTACTTAATCCACACACATAATTCACTTTTATAACACATTTTCTACTAATATTATTTATTTTTACTTTCAGAAACTATTTCGTTAATATTATGACATTAAACTGAGTACCCACCCATTAATTTTTTAATAATATCATTATAAAAGTAAGACAAGTACTTTAATCACTGCCTTAAAAAAGAATTGTTATAATTACCAAGCTGTAGGCACTCTCCGGGTAGTATTTGCAGGGCCGCAGAAATCTGATCAGCCAAGCCTCGTTGTCGTAGGGTACATATAATTCTCGATCTCCTGAAAAAGTTAATTGTAAAAGTAAATAAACTGATAATGGTATAACTCTAAGGCAATTGTATGTATAAGTCTAGGAAGAGAGCCGCCTCGTATCTTGGCTACCTTAGGCCTCACAGTTGTTGCTCCTTGCCGCCAATGAGTTGATTAACAACTAAGTAATTATTTAGATTCTACATTTAACTGTAAGCTTCTACTACTACTAGTACGGTGTCTAGCGCGGTGCTTCGCGCCGCACCACGCTATAGGCCTATAACTTTTGACCCCTTAGGGCTAGGTAAAATTTTCGATTTTTTGGCTTGCCTCCAGATCGAGGGCTATCCATAGAGGTGTCAACCATCAGTGGAGCATAAGCAGTTCTTGAGAGCTAAGAGGGAGATACCCTATTTCTATATACTCGTATATTCGGTGCCGTTAGTAGTATAATTATCTTTTGAAACTGAATTTAAAAAGAACCTTTGATATTTATCACGATAAATCCCGTTCAATCACAGATAATAATAAAAACCGGCCAAGTGCGTGTCGGGCCACGCATAATATAGGGTTCCGTAGTTACCAATTATAGGCTCTATAACTCCTAAACTAACAAATTTATCTGGTCCGTTATAGTTTTCCTTTAAAGTTCATTATATGGACTATACCATCATGATTTTTTCAGATTCTTCGAACTAGCCGTTTAGATTTTAGAGGGGACGGACGGACTCTAAAAAATGCGATTTAAAGTTGAATATCTCGCAAACCGACCCCTAAATCAAAAAATTGTCTTAGCAACCTCCCAATGTTTTAAAAATACCTATCTAATGATACCCCACACGATCAAAGTTATCCTTTTACATTTTGGGAGGAAAGCCGAGGACAGACGGACATGACGTCACTATAAGGGTTCCGAGTTTTGGCTACGGAACCCTAAAAATAACGGTCGAAGAAGCATAATTTTCTACCAACTTGAAATCCAATTGAGTTCTTTTTATAAGGTCACGTTACTGATCCTTAAATTGTTCGTGCCTTTAAAAGTACCTGGTATTGTTTTCCTAATCTTAGGTAGCAGTGACTTACACCGAGGTTATCTATGCTTACACCTTAATTGACCTATTGTTAGTTGTACTATTTATATCTCCCATCGATTGTTAGCTTGATTATATTCTTATAGGTATACAGTAGTATATAATCACGCCTTTTCCCCGAAGCCGTATAGAGGCATATTAAATGGCCAGATTTTGCCAGTTAGGTATAGCCAGTCAAGACCTTGAAGTTTACCGAAGACTCATCATTGCGTGTGAAGTTGGCTTGGGACCCTTTTTTTGTCGTCGATACTGATTTATATTCAGAGATTAATTAATATTTAAAACAATGGGGTAAGATGTTGAAGTTTTAATATAATTGCACTAATTTCGCTTAATAGAAGACATTATAAACGTCGACATAAATATTTCACCTACTCACGAGGCATTCTCAAGACTGTCTCGTTCACACTGTTCTCTTTGAGACAATCTTGAGAATTGTACCATTGTTTTATCATGGACTTTCGCCGGGTGACGCCTGATTCCATTCAATATAATTAATATTTGTTAACAAGTAGGAATATTAAAAATTTAACAGCATAAGGTCCATGAAATAATAATAGACTCGCTTTAATACCTACCTTTCAAGAAATATAAAATAATATCGTATATTATATTATTAAAAGAATTGTACTATCTGTGGTATTATCTAGGTTATTTGTTGATGTAATAATAATAAAATTTACAAAATACAACTAAAATAAGTAGGTAAGTAAAATAATGTTAACAAGTAATAATCGCTATAAATAAATAAATACCCACGGTTTTTTTTTTAATTCCGCGTCTCACGCTGCGTCCGCTTCCACGTCCATTGCCGGGCGTCTCTGGTACGCACGCAGAAGGTATTTCCAGAGGCGACCGGCGGAACGCATTTTTATCGGCACGATGAAAATAATGTGTTATCTTATAATGGATGCTAGATCTTTGTTTTAGCTAGTAACCAAATTATCTGTTCAAACAAAATGCAATGTGAATTTAACTCGTAAATTAAAATCCACCAATTCACATCTACTTGTCATTTCAAATATAAACATTGGTTTCTGATTACTTTTTCCTTATTGAGTCAAAGTCAAGTTATATGTAGTAATGCCAGATTTTTGCAAGGCAATAAGTATCGCCTTTTGGTTGAACTAATTAACTTATCTTAAACAAACTACAAACTCTATAGGTACAGTCGGCCCCAAAAGTCGCTGAACACATTCAAACTTCCAAAACATCTGAACACTAAAATTGTCATAAGTCAGTGACGTAACACGAGAACAAAATAAACTCAACATATAAACGTCCATAAAACGCTGAACACTAGTATTCCAAAAGTAGCTGAACTTCATTAACATCATAAGTAGATTAACAAATCATATTTTCAATGTTGTTGCCTGTTAATCTAATTTTGGTGGTCGTGATGTTACACGAATTTTGGTCTTTTGACATGTAGGATAATTTGACAAAAGTTCAGCTGCAATTGCAGTTTTGACACCTTCTTTGGATTAGTGTCACATTTATAAACTCCATGAACATAATATTCAGAAAACCATTCAGTCACTTTGTTTGCTTCCTCGGGTATAATTTCCTCGCGAATAATATCAAATGCGAATGGTATCTCAGTCGGATCTAAAAAAGCAAGGGCCGCTAGATGGCGCATTTGATGCGTAAAATTACTGTCACTAACATACTTTTTTGATAATCCTTCCTTTTGGATATGCTTCCAAATATTTTGGGATAAATGAAAATAACAACATTTGTGTATTGAATTTGGGAAAACACTTTCACTAGCTCTTATCGCAGCTAACTCAAAATCTGTGATAATGAAGTTTGGGTCGAGATTAATTTTTAATTGATTGTATGCAAATCGCAGTACAATTTGTAAAAATATGCCATAAATTCTTTCAGATTTACTCGACAAAAAACCATAAACAAGTGGTAGTACCTGCTTCGTATCGTCGTTCTGGCCCACTTGCCCATGTATCGAATACAATTGGTAAAACAGACTTGGACAACACTGAAACGTGCCATCCATAATCCAAAATTGAGATTTATCCAAAAGGCGAAGATTTGTTTTTGTACTAAACACAAGAATTGTATCGGTCTCATCAACGTAATGGCCAATCAAAAATTGTTCACCTTCAAATTTGGTGTACTCGTCTGGTATGACAATATCATTTAATGTTTTCGGTAGTTTTGGTTCATTTCTAATCCTTTCTCTATGAATAATCAAACGCATAGCTTCTTTTGACGGCATAAAAGGAGATGCCGTACTAGGCACGTCCTGTATACTTTTCTGAATAATTTGCCCAGGCCTATCAAAACTGTCGGCAGCTTTTCTTTTTAGTGAGTGCCTGACGGTATTTGCTTCCGCCATATTCGAATCTGGTTCATGAAGATGAGATATATTGTTAAATTTGTGTACATAATGATCATCTCCATTCTTTCTTGTAATTACCGTGGCAGCACAGCTCGACGACTTTTTTCTCACGCAATTCCAGTAGAACACATTATCACACTTTTTATTAATCATATATAGAAACCCATCAAGGAACAAAAGCTTATTATTTTTATGCGACATAACAAACTCACATTTAATGTTCTCCATTTTTACTTTTTTTTTTTTTTAATTCCGCGGCCCAAGGCCGCGGCCACTCTAACGTCCGTTGCCGGGCGTCCCTGGTTACTAGCAGAGGGTATGTCCAGTGGCGCCCGTCGGACTTTGACCACCCCTGTGGTCTCTGCGGGTGTTTGGTCGGGACGAAAATCCCGCGTCATTGGGGTCGGGTTTTATCCCGCGTCAGTGAGTGAATCTGGTTGCGTGCTATGGGGCAAAGGCCCCGCAGCAAGCAACCCTTCTAGCCTGCTTCTGTAAGGACGGTGGGTGGCGATCCCGCCGTCCTCAGGCCCCGATCATGGAGGACGATAGTCTTGGGCGTAGTCGCGTAGTCTGGGGCGGCCTGGCCGCCGACTACGGAACTCGGCGGGGAGGGTACGCTCCCTCTCCCTCCCGGCCGCCCTCCATTTTTACTTGTCATTATGACTTACACATGACTTAATATGATGAAGCGATATGAGTGTTGTAGAACAACAAATTCATTAAATGACACTTGGGAAAATACTATCTACCCACATAATTTCTATAATTTTGCAGTGAATATAAGTACCTGGTAAACTAAATGTTTTTAAAATGCACTGTCTATTTGTAATGTAAAATAGTAAATACATAGTGTTATTTATCATTGTTGAGTTAAACTTCCGCTTAAATATATTTATCATAATAATAGGTACAAACAATTACTAATATCCGTGTTTGTCCCTTTATGAGAAATGAAGTACATTTATTTTTACACAAATTTGCTAATTATAATGTTGTAGGAGTACCACTAACAGTGGGGAGGCATTTCATACTTCGCTGCAGTGAACTTTAGAACTGGCGTACATCGAACTCGTATGCTTTCGAACTAACGATACGTCGGCCTTGCATACTTCGCTGCAGTGAACTTTCGAACTGGCGTACATCGAGATCCTGTACTTTAGAACTAACATACGTCGACATTTTAAACTTCGACATTCAGTAGCGGAGTCGTACGCTCCCTCACCCTACCGGCCGCCTCCTTCACGAGCATTACCTGCTCGCAGAAGGAAACGGCCGCGTTCCACTGGCTCCCGCTAGAGACCATGGCTCGTAGCATGGTCTCCAGCGAGAGCGTATTTACGCCCAGGCCCACAGCGAGGTCCCGGCGCTGACTCGCCCATGCTGAGCATTCCACCAACGTGTGGAATGCTGTGTCTTCGCCGGAAGCCTCGGTGAAATACAATTGACAAATGATTTCCCGCCAATGGTTTTTTTTTTATTACTAAGAAGGTTGCAACGTTTAAAAAAATATAACATTCGAAATTCAAATAGTTCCGATTAGCTTAAAGTGCAAAACTTTTAGTGTGCCCTGATGTAGTTTCTTTTTTTTTATTCCGCGGTCCGAGGTCGCTGGAGTCTACGTCTATTGCTGAGCTCCTCTGGTTCACTACTAGCTCTGGTACAAGCTGTTATAGAATCTTCTAAAATTCCAAAAGGTACCTACTGTAGAAATTTGAAATATTTGGTTTATTTTAGAAGTTAGATTAAAAAGTTATTTTTAGCTCAGACTTCATAAATAAAATTAAGTACCTACCTACCTATGTCAGTTTAGGTTTTTTTATTTTTTTAAATTTTTAGTGGAATCTAAGTTTATTATTGTGTTTAAATTTAGGAAATTTGTGTTTAAACTGTTGGGAAAATCAAGCAGGCGCACGGCTTCAATGAGACAACCAGGAAAAATATTTCAACGAATTCTTTTTGATGTTATTAATGTAATACTTAATAACGTGTACATATTATGTATTGTCTTCAAGACGAATTCGTAGGAATACTTGTTTTTATGTTATTAATATTTATTTAGGATTACTACTACGGATTACTTCTTCATAGAATATTTTACTCGTAAAAAATATGCTGATAAGTATTAAACAGTGGATAAGTATATTTATTTACAATAAGAATTACAATATACATAATTATGTACTAAAAATATTTACACTACAAAATATCGTTTAAAAGTCCTCTGCGTCATTGCTGACTGAGAAGGTTATCAGAATGCTGGCTGTGTTGCCACGTTGGATGGCCATACTTATTCTTGGGGATTTATAAAACGATCGAATAATATTCTATCCGTGCGACCACATTACTAAGTGAGCGACTAGAAATACAGAGAGGGTTAATTTCTTCTTTAAACAAAATGGGTAGGTTAAAACTGTGACCTCCTGCGCCAGCTACGGCCAGAAACGAATTGCATCGCCCAAATGTTATGAAGTTTCTCATTTTGTATTGTAAGTTACTGTTCTCGTCACTCGCAGTCAGTCGCTCACTTAGTAATACTGTCGCTCACTTAGTAATACTAGTCGCTCACTTAATTATTTTTGACACTTAAAACTTTATTTTACAGTTACTCGTTTTAATACTACCACTTAATCTTTGGGCCAGGAAATAGCCAGAAAGTATTTGTATAATAATACCCATATAATAATATGGGTATGATTTTATGAATCACCTAATAAATGCATTTTAGTAATTTATCAATACCTAATATTTATTCCTAAAATAGTAGATCTGTCACCTAAATTGTAAAACCAAAATAAACGATAACCTACCTAAATATTAATATAAAAAACCGGCCAAGTGCAAGTCGGCTCAAAAGGTTCCGTACCAAAACGGCAAAAAAACACGTTTGTTGTATGGGAGCGTTTTTTAGCTAGTATATCTAAATATGGGAGCCATTCCATTCTGTGTTTTAGTATTTTTTGTTATAGCGAGAACACAAATACATCATCTGTAAACAATTTCAACTTTCTAACTATCACGAGATAGACGGACGAACGGTCGGACAGCAGTCTTAGTAATAGGGTTCCTGTTTTAACCTTTGGGTACCGAACCCTAAAAATTTAAGTAATCTCAGTCATCAAATATTAATATTGGGTGTCAAATTAACACAAGTAGGTATACTTGGTTGGTGCATTGCCCAAGTCCCGAACAAGGTGCCTGTCAGCAGGTGCTACGCGTACAGAGAGAACTTGGTTACCAGAGATGTGACCTTTTCACGGGGATTGTACGATAAAACTAAGCTGTAACTAAGTAACTCAGCAAGCGTCTGGGGGAAGAGACTGGGGATCTCCGCGCAGGCAGCTTTCTCGCGCAAAGACTCTCATTGGCAATTCAGCGCGGGAATGCTGCCTGTGTTATGGGCACTCTGCCTAAGTCTCCCTGCCTTACTTATTTATTTTAGTTTTAGATAGGTAGTATAGTTTTTAGTTTGTTAAGGTTTTTTTTAAATTTAATTTTCCTGTTCCTTGTGTATATTCATGAAAAGCTGTAAGGAAAGAACAATAGAAATGTATATTGTGTTGGGTCAATTTAGTCATTACAAGGCTATATTTATATAATGTTAGTGATCTGGCGCTTATGACATTGTAAAGTAACTATCTTAAACACTGTCAGTAGTCAAACTAGTTGACAGTTCTGTGGCTACACTATAATGTAAACACGAAACGTCAACGTCAAAGCCGTTGACATTTGGTGGCATTAGTTTATTAATTATTCGTTGTACAATGTGAAGCGGACTAGTTGTGTGTAATAAATCCATATAAATCTGTAGAATCGTTGTTTCCTTTCTGAGATATAGAGTTGCTCCTTTAATTACTATCTTCAAACTTACCTTCCAGCAGTCTTCGCAGCTCCTCAATAGCAGGTTGGACAACCTCAGGCGTTTCTCGGAGCTCCCTCCGCGCTATCTCTTTAACGGATTCATTGGGTTCGTCTAATTCAAACTGCAGTAGGAAGTCACCCAAGTGCACTTGGGGTATCTTATCCAGGTCCGTGAGCATATGCTGTGATACTGAAACAATAGTCACAACATGTTTAACTATTATCATGAAGAGTTCTTGTAACTCAGAATAAATTTACGAGCTGAAGCCCGTGGCTACGCCCGCTTTACTAATTATATACACAAAAACCTTTCTGGAGTACCACTCTATCGATTGATGAAAACCGCATTAAAATCCGTTGCGTAGTTTCATTGATCTAAGCACACATACGGAATGGCGACTTTGTTTTATACTACGAGTATGTATGTTATAAATTATGATGTTGAGTAGATATTAGTAAGTACTAGTTATCCCGGCAAACTTTGTACCGCCTCAAATATAAAAAAAAAGAATATTTTAATATTTCATGCAAATGTATGTATTATTAATTATAATTGAAAAACGCGACGGACGGAGAGACAGACAAATTGTCGTATTAAATATATAGATTACTCGATATCGCCGATGAGTTTTTGAGGTCAGATGGCTCTGGTCGCTTCACTGGAAATATCAAACATTCAGAACAAAAAAAACTTTTTTGAACAAAAAAGGAGGAAGAGGGAGTATGTTGTATGTTTTTTTTAATGTTTGTCACCTCATATCTCTGTACTGGGTGAACCGTTTTGATTTGTTTTTTAAATGAAATCATGCTACTTCCGAAATGGTCCCATTTAAATTTGGTCCCATTCCGACAATTAATTGGTCGCATTTTGCTAATTTAAAGTCGGTTGTTGTGTCATTTTTTGACATGTATTTATTTGGTCTGTGGTTTAGCCGTGAAGGAGACTGTAAAACCGATCCCAACTGAGTTGGAAAAGGGCTTAGGTAGTAGATATTTATGATATTTATACGAGTATCACGATTTAAACTCGTTTATTTCTATGAACTTATATTATTTTTTGTGCGTTTTTGGGTGAAATTATATAATCATTTAGGTAATCTAATCTTTATCGAAATAGATTTGTTTCATTCAAATTATATACTGGTAAGCGCTTAATTTAAAGTGTTTCATAACGTCAGGTAGGATTTTTATTGATTTTATAAATAACTGAACTTTAAACCAAGCCAGTGTAAAATGACCTTTGAGTTTATAAATAACAAGATTGTTTTGCAGTACAAGCTCATAGTTCTAATTATTTTATGGTAATCGTGTTATTACGTTAACTAGACCTATATATTATAACATACTACAGTTGTAATTAATGTACCTAATTGTATAAAATCATGTTATTGCATTGTAAGTAAATAAATATCTATCAGTTTAAAGTTTTTCTTTACTACCCAAGGTTAACTAAACGAGCCATGGTCTCTAGCGGGAGCCAGTGGAACGCGGCTGTTTCCTTCTGCGAGCAGGTTATGCTCGTGAAGGAGGCGGCCGGTGGGGTGAGGGAGCGTACCCGCAGGATTAGCAACACCCACCGTCCTTACAGAAGCAGGCGTCCTCCTCACACACGCCTTCACTCACCGACGCGGGATAAAACCCGACCCCAAACATGCGGGGTAACACCCGACCACCAAGCAGCGGCCACACAGGCCAAGGTCCGCCGGGCGCCACTGGGAATTCTTTCAGTGCTTACCGGAGGCGCTCGGTAATGGACATAGGTGCGTAGGTAACTAAACTAGTAGATCGTCATCTACTAGTTAACTTAAGAGTATGGTCAGACTAAATATGACATGCGTTGACACTTTAGCACCTTCACACCTTTCAAGCACATCTGGATGTGCCGGCGCTGCTGCTGCATCGGCTGAAGGCCTCAAACGACGTATATGCTAACCTAGCAGGTGGTTACATATTTGAGCCGTTTGGGGTTGAGACACTGGGGTCATGGGGTCCAAGTGCTCGTCGCTTTTATAGAGACATTGCTAAACGCTTAATCGATGCTTCTCAGGACTCAGAAGGCTGGCTATTTTCTGGCCCAAAGAATAAGTATCGTCATCCAACGTGGCAACACAGCCAGCATTCTGGGAACCTTCCCAACGATATTTTGTAATGTTAATATTTTTAGTATATAATTATGTATATTGCAATTCTTATTGTAAATAAAACTAAATAGGTACATTACCTATAGTAATTATACCTACTAAGATTACATCTGAATTCTAACATGCTTCAAAGAATTCCTCCGTCTCGTCGCCGACTGGCAATATTCCGAGAAGGCTGGCAGAATTTTTATTGTAATTATGAATTGTAGGTACACATGGGTTTCTGCTCTTACCATAGTAGGTACTAGCCAATACATATTAAATCATAATCATAATATATATAAAACAAACGTATAAAACAAAGTCTGTCCGTCCCTATGTATACTTAGATCTTCAAAACTAAGCAACGGGTTTTAGTTTTCACCAATGGACATAGTGGTTCTCGAGAAAGGTTTTTTTGTATAATTTGCCAATATTTAAAAACGTGGCTCCATCGATGTTCTTCGATGATTTCGCCAATGTCAATGTAATGCTTGATATTTCCCGCACAGAAGAACTAATTACTTAACTAGTTCACGGTGTGGGACAAAGAAACGTTGTTCGGTATTGCAATTGATTGTCTGAACCGGATTTTTGCGGAGTGCCAGAGGTAACCTAAAAAGCCACCAGCCACGCGCTCAGCAACTCCAAGCAGATACTCAAAGTGACGTTTTTCTATATAGTGACGTTTATGTAAGTGCCACTCAAGCATTAAACAGCACTTAAATATTTGAGTGACGTTTCAGTACAATTCGGTCGTAAGTCTATCAATCAAAACTGAAAGATAATCCGTTTAGGTCAGTACCTACTTAAAAAGTACTATAAAAATTAAAAATATTACGGCTTCTGTGTATATTTTACATTTTACATGTACTGCCAGATACGCAAGGGTCAGGGCACAGGTCTGTAAGGTAGAACCGGTGAGAAAGAACCCCGATAGAAGAAAAAAGCTTACATCCACTCTGTCTATATCGCTGACGGGTGTATCGCAGCGCAGTGCATCGGAGATTAGCGTGTAGGGTAAAAGTCGGATATTTGCAGATACCTACATGCCGCGGTTTTTATACGTTCAACAGTACGTAGGTATGTAATTTATACAGAAATAAGTTTCTGTAAAAATTACTGTCGAAGCACTTAGAAGAGTGTGAGTGTGTGCGAGAGGATAATAATATAATAAATCGTGATTAGACACGAATGATGAGATATCAGGCAACTTATAAATTGAGTAATCTATAGGTAGGTAATAAATATGACACATATCACGCCTATATCCCGAAGGGGTAGGCAGAGGTTAATTACACACCCACTATTTGCCAGTATTTTTAATCCCACGTAATAGGGGCAAGCCTATTGCCGTCACCGGGCACACATATAATGGGTTACATCCAAAATGGCCGAATTAATTTAATAAAAAGTAGCAGCTATATTATAATTGTGAAAACAAAAATTAAGACCTTGCCTTGCGATCAAATGTTGATATAAGGCAACAAAATCTTACGGGCCAGCCGCTGTGGCACAGCCAATTAAAGTCCTGGGCGTCTCGGACTAGTAATAAATATAAAGAGGAAATATATGATTGTTTGTTTGCATTGAACAGGCTCTCCGTAACTACTCAAGCGATTTAACATATTCTCGTTTATATTATTTGGGAGTGATTCGAGTCATTCAATTATTATTCGTTCGTTAAAATTAACTTTTAATAAATAGTTTATAAGTAAAATTCATCAATTAAATCAGTAGTAAAAATACCAAAGGTTTGTTCGTTAAAATATTCTTTAGTCAACTGTTTTTCGGCCAAACGTTCATTCGATCAGTAATAAAAATGTTTGTTCGATAAAACTCTTTTAGTCAGTTGTTCATTCGATCAGTAGTAGAATGGCCTAATGTTTTATCGGTCACACTTCAAATGATCAAATGAATTTCGGAGACCAGTGGTAAACCCGCTATATACTTTTTAGATGTCTTTCCTCGGGAATCCGGAAGGAGAACACTATATTACGCGGGCGGAGCCGCGGTGACCTGCTAGTACTTTATAATTTACTAGCGGACGTCCGCGTCTTTGTCTGCTTGACAAATTATATACTAAAAACCTTCCTCGAGAACCTCTCTATCCATTGGAAACCGTATCTAAATCCGTTGCGTAGTTATAAAGATCTACGCATCAATCTATATCTATATACATATATATAGAATGTAATTTTTGTCCCCTCTTAGCTCTCGAGAACTGCTTATGCTCCAATGATGGTTGACCCCTCTATGGATAGCCCTCAATCTGGAGGCAAGCCAAAATATCGAAAATTTGACCTAGCCCTAATGGGTCAAAAGTTATAGGCCAAAACTTATGGCGTGGTGCGGCGCGAAGTACCGCGCAAGACACCGTACTAGTACATACAGAACGGGCGACCGACTTCAAATTTCCGAAATGGGACCAAATAATTGTCGGAATGGGACCAAATTGAAATGGGACCACTTAGGAAGTAGTAGCTTTCAATTAAAAACAAAATCTGTTCACCCAGTCCCAAAGATATGAGGTACCAAACATAAAAATAGAAAAAAGCATACAGTCGATTTCAGAACCTCCTCCTTTTTTGGAAGTCGGTTGAAATGCAAAATAGAGTCTATTTTATAAGCTTTTATTTACTTTCACATGTCCCGATGCCCGTGTGTAATGAAATCTTCCACAGCATACTACAGTTTATACAGGAATATCACTTTGTCACAACTTGTGTAGGTACATCCAATAAAATAACAGTTATGGCATGTCAGTATGACCACCGCGAAACACCCCAGCAGGTTGCCTAATACTGTAGTTGTTTGCCACCATGATGGTTGAACATATAGTTTACGACGAGACTAATTACGACAACATAACCTACAATATCAAAACACAATAAGTATCTTTATTTTCCGGCTTTCTCGATGGAAAATGACTTCACTTATGGAGTCTACAAGTGACGCTGAATCGTTCGACATATTTTTCGTGTATGTGCGCTCATCTTTTATGTCAGACAATTGCTAGTATGGCCAACTACCATTGTTCTTTAACACACTTCCCGGTTTCCGAATGAACTGAAACCTTGCCAGCTTATGTAAGCCGCATAACAATGCAATATTATGATGATAAAAGCTTGATTAAAAAAAAAAAGATTCTATTGTTATTAAAATCTGTGTTGATGTAACAGAAGATATTTTTTTCCCAGAGTTCGTTTGTAGGTATAAATAATATTGTAGCAAATATAGTAGTCTCGGCACACAATATGACCTCGTCGCATTTGGTGTCGAGACACTAGATTCATAGGGCCACGGTGCGCATCAGCTCTTCACGGAACTCAGCAAGCGTCTGAGGAAGGAGGAGACTGGTGATCCCCGCGCAAGCAACTTTCTCGCGCAAAGATTCTCATTGGCAATCCAGCGCGAGAATGCTGCCTGTGTTGTGGGCACAGTGCCTAGAACTCCCTGTTTTACATAATATTTATTTTAGGATTTTCGTTTTAGATAGTAAGTATATAGTTTGTAGTTTACATTTAACCTTCTCGTAATTGTATTTTCCTGTTTCTTGTAAATATAAAGCCACTGGAAACGGCAAAAAAAATATTATTAGGATGTTCGATTCAAATTATTTCCCGAAGTGTTATTTACGTAAAAGGTAATGCAATAGGTAACGGAAGTAGTTTTATTTTAACTTTTATTAATTTATAATTATTATCTAGGTTGAATCTGAGGTCAGGACCTCAAAATGGAAATTTAAGCCTCCACTCAATTATATACCTACTTTTTGTATACTACTCAAGTTACCTACTCAAGTTCATGTTACCTAATTACTTTTTTTTTTTTTTTTTTTTAATTCCGCGGCCCAAGGCCGCGGCCGCTCTAACGTCCGTTGCCGGGCGTCCCTGGTTACTAGCAGAGGGTATGTCCAGTGGCGCCCGGCGGACTTTGACCACCCCTGTGGTCTCTGCGGGTGTTTGGTCGGGACGAGAATCCCGCGTCGTTGGGGTCGGGTTTTATCCCGCGTCAGTGAGTGAATCTGGTTGCGTGCTATGGGGCAAAGGCCCCGCAGCACGCAACCCTTCTAGCCTGCTTCTGTAAGGACGGTGGGTGGCGATCCCGCCGTCCTCAGGCCCCGATCTTACCTAATTACTTGTAATAAAGATACATAATTACCTTTATAGGTATAGGCACAGAATAGGGAATAGTACTTACATACAGAACTTGTACTCCGACGTTAATTAAAGCACATTATTTTGTTTACAGAGAACATCATTCGAAATTTAGGGTTGTCCAGTAAAGTAAAATATATACCAGCATAATTTGACCAGTAATTATGACGTTAATGCCTGAATATCAACTCTATGGTCAATGCTATGTCACAAACAAGAGACAACATCAAGATTTACAACTTCAAGTTGTCGCTGACGTCACGTATTTTTTTGCGGTTGTTAGGCAAGTGACATAGGCCTGCCCATAGTGCCCGGAACAGATAATAGGTTAGGTGTGTAACTATAAAAAAAAAAAAGTGTGTAACTATAACGTACAATTAAGTCAACTTCTTACACGTTAACGTACCGACAATTAAATTTATGCTGCTATGGCGTAATTGTTCCGAAATTAGAACAGCAATCATGAGGTTGGCTACTAATTTAACCTGTTAAACCTACCAACTGTAAAATGCTGTGTAGATGTAAAACGATGGTCATAGATCTAAAATTAAAAAAGAAATAGGTATTACCTTATAAAAATACAGATAACAAGGTAAGTACTCGTACTATATTAAATAACATGTGGAAGTAATAAGTGAAAATTAAAAACGCAATAAACCTTGGGTTTGTACAAATAAAAACGTTTAATCAAGGTTTGTGTTTTAACATATTTAATCATTTCGTTTTTGCTCCAAGCTTCCACATGCGTCATTGTTTGAAAATTTTGACCCGTGACTTTGAATAACTTTTTTAACAGACGTGTGTCGTGGAATCGTTGGGATGAGCACTTAATTAATTTTCTTTTTAATGGTAAAAGTCTCTACTTATGATATAACTGAACAGGGCTTAAATATGTACCACAGAAAATAATTTCATTTTAAAAGGGTAATTTATTTTTTTAAGTTCTGAACCATGATCATCATTTATAGTTGTACTTTAACTTATTATATGTTACATATTTTAGGTTTTAATTAAAATTACTACTTAATATACCATTTTTCATACTTTTTAAATTTTACTTTACTTAAAATTGCCAATAGGTAGGTACCTACTCTCTAAGCACTATAAGTATTAGTTCGCCCGCTTGACAAATTATATACGAGTACACAAAAACCTTCATCGAGAACCACTCTATCGATTGATTAAAACCGCATCAAAATCCATTGTGTGGTTTTAATGATATAAGCATACATAGGTACAACAGACGCGACTTTGTTTTAGACTATATGTTATGGATATGTAACCAAATTAAACATAATATTTATTACAGTTGTGTTTAAATGCTACTTAATAATAAGTAGGTACCTTCTTAATTGAACTATGGGGAATGCTTAAGTGGAATAGGCATAACTGCAAACGGTAGTATTACATGAATGTAGTAATACAACCGACAGTATAGTTGTGTAAGCATCACTAGATTATTACCGATTAAAACCAATAATTTAAATAATTGCACACATAAAAGATTTAAATAAAAAAATATGATAAACTACTCACGTCTACCCATGTTTAATTAGTAATCGTAATTAAAAAAACACTAGAAATGATTTGATACACAGAGCAACGACGCGTTGAGCGTACAATCACGTACTGAGCTGGGAAGTTAACAAACATTTGCTTATATCGAGCATCTCATTCACAATACTGCTACAAGTTACAACCATTACAACTGTAAACTTTACGCGCAGATAAGGGAATTAATTTATTATTAATAATTGTAACACATATTCTACCTACTTCTGAATGTGTTAGATGTGTGTAGATTCAAAGTGAATTGGTCAAGAATGGATAATGATACGCGACACAAAATATACCGCATGTCTATTAGAGCGTAGCATGCTCAAGGTATCGGAACGTTACTCGGATCGGAATTCGGAATGTTCCAAATGGCTTTGGTGAATGGAAAATCATTCGATATTCAAACTTGTTAAGTTCTACGGTGTCTTGCGCGGTGCTTGCGCCGCACCATACTATAGGTTTTGGCCTATAACTTTGGACCCCTTAGGGCTAGGTCAAGTTTCGAATTTTTGGCTTGCCTCCAGATCGAGGGCTATCCATAGAGGGATCAACCATCATTGGAGTATAAGCAGTTCTCGAGAGCTAAGGGGGACATTCCCCATTTCTATATATAGATTATGAACCATAGCTGTCTTACTCATAACTCTCTTGGTAAGTATTAGTGGACAAGTTTACTCTCTTGCTTACCGATTCAAAACTTCAGTTTTTAAGTGGTTATAGTGTTTAGTGTATTAATATTTAAGTGCGTATTTGTCAACAAACAAACACATTCGGTCAAATGGTCGATATTTTCTGTGATACCATTGGTTGAATTCACAATCATGATCTTTAAGCAAAAAGTCATGAGATGGATATTAAATTAGATTAAATTAAAAACCGGGCAAGTGCGTGTCGAGCCACGCATAGAAGAGGGTTCCGTAGTCACCCATATATCCATATAACTCCTGAACTAACAGAGATATCTAATCCGGGAGGAAAGTCGAGGACAGACGGACTGACAACAAAAAAATATAACAATCGCAAAAAATACGTGATGTCAGCGACAACTTGAAGTTGTAAGTCAGTAAGGGTTGTCTCTTGTTTGTGACATGGCATTGACCATAGAGTTGATAATGAAGCATTAACGTCATAATTATTGGTCAAATTATGCTGGTACTTTCCTGACAACCCTAACGTTCGAATGATGTTCTCTGTAAACAAAAGAATGTGCTTTAATTAACGTCGGAGTGCAAGTTCTGTATGTAAGTACTATTCCCTATTCTGTGCTGTAGGTTCATAAACGAAACCAGTTGCACGTTTTCTATGTTCACTTTTAACAATTTAAGGAAGTATGTTCTTGACAACCCCTTCACGACGAGAGAGTATTGTAGCTATTACCTATTGGATAGTTGCTGCATATACGCTAACTCGTACATAAATGTTAGTGGAATGAGCGAGTGATCTTGATTGAAAGTGCACTCCCTGCTGACCATGGTTCCAGAACAGCCGTTCAGGCGCACGCGTTTTGTCCGTGTGAGCAAATATCTTACGCGGTGAAACTATATTGAGCGTCAAAATTGTATTTGTGAGTCATTTGTATGATTTTTTTTTTTTACATTTTAACTATACGTTTGATCACCTTTTTGTTCTTTTACATGCGTTAGAGATTAAACTACACTATGTTTTTTGTTCGTTTCATTGTTGAGATATTTAAATTTATTTCAGACTGGAAGATCGCCGGCAGCCCCTCTCGCGTGATACAGTTTTATCGTTCACGATTCCCGTGGGAATACATTACTGGGATAAAAATTAGCCTATGTTACGCAAAGATAATGTAGCTACATATCAGTGAAAGAGTTTTCAAAATCGAATGATTACGGAGCCTATTCGCTTCAAACCAACAAATAAACAATCAAATCTTTCCTATTTATAATATTAGTAGTAAGTATGGATATATATATATATATATACAAAAGCAAAGTATCCGTATCAAAAATGTTTGTGACCATTTTTTTTGGACATTCTCACACAACGACATCTACCCCAAAATAAACTAATATAAGCTTGTGTTATGGGATCTAGACGATTGATAAACATACTTATATATTTCCAAATACATACGCATTATACATAGAAAACACCCATACTCCGAAACAAACATTTGTGGATCACACAAATAATTTGATTCGACCCGGAATCGAACCTGGGACCTCAGGGACGGCAGTCGCATACTCATACCACTGAGCCACCGAGGCAGTCATTATTACTTTTGCGGATAGTTGCCCAAGACCCAATCTAAGCAACTATCCCCCGAAGCAATTTTAACTTAAGGCGACTATCCCCTAAAGTAGGCACCAATCCCTCCTTTAAAGAGTTCTCGTAAACAGGAATTACCCGAATTGAGTGCTATTGTTTTTAGAGTTTCATTGAAATGTTAAGTGCGAGTGCAATTGATTTTTAATTATCACTTAACAGTTGCAAATATAAAAAATATGAACTCGCACTTAATCCTTAACAAATTGTATACGGCGTTTAAGACTTAGTGTACTTAGTGTGCACCATATTGTAATAAGTAGGTCACACACACACACACACACATATATCACGCCTATATCCCTGAAGAGGTAGGCAGAAGTGCATTACACAACCACAATTTGCCAGTATTTTTAGTCCCACGTAATAGGGGGCAAGCCTAAAGCCGGCACATTTATGGGTTATGTCCAAAATGGCCGAATGAATTTAATAAAAAGTAGCAGCTATATTGTAATTTTGGAAAAAAAATTAAACCCGTTGCCTTGCGATGAAATGTTGATGAAAGGCAACAAAATCTTACGTGCCAGCCGCTATGGCACAGCCAATTAAAGTCCTAGGCGTCTCGGACTATTTTTCGGATATTCTCGGATTGTAATAGGTATACACACTTATTTTATATATTTTAAATTTTAAAACGTAACTACCATTCAACTAAATATTCAACTTATATTTAACTGCCTACAGGTAGTTAAATATTAGTTGAATATTTAAAGGCTAATGTTACGACTAATTAGCAGTACCTACTTAACTTAAACGTAAATTAATTAGATTTTACGCATTATAATCATGAAGGAGTTAAGTGCTTTAGTTAAAATATTTAAAAAGGAAATGCGTTTAATGAGCCGAGGTCAAGGTGAAGGGTCATTGTAAGGGCATTAGAACCATTAGAACACGTAAACTACAGTCGACATAACCTTAAAAAGGCCTAATAATAAGAAAAAAAGATAATCTTTTGTTTTATTTTACGTATAAAATACATGTCAAAAATTGACACAACAACCGGCTTCAAATTACTGATATGGGACCAAATAATTGTCGGAATGGGACTAAATTGAAACGGGTCCACTTGGGAAGTACTTAGTAGCTTTCAATTAACTCCTGCTTTTTTGGAGTCGGCTGAAAACACATTATTATTAGATATTAATTTTTACAAAAAGAATTTCACACTATTTAAAATAGTAAATTGATCTCGATGATCTCTTGAATCGATGAAATGGTCAGACTAATTGAAAAATAACGAATAATCTAGTTTCATAGATACACTATCATTGCAAACTAAAACTGTTTAAATAAAATAAAAGATCCCATCAGTTTTTTTCACACGTAATGTGAACTTGACATTCTTATATTTTTAAAGCCTTCATTTAAGTTCGTCTTTCCGCAAACAAAAATAGAATGTCCAAACAATAGTAGAAGCAAACAACTTTCAAATATACATACCACGCCTATATCCCCGAAGGGATAGGCAGAAGTGCATTACACATCCACAATTTGCCAGTATTTTTAGTCCCACGTAATAGGGGACAAGCCTATTGCCGTCACCGGGCAATCTACAAAAGTGGGTTATGTCAAATATGGCCGAATAAATGTATTAAAATAAGCATCTTTATAATAATTTTGAAAACTAAATTTGAAACCCGTTGCCTTGCAATGAAATGTTGATGAAAGGCAACCCAAGTCCTTTTCGTCTCGGACTCATTAAATACAGAAAATAAAATATAAAGTAATAATAATTAAAGCAAAACCATCACATCCTTCACGACGAATATCTCCCGTTTTCATATGATGTTCAGCAGCACGATGGACATAATATTGTGTGCAACGTTCTACGGATAAACATCCTGTAGAGGCATCTTTAAGTGTACCTATATAAAACCAAGTCGTGTTGGTTAACAGATTATGGTTCGAAAACGGCTGGACCGATTTCGCTAATTCTTTTTTATTGTTTGTTATTATCAGGGAAAGATCTTTAATAAGAAAAAAAAAATGTTGTGCGGTACCTACGAAGTTCGCCGCGACAGCTAGTATTAATTAAAAGGGTGTCTCCAAGCTCGACCCAAGATGCTAACTACCTACTGAGTTCAAGGCTAAATCTATTAATTGCAAAAGAGCATATAATATTTTGACGTTTTCGCATCCTATTCCGTCATCATAAGATCAACAACACTGAACAATCGTCATCAAAACAAGTTTATAGTGAAGTGGCTGCCATCTGACATCCATATCAAAGTGTTGCAGTTATTACCTACTAGTGGGATGTTTTATGCAACCTTTCTCGGAAAAAAAAAATATGCAATGTATAACATCTGTTAAAATAAATGTATTTAATGAGACTTATTATCAGTCGACAAAAACTAGTTTGAAACACATCTTTATTTCACCTTTTTTCTTACACTACCCGCATTAATATCTTATATTTCTCTTTCCATACAAAGGTTGCATGGAAGAGATCGCTTCTTAGCGATCTTCTTAAGTATCTTTTATTGTTTCTGTACAATGTACAATAAAGAGTATTTATCTTATCTTATCGGATATCAAATTTTAAGATATAACATAACATAACATAGCATCACGCCTTTTTCCCCGAAGGGGTAGGCAGAGGTGTGCAAACACACCCACATCTCGCCAGCTATGTTAGGTCCCATGTAATAGGGAGCCAGCCTATTGCCATTTACCGGGCACAAGTTCCTGACTCTGGGATAATTATCTGGGTAAAATTCTAAAGAGAATTATACATTATCCACCAGACCCGGGAATCGAACCCGAGACCTCGAGCGTTGCAGTCCGTACATAGTACCATTGTGCCACCGAGGTATATTTTAAGATATGAGCATGTAATAAACAAGTAATTAAATAACAGTTTTAGATTTAACTATAAATGTAATTATAATAACATCACTAAAGGTCTGATCGATGTTTCTCAAAACCAGAATACTAAGTACCTAGCACCTAGATATAAGAATACTCAAACTCAAACTCAAAAATATTTATTGAGCGGAGTTTACGAAGTTCTTTCTTAGACGACTCGTGTATTTCGTTCGTGTCGAACTCCTCCTAAACGACTGGTCCGATCTTTTTGAAATTTGGCACGGTCATAGTGACCATCACCGTAAGTGCATATATCTGAATTCATAAAAATCGGTCCAGTCGTTTAGAAGTTCGACCAGGAACGACAAACTCAGCTCAATTATTGCAACAGCAGAATGCATTGCATACCTAGTTAATACAGGTTATAAAATAACTCTTATTTCCCAGTTTAAGTTGTTGCGTGGCAAAAATTGGAACTAATTATTGTTTGTAGTTATTAGATCTTATTTTTGAGGTGTTTTAATGTAATGTGGCACCTCTAGTGGAACGCAAACATATATTGGGCAACCTATATCAGAGCCGCTTAGTATGATAACCGCCCTCTATATGATATTAATGATATAGAAACTCAATGGCTCACCCATAATGTTTGACTTCAAACTGTAAAACTGACGCAATGTGCGTATAACACCTATATATATACATGTACCTACTATGCATCATCATACATTGTACATGTAATCACAGACTAGAAAAATCGTTCCGTTTATAGTCTGTACCTGAAACTAAATGATATTGAAAGAAGGTTCTAACCTACTTTTATTGAGGTTACTTTTATTGAACTCTCAAATTTTAAAATTTAAAATGTTCGTTAATTCAGAACTTTAATTATTGAAATGGGTACAAATTAATTACTACCTACTATATTATGTACTAATTAATTAGGCGTAAAGCTGAGGTTTCTGAGGGTCAAGTGTTGTATTTCAATATCGAAATGATGAAACTACATATAAATTTACAAGCTTTTTTGCATAAATTATGGGTAGGTAAAAATTGTTCATAGCGCCACCTGTTGTTGACTAGCAGTACACAGTTGTAATGCACGTACATTGATACGTGAATTTTCTATTCGCCGGTAGATGGCGTATGTATGTTAGCGTTACAGAAAATAGGTACTATTAGTATAGTATTCTTATATCTGTGGTACTATCAAGACACCACATGTACATAGCGAAATAGCATTTTATCGATATTGTCTTTTAAAATATAGATATTTAGTTTAAATTTATTTTAAATATTTACAATTTAGAAAATAATTAGGATCTTATGCCTGTAGATCTCATTTCGTTTGAAAGCGAAGTCGACAATGACATAGGTATTGAGCTTGGCAACCATTTGTTGCTATGAGACCTTTGAATGCTTTATTGCAACCTTTGAGAGCTCTGGAAGGTTTAGATATTAAGTATACATTACTTCGTTCGCAGTTATAACTAGGTATCTATCTAATTTAACAAACAGTCAGTATCAATGAAATAACTTGCAGCATTCGAATTCGATATGAATCTATTTCGTATTTTAATTATTCACAGTTCAAGGTCTGTTTACAATGTTGGGAAAAGTACTGCGTATACAGAACTCACGTCACACACGTGGTATACGCAGTATGCAATGCAACACGGTTGGCAACGGAACTGTTCGCTAGTCGTGTTTACAGAAATGAAGACGTCATTCAAATTACCTGTTATAGGTACTCGTAGCACCTGATAAATGAAAGCTGCCCCCATCCCATGTAACGGCTATTTCGCTAGCGACTGTTATATTTACGTAAAATTCCCAATAGATCACCGCCCATATTTAAATGGGGCGGTTCTAATACTACTACATCACTAAATACTGATATTTACGTTATATTCCTAGTAAATGAATCATATTTTTCTTTGAACCAAACACATATTCAGTTATTCAGTAACAGTTATTTATTCTATTAAAAATTTAAAGCTGCTATAAAATTGTACTTACAAGTTACAATTATATAGCATAGATATACAGCTTTAAATTAGGAAGGAGACTACGTATTTTTTAATAGAATAAATAACTGTGATAGATAACGGAAACTACTATTACTAGTGGTTCTGTGAACCGTAGACTTCGGGAGCGGCTTTGTTTAGAAAATTTCTTCTTTAATTTTCTTTATTACTCTTTCATTTGTCATCCAATCCAAAAAATATCATTCAAATGTTATTCATTGTAAGCAAGGAGTGTGTGTGTGTAAAGTTTCATGCAAATCGGTTGATAAATACGGCCTCAAACATGATCTGACAGAACCCGTAGATGGGTACAGACGAAAGAAATTCTCCCCAGTCTGCAAGATGAAACGGAGCCTTCGGTCACTTCGCTCCCTTAGTCAACAAGTAGGGTTTTTATACAAATAAGAAGGGGAAACCATCGATGTAATATTCCTAATATTCTATTTGTACGCAAAAAAATATTTGATTGAAGAGGAAACGATGTATGTACCTACTTATGTAGTTATTTTTTATCAATTACAATCACAAAGCAACGAATTTCTGACTTTTTTTTTTCGATAGGGCGCTGGAGTATGCGACGACCCTGTAGCTCTATAACTATAAAAAAAAGTGGCGCTATTTGTTTGTGGTACTGTAATGTACATAAAAATTATGAACGAGTGCTGTCAAATATAACTAGGTACTACCACTTGGCCAGATTTAGCAATCAGTTTATATAGAAAAATATTTCTAGACACATAAATTCACATTATTATGTAGTGCGTCAATATATCAATGGTACCGGATTGTGAAGTCTGTTTAAAATCAAACTAAAGGGTAAATGCACATGTTTGGGCAAGCGCCAACAATAGGTTAATAACCGATTACACGTGGTTGAAATACACAATGAAGTATGCGACAATTTGCAATTTATTTAATTTTGTTCAGGATAACAATAGACTGTTCACTTTGAGACTCTAGATAGCTATGGTAAATTTTTTTATTTATATATGAATACAATATCCTCAGGGCAACTATCTCTATACTACGTATATATAGCACTGATAACTGGTCTGAACCACTAACAACCACTCTGCACGCCAGAATAGTCAAACAGTCCACGATGACGTAACGTCACTACTTTACAACTTCCCAGTTTAAGTTGTTGCGTGGAAAAAAATGGAACTAATTATTGTTTGTAATTATTGTGCTGAGATCTTGTTTTTGACGTGTTTTAATGTAAACTAGTTATCCTAGTTATCCCAGCGCACTTTGTATCGCCTCAAATAAAAAACAAAAAAAAAAAGAATATTTTAATATTTCATACAAATGTATGTATTATTAATTATAATTGAAAAACGCGACGGACGGACAGACAGACAAATTGTCGTATTAAATATATAGATGAGGGGAGTGAAATGCAATCTGTATCAGAGCCGCTTAGTATTCGCCACTTAGATCAAAAATACCTAGATTACCGATCGGTGCTTTAAAAACGGCACCACTTCAACTCGGTCCCTATCGCTAGTGGACCGACTTCGCGCTTCAGTCGCTTTGCGATCGCGCTGGTAGTAAGACGTTTCACGATAACAAAGTTTTCGCTTAAAGATAGCAAAAAACTACTCTGTTAGAGGATGGAGTATCATTCTTTCGACAAGTAAAAATCAGTTCACATTCTTAATTGCTTTTCATGTGCAATAATGCACTGCTTAAGAATATTATGGTTATTTTTAACTGTGCAAACTACGCGCTTGCTCGGTGAAGTTGAACAACTTCACACCTAACAAGCGCGCAACTTCACACCGCAATGTTAGAACAAGTGTCATACAGAAAGATAGAGTCGTCATTTATTTTAAATTTTTGATTAGATACTGTTTGATATATAGTTTTTGAATATATCTTATTTTGTTTTAAGTTTTCCCCATAATGCAATAAGACAAGAAAAATGGAGGCGTATTATTATAGCACGTGAAAGAGAAGATGAAATGTTTAAACCTAATAATTCTACTGTTGTTTGTTCATAGCATTATAAAAAGGACGTTATTTATGTTACTAAAAAAGGATTAAATAAATAAAATATAACAGCCGTGTCAAATATTTTACAAGTAAAGTAGATATTATATTGATAATGCTTAAATACTTTGTATTCTTAAAACCAAATGAGTAACCAAATTAAATCGACTTCATAATACCACCTAGTATGTTCAAATATTTCATAAGTATCGTAGGTACATATGTGTACCTACCCATACATTTATTTGATTGATTGTTTGTTTTAGGTTACAGGTTGTGTGTGAAAATATAATTGTTGATTTTATTTCGTACTAGCGTTTTTGTAATCTTTTATCTATATAATTTATTTTATACGTTTATTATACGTGAATAAAACAATGTGAATTTAAGTTAATCTTTCTCATCGTATTTCATTAAAAAAAAGTTTTATATGCAATGTGCTCCACATTCCTTTTATAACCTTAGCGCATGGAATCCGTACCAAGTTCCTATTCCGCTTGCTGATTTTCGAGGGATGCGACAACAGCGCTGTACATTGATGCTTTTGTATTATTTATTATTAATTATTTCTATGTCAACCATCAATGTACAATCTTGTTTATTTTATAGATGGTATGTGTAATAATTACCTATATAGTATACGAGTGCCAAGATTCCACGTTGTATTTGTACTGAATCCAATATCTATAGTATTTTTAATCTAAGATTCGCCACGAAGAAAACGGATGACACTCGCCCTCTATATAATATAGAAACTCTATGACAGTATCTACCTAGCATACTTAATTTAAAAGAAAAAAAGGAATGTCGAAATTATCCATAAAAATAGAAAATAGTTATAAATAAATATGTTAGGACAATTCACACAACGCCACCTAGTCTCAAACAGTAATTATAATAATTTATTTCATAAACATTGTAATAAAAATTTACATATAATAATAATAATAATAAGCCATTTATTCCATATCTCATAAATCTACATAATGTTGTACGACTATTTGTTAGTATGTTAGTTTGTTCTTAATATTTATTATTATTCTAAGATTAGTATGGTTAATTATCTTCTTCTTCTGAGATATGGACCCCAGTTCGGGTATAGGCCTCCTCCATTTTCCTCCACAGCTCTCTATCTTTGGCCTTTTCCTGCCATTCCAAACCAGCTACTTGGGTGATATCATCAGCCCACCGGCGTTTTGGTCTGCCAACATCTCTTTTTCCCAATGGTCCTTTCCACCTTGTGGTTTCGATAGTCCAACGTTTGTCGCTATAGCGTGCAATGTGACCCGCCCATCGCCACTTTAATGTCAAAGCCTGGGTTAATGCATCAGTGACCTTAGTTCTCTTCCTGATTTTGTCACTTCTTACTTTATGTATTTTGCGGATCTTTAACATGCTCCTTTCCATAGCTCTTTGGGTACTTACGATTTTTTGCTGTATCATTTTGGTAAAGACCCATGTTTGACATCCATACAGCAAACATGGTAATATGCAAGTGTCTATTACAACTTTTTTAATATTTAAGCTGTAATCTCCCTTAAAAATTTCCTTTAGAGACCAATACTTTTTCCATGTTATTGCTACTCTTCTATCTACTTCTTCTTCGTTGCTAGTCCTATTAAAAGATACCTTTTTTCCTAGATATATATAGCTTTCGACGTATTCTATATTGTTTCCTTTTAGTTCAATGGGTCTTTTTAGGCTATTGGACATTATTTTGGTTTTGCTTGTGTTCATGACTAAGCCAACTATAGCACTTTGTTGGTCGAGTGCTCTAACCATATTTTCCAGCTCCCTAGATGTTTCAGCAAATAAAACAACATCGTCTGCAAATCTTAAGTGACTCAAATTACGTACACCTACTTTTATTCCATTTTGAGTCCAATCTAGGCTACGAAATATATCATCAAGAACAGCAATAAAAAGCTTTGGTGATAAAGGGTCGCCTTGTCTAACTCCTCTTTCTATGTTGAAAGGGTCTCCTCGTGTTTCAAGTTTTACTCTGCTTGTGCTGTTCTTGTATATGTTCTTTATAATATTGATGTACTTTTCGTCCACATTAAGGTGCTGTAGTGCATTCCATATTGAGCAATGGCTAATACTATCAAAAGCTTTGTGGTAGTCAATGAATGCTACATACAGTGGTCTATTGAATTCTCGATATTTTTCTATTACTTGTTCTAGTGTCTGTATGTGATCCACAGTGTTAAAGCCAGAGCGGAAACCTGCTTGTTATATTGGTTGAGCATCATCTATTTCTTCAGTTATTCGTTTTAATATTATCGAGGCAAAAAGTTTGTACGTACTTGCTAGAAGACTTATCGGTCTATAGTTTGCTAACTCCAGAGGATTGCCTTTTTTGAACAGCAGGATTATATCAGAAGTGCACCACTGCACTGGCAGTTTTTCTGTATCTAATACCATGTTGAATAGTTGTGTCAAGTGGTGAAGTAGAACCGGAGCTCCTAATTTGATGGCTTCATTCTTTAAACCGTCTTGGCCGGGGTTCTTTTCGTTTTTTAATTGTTTTACATGGTCGTACACTTCCTTTTCATTTATTGGTTGAACCGTATTTATTTTTGTTTCGTGGATGGGGCTCTCTAAGTATTTCTTCATTATATATATTTTTATATAAGCTTTTATAGAATTCGGTAGCATGGTCTATAACATCTTTACGTGTTCTTGTTTCTTTTGAATTGTGATTAAGTTCTTGTATCCATGTTTTATGCATATTTAATTCCCTAAATGCTCTTTTTGTGCTTCTAAATAAACTTATGTTTTGGTTGATTATATCTTCTCTATGATTCCGGTAGTCCTTTTTTATTGCTTTATTTGTTTCTTTAAATAGTTTGCTAAGTTGATTTTTCATTTCTTTAGTTTTGTTTTTTATTTTTATTAGATGGGTACGTTTTCTGATAAGCTCTTCTGTATCGCTGCTGAATATTCTTTTGCCCTTTGTCGAAGATTCAGGTTCAACTTCTATGCTGTATTTTATGATATTTTCTAAAATGTTGTAGTAGGTTTGAACTTCAGCAGTGACTCCCAAAATTACTTTCTTATCTTCAGTGTGCAACTTTAAATTATCTACATAGTTTTTGACTTCCTCTGGCGTTTTGAGGGCAGACTGTAAGTTGTTAAAGTTTGTTCTTCTCTTTTTTGTTAGTTTTAAATCCATGGTAATTCTTAAAAGTTTATGATCTGAGGAGAAGCGCATATTACTGAGGGTCTCAAAATTTGTTACTAACTGAGGGTTATTTGTCATGATAAAATCTATTTCATTTTTAGTCTTTTTATCGGGAGATATCCATGTCCATTTACTGTTGATTCTTTTCTTAAAGAAGGTATTCATTATCGCAAGTTTATACTCAGAAGCATACTCTATTAGTTGCTCACCTCTTTCGTTGCGCTCGCCGTAGCCGAATTTGCCCATGACTAAGTTGTCTTCATTTCTTGGCCAGCCTATCTTGGCATTAAAATCGCCCATAACAATCACTTTATTGTCAGCTTGAGAGTGCGCTTTTTCAAGATCCTTATAAAACAAGTTAATTTCTTCTTCATTAGCATTCTTTGTAGGGGCATACACCTGAATCAATGAGATTGATAGGGTCTCGAATTTTAATTGTAATAGGGCTACTCTTTCTGACATTCCTATGAATTTAGTTATATTATTTTTGTATATTTTCTTTATTAGGAACCCTACGCCATACAAGCCCTTTGTTTGTCCAATGTAGCATAGAATGTAGTCGCGATATTCTTCTATATTGTAGCCCTTTTTTCTAACTTCTGCCAGTCCTAAGACATCAAACTTTATATTTTCCAAAGCATATGTTAGTTCTAAATATTTTTCAGTTGATGACAACGATTTTACATTGAATGTTCCAATTTTAAGTTGCTTTTGGGTGATTTTTCCAAACCTTTTTGTTTTGGGTGGAGGGTGTTGGTCTAATTCCCCACGAGGACCAGTCGGCTTGGGGAATGTTATGTTATTATATTTTTGTTCTTGCTTACTTGTTGCATTTTTCCAGTGGGTGATGGCTGGTTCCTATTGTTGCTGTTCTGATGGAATTATTGCAGAAAAAGAGTTGCTTCTTCCTCTCATGAGGTCAAATGCATTAATTCTGTTTGTTTTACTACTAACATGTAGTTTCCGAGGTTGATCTGGAGATGTAGGTGATGTTTGGTTATCTCTTTTACGTTTTTCATTTCCAGGAATTCCTTTCTTTACAATAAGTTTGTCATAACTTATAAACGCGTAGTTGCCCTTCTCTCTTTCTTCTTTGAGTTGTGGCTGTAATTCCTTCCTCTTATCAAGGACCTCTTTTGGGAAGTCTTCGGTAGCGTAAACCTCTTTAAATTTCTTTTTATTCTTTAATATTTCATTTTTCAACCATCCATTTACAAATGACACCAGTACTGGTCGTTCTTTATCCGTTTTGTTACTTATTTTTCCAATTCTGTGCACCATATCTATGTCTTTTTTATCAATGTCAATATTTAAATCCACTTTTATTTTATCTGTAATAGTTTGCATTAGACCAGACGATGTTTGCACGTTTTCTTTTAATCCATATATTATAATGTTATTTATTCGTTTATGTTTTTCTAGAAATATAACTTTTTCTTTCAACTTTTGGTTTTCTTGCTGTAATAGTTCTATTTCTCGCGTAAAAGGTACAAATTTTTCGTCCATTTGCGAAATGATAATTTCAGTTTGTTTTGCCATTTCGATTCTCATTTGGTCTAAGAAGACTTGTAGGTTATCCATAGCTAATGTAGTTGAAATTTACTGGACGTGAAATGAAACGTAATTATAGTGATGTGAACGCTAGGTTAGCACAGTGTGGTCTGCGCGGTGTTGAACGACGCTTAACCTTGTTGAACGACGCTTAACGACAAGTTTTCGTCCTTGTCTATCAATTTGAATTGTTATACAAAATATGTTTTCTGTGCTTCGGATGTCAAGCTATGTGTGATGGATGGTAGATGGTAAATGTTTTTATCACTGGAAATGTCAATTTGATTCTTGTTTCTAAATATTATCGTACTTTTTTAGCACTTTGCACACAGATAACATCAGTTCAGTACAAATAATCACTGTTCTATACTTTAAATTAACTTTTATTACTGTTTACGAAGTTTAGACACCAAAACGAAATAAAATTGCGAGCACCGATCTTTGCGTGACAACTACAATTTGACATGACAATTTGAAATATTATTTACGTACATAGTCTTAATTTTAATTGTGCGTAAATAAAATTATAGTTAGTGCATTAATAACTGAAGTATGTAGGTATAATAATACCTATTTACATAATTATATATCTATCTAGCTGTCTTTTTTTTTTTTTTATATATTGGGTTCGCCAAATTGACGCCGCCCGCCTGGTGGTAAGTCGTGACGACGTCTAGCGATTGTGGGCCACTCTCACAGCATACAATACTATAGAGAGTGGCCCTCAACTTGACGACCTACTGATGTGCCTCTTCACGCTCCGCTTAAAGAACCCAGGATTATATGTGGGAGGAAACACGTGCACAGGCAAGGCGTTCCAGACCACTATCGTTCGGCAGAGAAACGAACGTTTAAAACGCTCGGTTCTCGCGAACATTCTATCCACTGTGTGGGAGTGGCATCTCTGCCCGGCACGCGTTGTTCGGGATCGGAAGGAAGAGGGTGGGATCAGATTGAAGAGCTCTTCAGAACACTCGCCGTGGTAAATACGGTAGAATGCGGCCAAGGAAGCTTATGTTCGGCGCTGAGCTAGCGGCTCAAGGCTTC